>JBBPBR010000004.1:68155509-68165843 GCA_037974775.1 Cicer pinnatifidum | reverse complement strand
AATTATTATCGTCATTATTTTTTAGTTAAATAACAGATTGATGAATCAAATCTGTTGACATTATATGTTAACTCCTTCCCACATATAGCACGCCACAAATGCTAGATATTTAAGTTTATTTACTATTTGATCTATGATAAATATTTATGGAAAATCATATTTTATTTCTTTAAATGAATTTCATGTATCTAGAAAGAATTAAATAAAATTCTTCTGCAGTAAAACACAAAGATAATTTTACTTAAAAAAAAGTATAAAAAAAACGGAAAACAAATAGTCTATCGTCAAAAAAGAAAAAAGGAAAACAAATAATATAGTAACAAGATGGAGTAAGGTTGCTTATGGACGGAAGTAGCTTATATTTAACTGTGATTACTTAATCCAACCTCTTATTTTTGTTTATAATTCGTAATGAACCATACTTCCAATAATGTATTGTACTGAAATTTACACCCCCTTAAAAGGAGGTGTCGGTACATTACCGAGATTGGGAGGCGCCTTTAGCATCTACCATATTTAACTTTGCTTGTTCTTCCGTTGACATTTTGACAAGACCCAAATATTCCAGGCCAGTGTAGCATTGATTGGACCAGGCTAATTAAGTGAGCCTATTAATTATTATTTTTTGAATAAAAACTTTTATTTTATTTATTTATTTATTATCAATTTGAAGAAAAAAATTGATTTATTTTTATTTTTAGTGTAATCTGATGTTTTGGTTTAAAAAATATAAGCTTTAAAAACAATTAATTTATTTCTTGTTATTATGTAAGGATATTTGTATGAGCTTTAAAAAATATAGGACTTTTCTTTCTAAAAAATTACATGGACAATTGGTCAATTTTGACAAAATTTATACTTGTATTGATCCATTTTATTTAGATTAGCTTGAATTCTCAACCTATAATTTTACATCAAATCTAACTCATCATGATTGAGTTGAGTTCATGGGTGATAAAAAAAAAAAAAATTTAAAATTTGCTATCCAAACCAAACATCCTTAAGTTTAAACGAGTTAATTCGGATTAGAAACTTAAATGAGTTTTGTTAAAATATAGATTAAATTGGTTTGGGTGATTGAATTTAAAATTTCTCCCATATTGGTGACCTATATATAGATCATATAAAATTATTTTACACATATATTCAATAAAATCGTACCATAATATAATCTTTTAGGTTAATTTCATGTCTCCACAAAAACCTAATTAGAGTGATTTGGTTGAATGCGCATAAAAAAACACACTGTGGATTTATTAAAATAAAATCCACCAAACATATCTCATCATAAATATTTTGTGAATGTAAATTTAAAAAATGTTATCTATAAAATTTTTATAAGGATATATAATTTTAATTAATAAAAAAACAAATAAAACATGTTTGCAATAAACTGAAAAACATCATGTGGGCTTTTTTCAGAAAAAAATAAAAAGAAGAAATATATCAAGTGGGCTCTATAACTATTTCAACTATATATTAGAGTCCAAAAAACGAAGAAGAAAAAACTATTTCAACCATATGTGGATATCTCACCTTATCCACATACCACAATGTCTCTCTCTTTTTCTTTTCTTTATAACAAGAACCACAATCATCCTTATCATCCATAGATAGTCCAGCTCAGAGAATAAAACAACAACAACAATAATCTAAACCGTCCAATCTGAAATTGATTAAAATTGATTTATTGAATATACAATTTAAACCGTCTGATTTATAAATTGGAGATGAAGAATGAATAATGTGTAACTAGAGAAAATTATCCACCGATGCATATGCATAAAATATGAAGTTAAAGTGGGTCCTGAAAGCATGTGGATTAAAAAAAGTTGAAATATAACAGAGAGAACAAGAATTGCCAATAGGAGATGAAGGCAATCTCACCTTATCCAAACGCCAACCACAATCTTTAATTACATCCATCATCACACACCCTTCTTCATTACAACTTAACTTCACTCTGATCATATCACATATCTACCAATCCACATGGCTGCAATGAACTCAAGTGTATTAGCTTGTACCTATTCCATATCTGGTGCCGTTTCTTCTGACCTCAATGCTAAGCTCATTTCCGTTCCATCAACAGTGGTCTCTGCTTCCAAATTGCCTCTCATCAAAGCTCAGCAACTGAGAATTTCTGAATCAAAAGAGTCTAGAGGAAGTGATGGAAGGAGAAACGCTCTTGCTTTATTGGCAGCTACCCTTTTCACAACTGCTGCTGCAGCCTCTAATGCTAATGCTGGTGTTATTGAAGATTACCTTGAAAAGAGCAAGGCCAACAAGGTATAATCTCTATGTAATACTATTTTTTAGGTTATCTTATAATTTCAATAGTAATATTAAATTAAAATTTTGGATCACCCTATTTACAATAAAAATAATGATGATTTACATGGTTACAATTGGTGATAAATTGTTGTACTTTGTGTGTGGGTTATTGTCGTATATGGTGTTATAAGATACTTGATTATGGTGTAGGAATTGAATGACAAGAAGAGATTAGCCACTAGTGGAGCAAACTTTGCAAGAGCATATACAGTGCAATTTGGTACTTGCAAGTTCCCTGAGAATTTCACCGGTTGCCAAGATCTTGCTAAACAGAAGGTCATTCATCTCTAAACTTATCTACATAAATTAATTTCTTTTATTTCACTTATTTGCTTTACCATTTTCTAATGTTCTGTTTTCATTTACGCAGAAAGTACCATTCATTTCTGAAGATTTGGATATTGAATGCGAAGGAAAGGACAAATACAAGTGTGGTTCTAATGTTTTCTGGAAATGGTGAAAAGTGACAACATTTTCTTCCCTTAGTGTTGTTCTCTTTCAAATGTATCCAACTTTCCCTTGATAAAATACCATATTCTTCTGCATTGTTGCTGTTATTGATTTTGATTAAAATGGTTTAAAGATGTGTAGATTAGGCTTGTCTCCTTTACGTAATTAATCAATGTTAAACTGCATGTGGTTTGAATTGAATTGAAACTGAGACTAAGGGTAGTTTTATCATGTTTACAAATGATAAAACTTGGAGTGCTTATTAAAGACCTATAGTGGACAATATTTTAGAAATGTGGTGTTGTAGACTTTGGTTGAAACATTGGTGCCATATGTGAGAATCGAATCCACAAAGAATGTAAGACACGCAATGAGTGCCAGTAAACTCTTTAACCTCTTGTCCTCGACCAAAGGTTATTGTTCTGATATACAAAAAAGTACACAAATCTTTAGGTGTTGAGGCTAAAAATAGTTTATAAACACTAAATGATCAATCTAATGAACAAAAAAATTGTAAAGACTTACACAAAACTCAGTAAAAATGTAGTTTTGCCAACTTTAGTTCAAAAAAAAAAAAAAACCATTCGCAATAAAATAAAACTTACTTTGCTCCTTGACTTTTGCCATTCCAATTTTAGAATATGTCTATATAATAAGAAAATTTGACACAAATACATGCCCTTGCCCGCTATCATATATGTTGTTTAGCAATTAATTGTGTGAAAAGTGAATCAATTAAAACAATAGATAGCCATGGCTTTACTATTCTCAAAGGTCCCTTGTCAAGTCATATACATAAGTCAAGATTTCATAACATAAGTTGATAATTTTTTCTAAACTAAGTAATCACATATATAAAAACAATTGCAAGAGCTTACACAACTAAGTCAATTGTAAGGGCTTACACAACTGACTTAGTTGAGTCATACCCCAACCAAATCCTATGACGGGATAGTTTTGAAAACTTAACTAAAAACCATGAGCTACAAAATTCAAACTATCTTCTTTTGACAAAAAATAAATGTATGTTTAACATAAACAACATTAGCTCTCTCCAACTCTAAGAGTCTTGAATAATATGATCAATGACAACCACCACAAAAGTTGATATCATGGTTGATATCCTAATTTGTCATCTAAGAATGAGGGGTAGAAACCTACTTTGTTATTTTATTGCATGAGCCTTCAGCAATGTTTGTAAGGCTTCGTTGAATTCTTGGAAACCTCTAAAACCTATGCACCCTATGTGTTGAAACATGAAAGCCTGTCCCATGAAAACCAATGAATCTTCCTATTTCTTTCTTTGGAGCTTCACTAAAATTTGGTTAACATAACATCAATCTCTTAACTGTGACCATAAAGGAGTTTATAAACAACTCATAATACAGTTTTGAATTGCTTGAGTCACTTCTTTGATTATGATTTTCTTTGAGACATAGTCTATGACAAGGGAGAAAATTAACTTACTCTTAAACATGTGAAGTAGAAAAAGATGCATCAAGTGATTATTGATTCGATAATTGATTGTTGCGTGTAGAGAAAATTTAGTTAAAAAGAAAAAATTCACCTTAAATGCCTAACATATTTTCACTAAAACTAGTCAAAGGAAGTTATCTTATATAAATAAAATATTTGCACAAGAGTTTTGACTTAAAATATGTGAACTGGTTCAAACCATTAATTGTTATGTTTTTTACCAAATTTTTGTTTAGTCACACTTAAATTTTCTTGATCAATTATTTTTTCGACAAAATTAGACTTTTGACAAATTAATTTTTAAAATTACTGTATCAATTATTTTTAAAAGGTAATAAAATTATTTAATTGTATTTTATTTTGTAGTTTTGGTATTTTATTGGTATCCAACAATATAAGTTAATTTTACTGTTTCTTGTAATAAGACTTCATTGACTTGGTTAAAAAAATTAAATCAATTATAGTAATTAAAATAACCCTAATTTTGTATACTTTTTTTTAAAACTCGATTAAGAAAATGTACTTCATTTTTATAATCAGCAAAAAAAAAAAATAGATAAATTTATCTTAAAATAAAGAATACTAAAGAGAAACAAATTATGAATAAGAATTTAAAAATATAAAGTTTTAATTTATTTATTTGATTGATGGCTGAATTTAGTTGATCTATTAGTTAAGAAAGACCTAAATTTGGGGTGTTAAAAAACGTTGAAAAAGGAGAAAAGACGACAGAAGAAAAGGGTGTGAGCCAGGTCACCCTATCTATCTTTTTTCTGACTCTCGTGGTCGAAATGATTCCCTCTCTCTCTCTCTCGTTTCTTAAAATTCAATCAATTTTTGGTCCTAAATTAACCCAAATTCCAAATTCAATTTTGAAATTACACTCATCACGAGTCACGCCCACAACCACACCTACACCACTCTCTCCCCCGTATAAATACCCCTCTTCCTCTCTCATTTCCCTTCTCTCTCTACTCACCGAACACCCAGAAAGAGAGAGACTCCAACCCTCTTTCTTTCTCCTCGATCCATTTTCACGGTATTTTCATTTCTCTTTCTCATTCTACTTCATTACACCGATTATTTAGGGTTTTTTCTTCTTGCTTATTTACTTCTTATTTATACGCCCATTTTTTATTTCATTTTTTTTTGCAATCTTTACTATTTTCTACTCAGATTTGTCTAACTTTGCTCTTTTACCTACTTCATCAGAATCACCTATGTAATTCATTATTGCGATTTTATTATTACTTGATCTATCTATGTAACTCAGATGTAGTAGATCGTGTATAACTAATCAGTGATCTGTGATCTGGTTTATGCTTATGATGCATCATTCTATCTGAATCTGGTCTTCTACACTCTGGATCTGAGATCTTTTTTAACTATTGTGTGTTTGTACCGGTCATAGAATCCATTCGCTGGCGTCAGTTTCAAAATAATTCCGGTTTTGTTGATTTGTTGACTGGATTTACTGTCTGATCTGTTGTTTTAAGTGGGAATCTTGCTGTTTTTTCTTTATAGAACTTCATTTGGTGTTTGGAAATTTGAGATTTGAGATACTCTGACTCATAGTAAATTGAAGATTTTAGTGCATATCTTAATGTAAAGCGTAAGATTACAGGTTGTACATGCGTTCATTGTTTGTTTATTCTATGACATTGTGGATATGTTCTATTTTACGATTGCTGTACTTTCTTTCTTTGAAAACCTAAAATTGTCTTAACTTTTTCTTTTTGTTGAGCTCAAATTATCATATGTAAGTACTTGGTAAATTAAATTGGTTAATGCTGTGTTATTTCATTTCTTTTTGTTGTGCTTGTTATACAAATGTGAACTTTTTCTGTTTTAGTTAGAAAATAATAGTGTTCGAGTAAAACTAATCTTCTAAATTTGTAATTGGCTGAATTCTGTGGGTGGTCCATTTGAACTTTTTAGCATTGACAATTTTATTACTGCATACTGTAGCTTTGTAAAAGATGGCTGATGCTGAGGATATTCAACCCCTTGTTTGTGACAATGGAACTGGAATGGTGAAGGTTAGTACTTTGTTTTTTTTGCTACGTTTGTGTCTTTTATTCTTGTTTTTGTTACTGAACAATTTGTTAATCTATAATCTGTGTGCAGGCAGGATTTGCTGGTGATGATGCTCCTAGGGCTGTGTTTCCAAGTATTGTTGGCCGACCTCGTCACACTGGTGTCATGGTTGGGATGGGTCAAAAGGATGCCTATGTTGGCGATGAAGCCCAATCAAAAAGGGGTATTCTTACTCTGAAGTATCCCATTGAGCATGGTATAGTCAGTAACTGGGATGACATGGAAAAGATCTGGCATCACACATTTTACAATGAATTGCGTGTTGCTCCTGAGGAACACCCAGTGCTTCTAACTGAGGCTCCACTCAACCCAAAGGCCAACAGAGAAAAGATGACCCAAATCATGTTTGAGACCTTCAACGTGCCTGCCATGTATGTGGCCATCCAGGCTGTCCTCTCCCTCTATGCAAGTGGACGTACAACTGGTTCGTATTTTATCCATCTGTCTCAGAACATACTTTTGTCAATTCGTTATTATGTCATTCAATCAAACCATTTTTGAAACAGGTATTGTCCTGGACTCTGGCGATGGTGTGAGTCACACCGTGCCAATCTACGAGGGTTATGCACTCCCTCATGCCATCCTTCGTTTAGATCTTGCTGGCCGTGATCTAACTGATTCATTGATGAAGATCCTCACTGAGAGAGGGTACATGTTCACCACCTCAGCTGAGCGGGAAATTGTTCGTGACATAAAGGAGAAGCTAGCGTATGTTGCCTTGGATTATGAACAAGAACTTGAGACTGCAAAGAGCAGTTCTTCAATTGAGAAAAACTATGAGCTTCCTGACGGACAAGTTATCACAATTGGAGCTGAGAGATTCCGTTGCCCAGAAGTACTTTTCCAGCCATCTATGATTGGAATGGAAGCTGCTGGAATTCATGAGACCACCTACAACTCTATTATGAAGTGTGATGTGGATATCAGAAAGGATCTGTATGGAAACATTGTTCTTAGTGGTGGGTCAACTATGTTTCCTGGTATTGCTGACCGTATGAGCAAGGAGATCACTGCCCTGGCTCCTAGCAGCATGAAGATCAAGGTTGTGGCTCCACCAGAGAGAAAGTACAGTGTCTGGATTGGAGGATCAATTCTTGCATCCCTCAGCACCTTCCAGCAGGTGATTATTTTATCACAAATTAGCACCTTTCCATGTATGCCCAATTAGATTGAATTCTAAAACATGATTTTGTTTTGTAGATGTGGATATCCAAGGGTGAATATGACGAGTCTGGCCCATCCATTGTCCACAGAAAGTGCTTCTAAGTCCCCAAAATGATGCGGTAATGGTAAGTTATTTTTGCTGTGGTTGTTTTTTTCGTGTCTGTCATGTCATGTGAACTATGTTGTCATGGATACGAGGTGAGATATGACAATGGAGGGTATATTCTGAGTTTGATTTATCAAATGTTCTGTAGCAGCCCTCTGGATGTGGAGGACACAGAATTAAGAGGCAGTTTTTGCCTTGGAATTCTTCCATGCCTTCTTAATTAGGTTGTCTGTAGTAATGAGTGATTGTGATGCTTATTTTATTTCCTTTTGTCCCCTTTTCGGAGTTTACATTTGAAGTTTTTTTTTACCTTTTGAAACGTTCATGTTTATGTCTATAGCCCATGTATCGAGATATTTTACAATATCGTCAATTTGCGCTATTTAATTCTCTCAAGTAAGTTTACACTTGAATTACTTGCTCGTTAAATTTAGGTGCTATAATTGAAGGCAAACTTTTCAAAGGAACTAAAAATATACTTGGTGCAAAGGCCAGACGTTAGTACTATTATACTCTGGTAGACAATAAGGAATCAAGTATTAAATATTTAGAAATTTGTTATTAAATATAATCAAACATTTCGAAAAGTTTTATTCAAAATGAGACTTTTCGTAATTATTAATGAATTGAGTGTTGTGATTCTCAATTTTGGTTTTTTGTATATTAGTTCATTAACTTGATTCTTTCATTAATTGGTATGATTGGTATGATCGCAGTTAAGTGTTACTTGGTGATGCATGGAAGTCTTAAACATTACGGGTAAACATTCCTATAGAATTGTTCTTGGAAAATAGGGTTGGTCTGCCTGTCCGATCTCAAAAAATTATGGTGAAAGGAAGGAAAAAAATGTATAATTTATATAAACTTCGCCATTCTTTAATATATTTTAGTTGATATAATCGACTAGGGTCATTTTGTTATATGCTTAAAATGAAACGATAGCAAGTTCGTAACTTACAATAGTAATCTTACACATCCAAACGTAATGCGTAGTGACAATATATTTATAACAAGAGTATTGTCGCTGCTCGTGGAACAAATGCAATGGAACGTACGATAATCGATGAATGAAGCCATATTGTGCATGGTATGCCATTTATTGAACACCTAATAAAATGATACAGGATGTCTCCATTTATTTTTTCTCCATTTAAGGTTCATTTCGTGAGATATAGATACTAAAGATAGTTGATTAAATTTCATCGCTAAGTGGGTTTTACTGTCTAAGTATTTTACAATCAATTATGAGACGCAAGATATACTATTTTATTAATATCAATCAATTGTAAATTAGTCCATCCCTAACCCCAACTCCCAATTTTCACCACTAATTACCTTGCAATCTGCCAAAGATAATGAATGGTGTCAAAGTATTGGGAAAAGACAACTATTTCCTCACTTTTTTATTCATATACGCATTTTTCCTTCTTCATTCCAATTCTACGTCACAGACCATGTCTAAACCTCATCTAGAATTTTTGTTGTCCAAATGAAGTCCAATGACCATGACCTGTAATTGGCAACACGGAAGAATTGGGTTTTCCCCTTGTTCCTTTTTAGAGTATTAATCATTTTCCTCTGTATATTCACAATCAGAGTGATCGTTTTCTACAAAAAGATGAAACGATTGAAGGCATCTGCACCTAGATTCCGGTGGAGTTTCTTTACCTTGCCTTTAGAATAATATGCTTCATTGTGCAAAGAAAGTGAAAAGTGAGAAAAAGCTAAGAAAAGATAGAAAGATGAAACAAAATAAAATGAAGAAATGTGATTTGATTTTTCATAGTCAAACGTTCTTGAACTTAAAAATTCCATATACAATTTTTTGTTACTTGAATAAACGTTCAGAAAGTAAATTATTTAATTAGTTCATTTATTGTTTTTTATGTAGGTACAATTATTGAGTAAAAGTACTTAGAGAAATTTATTTCGAATATTTTATTTGAATTCATAGATCGACAAACAAAAGAAATCATAGGGATAAAGTGTTTTGAATTTACTAAGCATAAAAACATAGGCATAGCTGCCGTACACTGGTGGGATAGAACACACCGTTGGCATTAAACAACAACTAATTAAGAGAAATTTCTCGTTTCTTCTAATTCTTTTTTTACTCACTAACTCTCTTTCTTAAACCTCTCTTTTCTATTTCACCTTAATTAAACACATCATTAATGAACCGAAAAATATAAGTTATAATCACCACGAGCTTTCTCAAATACTCATGGAATAGTTTGCACTTAGCTTCATTGCTCTTAAACTGTAGCTAATTATACTTGTGTCAAATTAGGTTTCGTTTAAGGACATGATAAAATATATAATAAAAATAAATTATCATATTCTAGCTGAATTAAGTATATAATGAATCAATATAATACAATAAATAAATTCAAAACTCTATTTTATCATGTCTCTTTAATTTAAATTTCTACCATGAATATGAATTGGGTTAGAAACATAAGAACAATCACTTATTCAATTATCCTTAAAAAATATAAAATAAAAATATAATAAGATATAAATATAAAAACAAGGGTAAAAATTAATATTCAAAATTATAAAAATATTGAAATTTTAAAATAAATATAATTTGTTTACAAGAGTATTTTTGTTATTTACATATTATATATCATATTTTTATTAGATTACTCATGACTTTGTCTTTAAAATTTAAATTATTTATTTAGTAGTGTCAATAAATAATTTT
>JBBPBR010000004.1:68133756-68155453 GCA_037974775.1 Cicer pinnatifidum | reverse complement strand
TATTTCGTTACTTTTTAAGTTTTTTAGTATCTATTTGTTAATTTATAATATTTAAAATATAATAAATTAAATAAAAAAATTAATATATAATAGTTCATAATGATAGATTTATTATTTAAATATAATATAATGATGACAAAATATGTACCATATATATGATAAAATAAAATTTTGTTATCATATTAGTATTAATGTGTGTATCAAACATAAAATATGATAATATTTATTAAGTCACAATTATATCATATTTTTATCCAATTTTATATTATATATCTTATCAGAGACCCTTAAAACTCTCCCAAAGGGATTTTTATTTAGTTGTGTACCAATAGGCCACTCAATTGTGTTAAAAAATGAAATAGTTGGGAAATGAATTGTGTAACACCAATTTCTTAGGAGATTTTGGAGATTTTGTTATATATATATATATATAAAAGGGTGGGAAATGAGTTTGTGCAAACTGATTTCTCAACACCTACTTTTCTTTTTCATTTTTCAAGAAAATAAAATGTTGTTTTATTTTGTTATTTATTTATTTAATTATGGAGTATTTAATATTATAATTTATGTAATTTTAATTAATACTTTACTTAATTAAACTACATTTTTATTAATTCTACTCAAAATTAAATAAATTATCAATTTAATTAAATAATTGTTTTCAAATTAAATACAAAGTTAATTATTTAATGATATTAAATATTGAAATAGAGTTTAAAATTGGGCATTTAAATATATAATTTTTGTTACATTAATTTGACTTTTCAGTCCAAAAACTACATACTGACGATGTATTAATTTTCTATATGATGTCTAGTCCCACATAGTAGTGTTCGGTGAATACGATGTGAGCAATGTAGAGTTAAGTTTATTTCCTCAGCAAGGACATATGGCTCATTTTGCTGTAGATTCTCATTTAGTAAGTTGATATGCATTAAAGAACTATGATTTATTTAGTTGGAGAACAATATCGCAAATTAGTACAAGTTATTAATATAACAAACAATCTACTCAAGCGTACTTAAAGTCTGCATCAAAAAAATTATTCACAAAATCTTTGTCGTTGGAAGGTAGAGATCATTGACAATTATATTGTTGAGTTGCAGTAATTGAAATGATTGTTTTGTGAGTTTAAATTGTTATTGGGATGAAAGAAAGTATATTGAAATGATTGTTTTGTGAGTTCAAATTGTTATTGGAATGAAAGAAAATAAACATTGGTACAGTTGTGACGCTTCAATAGTAACAGAGTGAGTCAATGGACGAAGTCTAGTACGCCTTTGTTTTGTTATGTGCTAAGCACGATGAACTCAAGCGATACATCAAGAATGCAAATTGCATGTAACACATAGTCTTTTTTCCTGATAATTTTTAAAATTTGATTAATAGGAACTCCAAGACCTAGCAATAAGTGGCCACACTATACCATCTACAATTATAAGATGCATTTGGACCACTCACTCAAAGATGGAGAAAAACATAAAGATGTAGTGTGGCCATACACCTAGTAATACAAAGTTCTTATCATTCCCCTATATTATTCATATACATCATGCTAAAAAGGCTAGTCTAAATACAACCATACTATATATACTTTATATCATGCAGTATTGACAACTAATAATTAATATTGACTATTTTAAAAATAAAAATTATAGGGTAGACACAATACCATACAATCCTCATGCAGCAAGTTACGCGCCTCTATCTTCAATAGCCAATCTCCTACTCTTTATGTCAATAATTCAACATAGCATAGTCAAGAATCTTTCAATTTGATCAGCATATTGTAGTTTATACCAGTAGTACTAACCCAATGTGAAAAAGTCAACTTCTTGGTTGCTAACTGATTGCAAATAGGTACAAAGATGAGAGAAGGAATAAACAAAAGATAAAGGTGAGTGAGACGAGTAGCACAAAAATTGAGAGGGTAGAAGTCACAAAACAAGAACGAGGGCAGCCAATGGGGAAAGCACCTAGAACAAACATCGTTAAATACCGCTCTTCCCACCTTCTATGAAGGGTTGAAGAGGGATCCAAATTACGTGCTCAACTAGGCGCCAAGGAAATACTAAAAATTACAAACATTGGTTAGAGAGAAATGAGAACAATTGGAGAAAGCAGGAGAAAAGGACAAGGAAAGCAGCAATATATGAAGTTAGGAAAGAAACCAATCCAAACCAGAAGTAGACAAGAGGAAGAGAAGCATCTGAATCAAGCATCACTATATACCACACTCCCCACCTAGAAAGGGTTGGAGAGACATCTCAATCATGTGCTAAATCTAGAGTTTAGTTTTCATGTGACGCATATACTTAAACTTTCATTCAAATAAAAAAGAAATTGGTTGCAAATTGTCTCCATCTATTAGGTTAGAATTAGGGATTGATAAGAAATAAGCCACAGGCTCAAACACAATAGGAAATAGCTAATGCCATCAAATTTAGTGGTATGAAGTGAAATAATCTAGTTAGTTTTCCTATTGTAACTTAGTTCATCTGTAAATTTTTTGTAAAAAATAGCAATTCCCTATTATAAATGATAAGAAATTTCACTCTCCACATCCTTAAGTTGTAGACAAAAATAAACCACCGGGTTATAAAAATAGGAACCTAAAAATACAAGTCTTGGTACTACATCCAATACATAAATTAACCTACAATGACGAGCTGGGACCAAGACCTGACGCAGTAAATAAAGTACGCAATTACACGCAGCTTTTATCTCAGTTGTTAATCTGAGATAAGACAATTCAGATTACACTAACAAATCAGCTTAAAACGTTCTCGACTGTTAATTTAAGATCGGGCGATTGAGATCACAAATTTTGTGGCGCAGTAACTGCACCAAATCCAAATCTGAAGGGCTGCTAGCCCTTGTACAGAAAATGGACACAAGAAAATCTTGATCAACCCCGGGTAAATCATAACTCAAAGGAAGCTCTTATTCATCAACAAACCATAGATCACGACTACTAAGAACCTAAGCTTTTATCAGGCATAATTTAATAATTTATTGTTCTAGCCCAGTGGGATAGCAGCTCCAGCTCGCTTCAATGACTACACATCCTACGCATGTGCCGCTTTTAGTTGGTGTCGATTTTCATTCGGTGTGTTGTTTTTTTCATGCTTCATTAGATCTACAAACTCCCTAAAAGCTGCATTATAAACAATCACAATATTGGTTAATGGTCAATCCAAATTCAAGTCAATGCAGGAAATGGTAAAGCAAATTGGATCCACTGATTATATCCTACAAAACATGTAATCCTGCACATGAACCTAAAATTTTTCAAGATTGTAAAGGCCACACTGAAAGAATGACGATCAGAACAATGTCCTTTTAATGAACAATGCAAGGTTAAAGTCTCACCATTGTCAGAATCATGAGGTCCAGGGGATGCTTCAGGGTGGTATTGAAGAGACACAATCTTTTTAGCAGGGAAAGCAAGACCAGCACAACTACTGTCATTAAGATTGATATGAGTAACCTCCACTCCTTCCGGCAGTGTAGCAGGGTCAACAGCATAGTTGTGGTTCTGGCAACTTATATGTATCAATTTATATGAAACAATTTATACATCCAAAAGCCATGACAAAACGGACAAAATGCTACATGACATGAAAACCCTTTTCTTGATAAATATAATGACATGGATAGAACATTAGAAACAAGCTATCAAAGTTGACTTTAATTTGTTTCAAAGGCAGGGTTGGAACAACAAATATACGACTGCACATTATACTTGCACTTCAACTTCAACATGTTTGCTAGAGATCTAGTAATGTCCGTGTTGATACAACGGACATAATGTGGCATAACAGAGCTGAGGTGATCATAAACAGGTGCATTGTTTTTCGACCATCAGTCACTATCATAGTGAGTTCTGGTTTAAGATCATTTTCATCTCAAGACAAGGGGCTAGGTTCTGACCCTTCTTATGAGACAACAAAAATAAGTCAACAATAAATGTCTTTTCCCTTGCCCACCAGACCTAATAGATTCAGATGGATTTAAGTAATTACTATGATTATGGCGGAATGGTAAGAAATAAAATGTGCAGAACAGAATCCCATTTGTTTGAATACCTGAGAACTAATTTCAACACGACCAGTTCGAAGGTTACGAACGGGATGATTTCCTCCATGGTGACCAAATTTCATTTTATAGGTCGTACCTCCTAAAGCCTGGCCTAGCAATTGATGTCCCATGCAAATTCCAAAAACAGGCACCTTTCCGATAATATTCTTCACTGTTTCAACAGCATAAGGAACAGCGGATGGATCTCCAGGGCCATTGCTGAAAATCACGCCATCTGGATTTATCTTCAAAGTTTCGGATGCTGGCCATGTAGATGGCACAACAGTGATTTTACAGCCATAAGATGCTAGGCGCCTAAGTATATTATGCTTGATTCCAAAATCATAAGCAACTACCTAAAATTGCATTCATCAAAATGAATCATAATTTTAGATTTTTTGTTATCCAAAAGTCCAACAAAGGGAGTCGGGACCAACACTACTCTAAAAACTTACATGGAAAGCATCACCGGACCTTTGACTAGAGCTAAACTCCCATTCTTCCTTTGTTCTATCAATCCATTCATAAGGAGACTTGCATGATACTCCACTTATTAGATCAATACCTGCAATTAAGAAACAGAAGCCATGTAATTCTACTTATAAAATCATTTCAGTCATCTACTCCAATAATCATATCCTTACCAACAATATCCCATGATTTAGACATATGAAGTAATTCCTCGTCTGTTTTGGAATTGTCGGTGCTCAATACGCCAATAAGGCTACCATCTTCCCGCAATCTACGTGTGATTGCCCGTGTATCAACATCATCTGTTGCATCACAAAGTACCATCAAAGTAAAAAAAAAAAACAGATTTTATACAGACAATATGTTCTTCTCATAACAACTCCTCACATAAATTACTTACAAATTCCCATGACATTCCTTTCTGCTAAGTAATCGCCGAGATCTTTCGTGCATCTCCAGTTTGAGGTACTGAATAAATATTCATTCCAAAGAGACAGGAAAAGACAGTAATTATTTATAGAAATAAAGCTTAATCAACGGAAAATATTTCTAAATCGTGAGAATAGAACCTGATACTCAAACTTCTAATTACTAGACCGGAAAGGAAGCACCGTGTTGATTCCTCATCATCTGACAGGCAATGAATCAAAAGTTTTTCTTAAAAATTGCCTCCAATTACAAGAATTCAAGTGAGAATTACAACAGAAATAGATACCGACCAAAATTTATGCCAGTATTCCCAATATGCGGATTTGTCATCAGAACAAACTGTCCAGCATAACTAGGATCAGTTAAAATTTCTTGATACCTGAGGGTGACAAAGGAAACAGAAACTCAATTTAGGTTGAAAACAAGTCATAAAACAAACAACAACAACAGAATATCCCAAGATTTATAATTTATCTCACCCAGTTAATGAAGTATTGAAAACAACTTCACCAACTTGGGTTCCTGTAGCACCAAATGATTTAGCTTTCCAAATTGAACCATCTTCTAACACAAGTCTAGCATCTGAATTTTTCCATGGCCTTTCTCCATTACCTATGTCACAACCAACATGCATTGATTTGTTTGTTTAAGCTCTTTTTATATTAAATTAAAACTCAACACCAAAAAAAAAAACATATGCATGAAAGAGGCAAAACAATCACGACTTTTCAAGCGTTTACTATCAAATGCACCAGAAAAGGGAAACAAAAATAAAACATTTCATAAAAACTACAAAAAAAGAATGAATTAAAAAAAAAAAAAAAAAAGTTTACCGGCGGAACATCTGACAGAGATAAAGGAATGTTTTGCAGCGGTGTGTTGCGGCGACTTGGAACCGAAGAGGTCGTTGAGAGTTATTGTGAAGGCCAAAGCTTTTGTCGCCATTGTCGTTGTTGTGTATGAAGGTGAGAACAACGTTACAGAGATGTCTGTCAAAAAACCACAACAACAGTGTTAGCTTTTCCTTAACCTAGGTTTTTTTATTTTCAATTTCATCTTTTTTTTTTTAAATTACTTTTTTTATTTATAAATTGGTCCCCATGCATATAGTGAGTGAGTGAGGTTGTTCTCCCGAAAAAGCAAATTCCCAACTAGTGGTGGATATTTTGTTTTGCCCAAAAAGGCCCAATAATAACCAAATACAAAAATTTAAAACTCCTTTTTTATTTTTTATTTATATTTAATATCCAATGGTAAGTATTTATCGATGTATAAGTTTGTTTTCACCGTTAAAATAATAAGTCTTGTCATGAAGTAACATATTATGCCACATGATACAAAGTCTCCAATGTCTAAAAAAAGTTACAGCATCTTTGTGCTCACTATAAAAGAAAATCAGTGAAACCTATAAAATCAATTTAAGAATAGGTAAATCTGGATAAGGGACATACCAGAAATTTGAACACTGACAATAGAATATATCTCTTTCAACTATTGTCATTTTATATTACTACAAAAGATAAATTGTCAATTTTTTTTAATGTATAATATGTTGTCACCGATTTCTTTAAATTTATTAAAATTATAAATATTTTTTTATTAATAATTTATATACTAAATTAATTTGCAAAAATTATGTTTGAATATTTAATTAACAAACTAAGAACATATTTAAATTTAAATTTATTTTTATGATTTTTAATATATTTAAAGACTATTATAACAACCCATTGTGTATTTTAAAAAAAATATCAAAAATATTGTAAGACATAATTTATAACACATTTATCTTTACTCTTTCTCTTTATTATATTACTTATTTTTTTAGTGTATTAACCAGTAAAAATTTATTTATTTTTAACTAAATGTAGGTTATTGTCAAGACAACCTTGTGCTTGGGTCCGTCCTTGATCTAGAGAGACTCCACAACGTGCAGCTGTTATCATAAAAAAAAAATTAACTCCTTACTTCCTTATCTTCAATTAGATGTGTAATTTATGGTCATTTTTTTTAGTTTGAAATCCCTCTTTTAAGTTAAGTTGTTTTCTTATTTTATTAAAAAATATAAACATGAACCCTTAAGACACATGTTAATGATTCAAATCTATAAATTTTATCATATAATTTGCTTTAACTTTTTTAAAGTTTAAATATAATTTTTTTTCAATAAAAAATATATTTTTTTTTATATTTTTAATATGTATCCTTAAGTAATATTAGCATGATTCTATTTTATTTAAATAAATAATCTATGCATTTTTTTATTTAGGTTCGATAATATATTAATCGTCATCCTGGTGTGATGTTATTTTTTTTAATACAATGTTATAAAATCAAAGATAATTGTCATTATCATTGTTATCTTCGTTCATCCCAAAACTATTAAATTTATGATTAATTTAATAAATTAAAAACCATGAAAAAAATATCTCTATTGTAATGTAGAATCTCAATCTAATAGTGACTATTGATTTGCTTATCTTTTACCATGTCGCCTACAATCACAATAAAAGCACGATTCAGTATCATTATATCAAAGAAAAATCAATCCAACAAAAAGTTAGGTGCAATACAATCACGGTATACATGAAATAGTCAAAATACTTAATTTAGTATCATTGTATTTCACGGTTGTGAATTATTGACTTATTTAATTGGTGCTTTTTAGGGTTTTTTTAGTCTTCACCTTATGAGAGCTTACGGCTACCCACAGTCCATTCGGTCTTTCGCCCAAATTAAAAGCAGATTTTATCCAGACGGGCTAGAAAAAGTTCAAATTAATTTTAACTCATATTTCAAATCTCAGCCCTTTATTTTTATCAGGGTTTTTAGGTCAATCTAATCACACTAATCCATTTTAACGGCTATATATTTCGCTTGGTTTTGCAGTAAAAAAAAAAAAAAAAAATTAATTTAACAAAATCGTTTTTAATTAAAAATAAATTAATTTATATTGAGATACATTCATATAAAAGTGTGTCAAATAATAGATTTTAAGATAAAAATTAATTCAATAGACAAAAGATACAAATAATTTCAACCAAACATGTCTACATTAAGTATACACATTAGGTATTGTTTCATAGACATATAAATAGACAAAATAATAATAAATTATTATATCATGTATGAATCTAAACAACATATCATATATTATTATAAAATGTTTTTATCTTATATATATCAAACACTTTAATATAATAATATTTATTTTGTAATTATTTTATCATATCATTATTCAACTTTTTACTATTATTGTATCTATCATATATGTCCATAAAATAAAGCCTAATAGTTATAACTTGGTGCCACTTGCATTAACTTGTCCATGCATATTCAAAATGTTAGAAATTTTAAAGGGATTTCCTATTTTAGAAGTACATTTCAGTTTATAGCTGCAAGAGGATGTTGATATGTATAGGTCTGAAGTTTGACTCATAAATTTATCATTTTTCTATATTCATTGTATGTAAATTTAGTCACTATAGTATATATTTGGTAAAAGACTGCATGCAATAGATTCGTGACCATTCAATTAAAATAGAACCATCCATAATTTAAGTTTATGTTTTTAAATTTAATAATAAAAATAAAAATAAAAATTGCTATGAATACAAATGGTTCGATCATAATCACTTTCATTTTGTCCCAGTAATATTGTATATCAATGATTACTAATTAAAATTAAGATATATTTATGGGACATCGGCATTTAATCCTTGGAATTAAAAATGTATCGAGATCTTCGTTTTTTATGGATAATTATTAAAGATTTTTTGACTCATACCGATCAAAACCACCTCCAAATTATTTGAATATCTAATGATCAATGTTTTAACTCATTCTGCGATGAAAATAAATATTAAGATATTACTATTCCTTTCGGTCATTATCATCGTAAGAAATAAAAAATTACTCCCACAAATATAAGAAATTCTATAAACTCCAATTAATTTTTTAGATTTTACTTGAAATATAAATTAAATTTCTTTTGTATCAAGTTATTTTCACATAAATACATTAAAATATAAATTATTTTATCTTCAATTAATTTTTAATCAAAATTAATTTTTGTTGTCGCATAATCAAATATATTAAATTTGATTAGTTTTTTAGCTTATTCTAAATAAATACTATCCATCTCTCTAATTATAAACACTATTCGAATAAATAAAAAATTGTTTCTAAGTATAAGTACTTTTTCAATTTATTATATATTTTTTAAACATATCATCTATTTAATATTAATTTGTCTTAAAATATAAAAAAAATTAAATTTAATACATTTAAATACAAAAATTATCTAAAAACATTAGCACACATAAAATGAACACATTAATTAACTTAATACTTTTTTGAGGAAATTGCATAGATCTCTCTTGAATTATCTTTAAATGATACTTACATTTTTCTAAATTTAAAAAAACACTCACATTTTTTATACTTACTAACAAAAAATTGCATCAACTATTTTTTTTACACCTATATTTATTTGTATTATTTACTATACGACAACTAAAATTTTCACTTTTAATTTATAGAGGTACAACCATATATCTATTATTTCTAATTTTAAAATATATAATTATATTTTTAGTGGCACAGCTGAAATATATACTATAATGTAGGAGAAGTAAATATATTTTAAAAATTAAAAACAATATAAAAATGTCATTTAAAGAAAATTCTGGGGGGATAAATGCAATATTAAGTAACAGTAAAGTGACATAGACTAGTATTACTGTCTGCGACAACACACAACACCAACACCAGCTTTTGAGTGTACTATTAATTTCACCTTTTAAATTTGGTAGCAATTAACTTATTATTTCAACAAACTCCAAACGTTGTTGTCGGGACGAGACAACACAGACAGACACAAAAGAGCACACCTACCAACCTCTCTCTCTCTCTCTGCATTGTTACCGTTATCAATGGCAGACTACGAAAACCATCACCACCATCAACAGCAACAAGTTGTCTCAAGAGACACAGCTTTCCAAGCATTGAACACCATCATCCAGCTCCATTTTGAGAAGACCCTCGAGAAGAAACGCGCCATAGACCTCCAAAAGAAAGAGCTTCACAAACTGTTCCAGTTGTTCTTCATCTTCCTCAGTTTGGTTTTCGTGGCACAATCACAGTCACCTCGTCTTCAATGTCGACATTGTTGGATCCCCATAACTCTTCTTTCTATGGCACATCTCATCTTCTATGTTTCCGTAGCACAGACACTTAGATGCATCAATGGCTTCAAGTATCAAAGAAGGTGTCATAAGCTTACACTTGGTTTGGCAACTGAGAAGCTTAGGGATATGAAGATGAGGTTGAGTAGTGGTGGTGATTTTGATGCTATTGGTGATGAGGAGTTTGAGATTCATTATCAGGAACCTCCTGAGAGTTATTTTGGTAAGTTTAAGAGGAATTGGGCTCTTCATTTTGGGTTCTTGATCATGATCTATGGTTTCATGATATCTTCCTCTGTTGTTCTTCTCTGTTTTTAGTAAGGTTACTGATTTTGGGTTGTTTAGTTTTAAATTAAATGCTTTGTAATGTTATCTCATGATAGAGAAAAGAGGTCTAATAGTAGTAGCATTAGTTTGTTTTGATTTAATTTAATTCATTTCCACTTATTCAATCAAGTGTCCATTCTGAAATGTTAATCTATCTCTCGTGTACGATCTTTTTAAAGTCATTTTCCAACAAAGGTGAAGCAAACTATCACATCACTTCACCTTTCTGACATGGTTAATTCGGCTTGGCATGTTTATGCTAAAAATAATCTCAATGTGCAGATTACAGTATAATGATATAATAATCCCAACCAGTGGGAGCAGATAATTAAAATTTGCATGTAGAAAAATGAATTTTTCTGACTGAACACCCTTCACTACTCTTCTAGTTAGAGTAGGCACACTTTGAGTAACATAGAGAGGAAAAAATCAGGACTTTATTGTTAATAAAATACAAACAATTATTGTACCAAAAAAAATATATAGTACAACCAATTAATTTGATCCTACACAACTACACCAGTGACCAGCTCTGTTGGAGATAATAACGACTATGAAACTTTGATAAGTCATATTGCTTCCTATGCTGGGGAGAGAGCACTGCATAATGTCTTGTATGCATTTAAACAAAGTTTAAATTTTTCTTCAGCTATTGCCTGTTATCACGGAAAGGTAAATGCAGACATAAGATCAGATAGCCATTAGCATATATACATACAACCAAAAAGAAGGGGGAGAGAAAGGTGGCTTTTATGGTGCACGAAGTTTTTATAATATAGAAGAATATAACCTACATTTTAATTTTTATCTGCCACACTCCCATTTTGTTTTAATGTCTTAGCAAAATATGGAGAATACCATCATGGCCACCACAAATTGTTGGAAAACCAGTAAAAATGAACTACTCAGTTTTAATGTCTTAACAAACAACCCGCGTTTAACAAATTAAAGGTGGTGAAAATTAACCATTGATGTTAGAAGTCATTTGAATCAACAACAGATAATAGAACCATAAAAGCCACCCCAGAGAAAAGTATTGGCTGTTTATTCGTTGTTCATAAATTCAGTTCATGGTTATATATGCCAGTTTCGCAGTAATCGGCAACTGCTTTTGTGCTAAAAAATATATTCATCAAAAGGGTCTTTCTATATAAATGGTAGTTCAGGATTGTAAAAAGTGATTATACATAACAACCTTTCAATTATATTTATGTTTCTTAGCATTCATCTACGCAACAGATAGGCCTAACAAATATTTCAAAATTCAAACTAACCTGCGAAGGGCCTTGATGCTTATCAGGATGCCATTTTAAAGCCGATAATCGGAAACTGCAATGACAATAAAGAGATATCAACAGTTTGTAATGGGTGAATGATATTTATGGTACAAGAAACCTAAAACTCTTACGCATTTTTAACATCTTCTATCTTTAATGGACCTGTTGGAGGCAAACCAAGAATAGTTCTATCAGAACTCGACCCTACACGGCACGAATTATCATCTTTATCATTATCATCATTCTCATCATCGCTTGCAGTTTTCCACTTGTTTGTCCTACTTGCATTTTCTCGCCATTCAAACCCGGATGTGGATTGTTCAGAAGAAGATCCCCGCATATTGCTGAAGGACCAGGTATACCATCTGTTACCAAATGTTGCATGAAATATTTGTTCAGGATGGCCATCAACGTCCTCACAGAAACTTTCTCTTCTGATTTTTCCTGAACATAGATTGGAGATCAATAGTTAGGGAAGTGAACAGAATTTAAGAAACATTCAGAGGAACAAGTGGCATAACAAAACTTGTTTAATCCATGTTCAGAATATTTACTGGTCTAGAATGTACAGATAATAAATTGTGTGATGACTAAAATTTGTGCCAAATCGTAATTAATTTTTAACTATAATGATTTCACTCTAAAGCTATATATTTCGCTGAAAGTGTGTACTTTCCTAACTTCCAGAACATGAAATAAAAATTGAGTGAATTTGTCATAATTTCCGCGATTCGAAATGTTATCGATATCGCTCAAAATGGAGAAACTTACTAACACAAACTTTGACAGCGAAAGTAAAGGTAGTCTTTTCATATTAAACTTTATAGCAACATAATTCTAGTAGTTTGCCTCAATGACAAGAGTTTTATGCATTTTTATGAAAGTAATTTAAACAAGATCCTCCAACTTATAACCAGAAATAGAAAACGTAAACTGAAAGGAACTCACTTTTAGTTTTCTTTTGTGGTTTTCCACCAAACCGTTGGCCAGACTTTGGTTGACCATTATTGGAATAGCTATTTGAACGATCCCCAGAGTTTCCATCAAGTTTCCGTTTAGTTTCTTTGTCCTAGAAGAATGTACACCATTAAAACATTGCCATTGCAGTTTTTTTTTTACAGTAAATCTGATATATAAAATATTAGAATAGAACACAGTATGAGGTGTTAAGGTGCAAGTAAGAACATTATCCATATGTCTGAAAAAGGACAGGCTGCACTTTATTCAGATAAAAATTAGTTCATTAGCATCTCTATGATTGTTAGTGGGAGCCGGGAGGGCATGAATATGCAGCCACTGCTTGTCAAATCAGAGAAATAAGCCTTTACTTTTCCAAATAATATCCAAATTGATTGACAGGATATACTCAGCATATATATTTTTAGCTTTAAACTGCAATTATCGGTTAAAAATTCTAGTATTATTTTATGCTTGTATCATGCACGCATGCTCATACACGCAGACACAGAGAGAATGCATATTTGTTCTTGATTCTGTTCATAATTTCCCATCCTACATTTGTTATCTATGACTATGGGCAATGCTGACAAACTTGTGATGAAAATCCCATCTAAAATGTACAAAAATATTTTTTGAAAAGGGACAAGTTTTTGCATCTGCAATCCATCTCACTTTAATGTTTAATCAACAAACTATGCCCATGCACAAACAATTAAGCAATCATTGCAAGAAAAAATAAAATAAAAGATAATAAAAATAGTAACATAAAATGACAAAGTTGGTTTGTTGAGAGCATACCTCAAATGAAAATTTAGAGGATCCACTATTGTAAAGGAGATGTTTTAGAGCTTTCTTTGCATCAGCACGCTTTTGACGGGTAACAAATTTGATTTGATTCTGAAATTGACATTTCCAGAATCTGTAAGAACTATATCAATAATTACACAGATGTCAAAATTCAAATAAGCAAGGTTTTCCCCTCAAGAGTTGCATGAAGAGCAATAAAGAATCAACTATATATCAGTCCTAACCTACATGCAAAACAAATTCCTATCCAAACTCCTCACGAGTTCCAACGGAGATTACAGAACACAGATCATAGCTCAAAATTGCTTGAGCTTGAGAAATGAAAAATCTATAAAACTGAACCACTGATTCGCATAGAATAAAATTTCTTGGAAATGAATTGTACAAAGAAATATTTGTTCAAAGCTTATGCAAAGCATGGGAATGTTGTATTCACAACTTCACTTCCCAAGGAACAAACACACTACAGATTTTTGTAGTGCTTTGAGTAATCAGTCATTGCTTAATTATAACATATATCAGAAAAGTATCAACCAGAACAATCGAGCTATTGAAAATCCAAGGATTCTTAAAAAATTAAGTACGCCAAAGACAGCATACATTGAATAAGCAGTCCACACTCTATATAGTGAATACAACAGGAAATGATGACGAAAAAAAATATAGTACAACATGTGTGTGTTCTTCCACAGTTCCACCACTGTACCCCTTCCCCCATTTTCTTCTATTTTAATTAGAGCATGAACCCGTCATCTATAAAGGGAAATTGCATTTTCAATCCATGCCTAGTATAAGGTGCAGAAAATATTAAATTTACAGAAATAGTTTAATAGGTTCTGCAAAGCTCAGGTGGCATCGTGTGTTAATGTGTATAACAGTATAAGAGACACACAACTGGAAGTGCCCAAATTGCTCTATCCAATTAAAAATTGATGCAATTCATTCACTTGTTTTGTTCTGATCTCAGATTTGTTCTTATTAGAAAATTTAGTAAGACCCAGATTCAGACCATTCACACATGGCACCTGTCATGGTATTAAATAATGACCTCTAGAAAAATATGTTGCATATTGTTCATAAGTAGATTTAAAAAATAAGGGAAATGCTAGAAAAAAATGTTAAGAGTTTTAAAATGAGGGAAATGCTAGATATGGGCAATTGTTAAGAGTTTAAAGGTAGAAAAAATGTATTGGAATTTGTGTAATTCATATTTTGAAATTGTAAAAAGTGTGATTTTTTACTCAAAAGTTATCTTTTATTTCCTTGTTGGTTTCCTCAACAAGTGCCCTATCACTTGGGCACTTATTAGCATGACCCAAAAAATAATTAACCATATGCGAGTGGAAGTCTAGAATAATTGAATCTATGCATAGCCACAGAAACTTCTTCTTCAATTCAAATTGCACTGAGGCTTCAAGATCTCATTCAAAATTGAGGTGATATGCAAACATGACAACCAATATACTAATGGAGAAAAATAAAAAATAACAATAGACTGTCTTGCATAATTTACTCTAGTTGACTGCTTTATAACCTATAAAATGCTTCCTTTTTTTTGTTTTCATAAATTGCTTGTACTTAACAACACACAAACAAATCATAAATATGAACCATATCACCTACAGAAAATGAAGCTAAGTAGTCGTGATTTTTCTTCTAAAATTAAATGCTGCAAGGCATACCTTAGATGGTTTCTGTCCTCCTATATCCTGCAAGGACCCCCCAAAAAAAAACATTGCATTAATTTCCAACCTTTTCAGCCAAAGTTGCAGATAATCATAACAAATTCACACAAAAAAAAAAAGTTCCAAAATCACTAAAATAAAATAGAATTATGCCAGCAGAGTTTGTAACTTTAAGTATGTATGTAAAACTTCTCCTATTTTGTAACTGTTTGTAACTAATGAATATACTATTACAGAATGAAATTCTACCCTATTTCCCTCATTACACAAGAAACAATGCGAATGAAATAAGAGAATTGAAAACTCACGGGGTTACTGTTCCATTTATGACAGGAACAAGGAGTGGAATGAAAAGCAGAGAAATGCGAAACGGAGGGAATAATGTGATTCTTCATGGACAAAAAGTTTCGCCATCGCGTAATTTGCATATTGACGGATATCAAACAAAAGCGCTTTGCTATTTTCTATGGTTTAGTTGAAGGAATCTGAAGTGTAGTGATGTAGGCTACCTTATACAACGATGTCGTTTAAAAGGAATAAGGTGGTTGAGGAAGATCATAATCACGCCGTGGTTTGTCTTCGTAACATCTCTCCTTCTGGTTCTCATCGATCATAGGGAAAGTGCAGCAGGCCTCATGTTCATCAACGAAAAACACTGGGCCTTTTAATGTTATTTATAAGGTTAAGTGCTACCTACACCACCCATTTTAATGTTATTTATAAAATGAATTTGCAATTCAAATTCAAATATTAGTTTCGTAAAATATTTTTCTTTTAAAATTTTATTGATCGGTGTACCACTGCCCAGCTGTTATTTTATTTTATTTTATTTTTTAATTTGAGTGAAAATATACCATATCTGATTTACATTAGTTTTTTAATTTGAAGTTTGATGTACGGTATATCATAAATATTTTTTAATTTAATTTTTTTTAAATTTATGATATATTTTAAAATTTATTTTATATTAAAGTATTTAAATAATATATTTTATATTTTTTAAAATAGATTAAATCAGACTTTTACATATAACTAAAGCTAATATAATAATAACTATAAAAAACTAATAAAATTTACTTAATCCATACTTAGAAACTATAATCCATTTTTTTAAAAAATCAACAGATTAAAATAATATATAAATATAGAATTTTGTCAATCTACACTCAAATAAAAAAATCATTCTTTTTCTACAAAAATGAATTTAAAGTCGAATGTGTAAAAAATTAGTATTTGAGAAATCTTAAATAAATAGAGAATAATGACGAATGAATATACATCATTTATATCTTTTTTACTATTATTACAAATAATATTAATAATCTAATAAAATCCCGACGAATAATCTCATTTGCTTATTCTATTTGCAATTGTTTTGCGAATAATATCATAACACAATATTTTACTTTGTTTTATTTTAAAAGAACAATATTTGTATTTCGAGGACTTTTGTAATAAATAATAGCACTCTTTTAATACGTTTCCTTAGATTCTACTACATAAGCTAAAAGTATTTTTAAACCCAAAAATTGTACATCTCCACAGGCTTGACTTAAGCATGCACCATGAGTTGGATTGTAGGCAAAATTGCTAACCAGTACTATATCATAGTTATTTAGTGACAATTTAGCTTACACTGTATTCAAAAAACACACATGTAGCATACGAATCAATCCACAATTGATAATAAGGTGTAATTGGTAGCTCATTCCATTCAATTCCATTCTAACCCGATGCCCGTTGTTCCAAATCTAGCGGAGTTTTTGGTGTTTTCTCTTTGTTCTTTCCCCACAGCACGCTGTATAGTCCTACAACTAACATTAATCCACCTAACACACTGAACATCAAAATTAGTTCATTAATTGTTAATTTAATACGGATGAATTGAATTGAATTGAATTACTTAGTGTTGAAAATAAATAAATTTTGAATTTTGAATTTTGAATTTTTAACCACAAAAATTAGTAGTGGAGTTACCTTCCCAAATGTATTATATCACCGAAGAAAATAATAGAGGAGAAGATTGTAATAACGAGAGCAAGTGGTGTTGACATAGCAAGAAACACAGGTCCTTTCTTTTCAACTACCCATGTCTGTAAGTAATATGTCAACCCTGTCACAACAATTCCCTACCAAAACAAATTCATTATTCTCACTCTCTTCGAATGTATATAAATGTAATGTAATGTTATTTTAAAATATAACCAAAATAGTAGTGAAATTAAGAGGATTACACAGTATAGTACAGCGAGGAGATCAACATTCCAACCCAACTTCCACTGCTCAATGTCCCTTTCTATGATCAATGCAATCAATAAAGATTGAATTGAGCTTAAGAAACACTGAAGTGTTGTAAACATCAGCTTTGACGGGTAGTTCTTTATTACAAAAGCCTAATTTAGTCAATAGGAAATAATTAATTAAACGGCTTAAGTAATAAATTCATAGTATATATTTAAGTAATTAAAGATATATTCATTTTTGTAAAAAGATTATTTACACATAATAAAAAAATCTAATAAACTTTGGTGATATTATTTACTATTATTATCTTTTACAATAGTATATTTTAACTATTTATTATCTAATTTCACAATAAATAATTAGAGATAATTTTGACAAAAGAATAATTAACACTATTTTGAATTTTGGAAACAACAGTATGAAAAGTGACAATTTTTTTGTTCTAAAAATGGACACATAAAAAAGAATGGAGTGAGTAAAAGGGGAAGAGTTGATGTTAATCACCTGTAGCACCAACCATAGACCCCAAAAGGCGTTGGAGAGAAGCATGAGGAAGCAACCTTTAACCCATGTATCAGATGGAACATGGTCTTGATGATGTTGTTGGGTATGATGGTATCTTAGAAGGTGATGATGGCTTAAAAGTTTCCAATGAGGACCTTTATAAAAGGCAAGGGTCGCTGCACCACCCATACATGCTACAATGCCTACCAACTTAGCAATCCCACCTCTTGTCTTTATTTTCAAACTTTCAACCCTGAAATTAAACACGATTTTCTCACATGGATTAATAGTGCATTAACTAAATAAATTATCACAATGTGATTTCTTTTGCTCAGGTTCACGCCAAAACAGTATTGTCAGATCACTTTTATGAATTAAGAATGGAAATTTCCGATTTTTTAATTTTCCAATAAACATTTACGTACACAACATTTCAAATTTCCAAAATTCGGGTACACTTGCATACAATTTCATAAAAACTACGGTACATAGTTAGCTTCTAAAAATTTCAGATAGACTTCATGACCTCATAAACCTGTGTTCCGAAAATTTATCATATAAAAATTTCATGGCCTCCTACATTTGTGTTCTTCAAATTTCAATTTTGAAAATTTTGTTGGGTTTCCAGAAATACAATTTTCTATTTCTGAAATGTGTTAAGGAAATTTTTGTAAAAATGATTATTTAATTTTTTTTTCTTTGTTAATTTATTACTATGATTAAGACAAATTAAATTAGTAGTTTGGACTCAATGTGATACAAAAGTGCATAATGATAATAAAGGGTTGGAGTATTCACGTGTATGGATAAATATGTAAATTTAGTCGTTTAAAATAATTTTATGTATTTTGACTTAACTTATTTAAGTTTTGGTATATTTCGAATCAATCTATTTAAATTTAATGATGTTTGGTTTCTGTGGTGAATTTCATTTTTGAACTTGCAGATAAGCAAACTAAAATCATTTACAAAATATATATATATAGTTATAATTTAGTTATTAAATTTTGTTTAAAAATTTATTGTTAATTTAATTAATTGAAGTGTTTTATTGTGTTTATAGATGTATTATAAATATTGAATGATATATTATGATATAAATTTTTATTTTGTTGATGTTGAAATATTTAAATTTAATTATATTTTTAAAAATATTTTTTTTTAATAATAGGTGAACCCAACTCAACTCAATTTGCTCTTAATTGAGTTAGATCGGTTTGAATTTAAAGAAAAAATACACGGATGAAAAATTCAATTATCGATTTGAATATCAAATTTAATCAAAATCACTCAATCACACAAGTGAACACCCTCACTTATATAGGATTAATTTTCTAGAACATAATAATGTGTTGGGGCAGCTAAAGCCCATTCTAACACCTTTGCGCAGAATCAGGTCAGAATCCCTATAAAATTAACTTTGCTTAAAAAAGTAACTGAAAACTTTACAAGAGCTGCTGGAAATATATGAATGGAATCTTAATCTGATATATCTACTTTTAATATTTAAGTGTCTTATCTTTATCTTTTTCTTGTTTTAGTGTCACTAATCAAGGTACCTTCATATTATATTTAGAGTATATACCTGTCGTTCTTTTGTCTGAAAAATGTTTCATATTTAATTCACTCGTGACCTATATATACTACTAATAACTACATAAAAGTCATGCCTTTCTAGTTGCTACCAAAAGAAAGAGGAGTAGTGCGCTCCGAATCTTATTCATAGTAAATTATAAATTAATTTAAAATGTGCAACTGGAATATTTATGACCTGAAAAAATCAATTAAAGTTAGTTTTGACAAGGAATAGAGATAGACAATATATATCAATTACCAAGGTTCCTTTATTTGCCTAAGCGTTTTTAATAATTAATTAAGCTATAATAATTGAATAAATTAATGGAAAGCTATAGTGTGTAAGCTTAAAACTCTGTTCTCTACCTTAGTAGGAGTGCTAAGAAGAAGGTGATACTTGGAAGACAGTTTGTGGTAGCAGCAGCCAAAGTTGCTGAAGTGTAAATTAGACCAACACCATTTATATCCAAGCTCAAAGTAATCCTGAAAATTTAGGATCCAAGACACCATATTTTAATAATCAATGAAGTTGGAATAACATGTTTTTATATCCTCTATAATTATTATATAGTGCATCGAGGATACTAAATACTAGATTTAGCTAGACATACAACATTTTCTCGCTAAATATAACTAATAAGATACGTAAAACATGTAAAGTATAAACATTTCAACCTATTTCCGTACATAGGGTATGGTTTATACACATTAATACATGCATGTCACCTTAATATTGAGAAACATCTTATTTATTCGATCCAGATCAGAACGAACAAATTTTAATTTTTTTTAAAAAAAAATTCGATCTTAAAATTTGATTTGTTTATCATGATTAGATGGTCAAGATGGAGTGATTGATAGCACATGATCTACTACTATTAAATGGACGTACCCAAAAAAAGAAAGGAAGAAAATTTTGCAGAAGGTCTTGAAAGACAAAGGGGGTGAACTTTTCCTGAAAAAATTAAAAAAGAAAGAATGAAAATATATCATATATTGATATGAATTTATGAAGCAAAGAAATGAGTTTAGTAGTAGATAATAAGACATGCATTTCCACACACACCATTCGAAGAAGAAAGCAAAAGGGGTGAGGAAAATGGTTGCTACTGCCTGTCTATAGAAGACAAAGATGAAATTGTTCAAGCCATTATCAAATGCAACTTTTGAGAGTATAAACATAGCTGCGTATATAATTTGTATGACAACCACAACAACATATGGTTTTTTTCCTTTCATTACGTATTCCTTGGCTTTGTGTTTGACAGTTGATACAAATATATATACTACGATGATATAAGTAAACACGTTATGCTTATGTCTATTAAGGCAATGAAGACAACCATTAAGTCGTTGAGTGAATGAGAAGAACACTTAATGAATCTTCTCTATCTATATATATGGACGATCAAGGATGGCTGTGCGGATCTCAAGATCATTATATATAAGCTGCTTTATGTTTGGGGACCACAAACATATAAAAACCAATGAATAACCACATCTAATCTAATCTAATATATTTTATTCAAATATATCTTACTTTAGTTTCTTAAATTAACTAGTTACATAGTTTAGTTAATTGTATGTGACATTAATTGTATGTGACCTTTAATGTAAATAATATTTTTTTCAATTGTCAAGGAAGGAAGATACCAATTAAAATATACTACTAACCTTTTCTATAAATCTTAATTAAAAATATAGACAAACTTTGTCATGTCAAAAACTTCTTCCACTATTTTTTTTATTCTCTCTTATCTCACTATTTCTTCCTTAAAAACAAAGTTTACTCATAGTTTTCAGAGAGAGAATGTAACCTCTACCATCATCTATTTTTTATGCCGTTTTTGCAGTGGTTTTTACTCTTCATGCTTTAATTTTCTATCTATTTTTCTGAATTTTTATTACATTAAATAATTTGTATAAGATATAGATTCAATGTTATATTTTTAATTAAGATTTATAGAAAAGGTTAGTAGTATATTTGTAATTACACATTTGTTTATAATATTTATATTTAATTTAAAAATTCAATATTGATTTTATTTTTAAAGACATAATATACCGTTAAAAAATGGGTAAAATCTATTACACAATATATATAGAGAGAATGTACTAATGAAAATATACTCTTGACCTTCTATAAACATTT
>JBBPBR010000004.1:68101273-68126682 GCA_037974775.1 Cicer pinnatifidum | reverse complement strand
TTTTAAAATGAATTAAAATTATTAAATTTTAAAATAGATAAATCAATTTCGTGAATTGGTAAAATAAGGGATCAAAACTTCAATAATTTTTTTTCCACCAAATCTCTTATTGTTCTTTTAGTTTCAATATGGTCCTTAAAAATAAATTTAATTATAGTGAATCTAGCATAAAATTTCCTATAGGTCAAATATAAAGAAAAAAAATGTAAAATAGTTTTGTAATCTAATAAAACTTAACTAATAAGAAAAATATTCACAATAAAATTACTTAATGTAAATTAAAACATGTCAAAGAAAATAAAATACGATAATAGTTATCTAGAAAAGTTGAGTTTGATTATGCTTCAAGTTAATTTAAGATGAATCAAATTTATTGATAATTATAAATAAATTAATATCTTTTTCCGAAGTAAACACCTAAGTTAGGGATGACAATTAAGCCCAGACCCAGTGGGTACCCGTAAAAAAAACCCACAATAGGTAGGATAAATACCCGCATAACGGGTATGGCCACGGAGACGGGTAATTACCCGCAAAATTAAACGGGTATGGGTGTGGGTACGGGTACTATAGTACCCACCCCGCCCCGCACCCGCACTTATATAAATATATTATTTATTTATTTATTATATTAATATTTAGTTTAATTAATTGTTTTCCTTTATGTTTTAATATCTATTAATATCATTGGACCATTACAATATTTATAATCAAATCAAAAGATAAACATTTACAAACGTTTTAAGAATTTGTTTACGATGAATAGTTAAATAATTGTGTCTTCATAATTAAGAGTTATATTTTATTAATCGTGTCTTTATAATTATAGTTGCAACTTCTTATAAATTGTTTTTACTGATCTCAAATAATATTGTCATAAGAGTTGCAACTTCATACCTTACCCAAACCCTACCCATTGCCATCCCTAAAATAAGAAAATTAATAAAGGTATGGCCATTTTTCAAACGATTGTTTTGGTGTTGGTTTCCCTTAAATTAGACTTACGGTAAAGAAAAACAATGCAAAATGATTAATTTGATAAACAGAGAACTCGGGTATTTTAGAGAGAAATTGAGTTTGTTTGACTAACTAGAGCATTATTGTGTTTCCTCTCCCTTCTACGGAGGCGGCGACAAGTAGCTTCTTTTATTAGGATTCACATATATGGGTCAAGTCCATTGGTCCCCTTATTTATTTTATGTATTACTATTATTATTTTTATTTTACTAGAACAAACTTAATAGTTACTTAATCTCTCTTTTTATTTTACTATAATAAAATATAGTTGTCAAATAAAGTGATAATTACATCTTTATTTGACAACTCTATTTTATTATGGTTTAGTGTGTTAGGGTGTTTAGGATTTAAAAAGTAATCTTTAGAGTTTAAGAAATCACGTTTAGGGATAAGTGTTTAGAGTTTAGGGTTTAAAGTTCAAGATTCAGGGTAAAGAGTTTAGGGGTTACGGTTTATGGTTTAGGTTTAGGATTTAGAGTTTATGGTTTAGTATTTAGGGTTTAGGGTTCGGGGTTAAATATTTAAGGTTATCTTCATTACGTATTCTAACTACTAAATGAAGATAATAATAACATTTAGTAAAATAGTGTTGTCTAATAATTATGTAATTAGTACTTTATTTGACAACTCTATTTTTTAAAATGTTATTACTATCTTCGTTTTATAGTTTTACTTTATAACAATTAGTGTGTTAGTGTACAAGATTTAATATAAAGAGTTTAGGGCTCAAGGTTTAAGTATATTATTTAGGGTTTAGGATTCGGGGTTTAAGGTCATATTTATTGCGAATTATAACTTCAAAAGAAAGATAATAATAAAATCTAATAATATAAAGTTATCAAGTAAAGATATAATTATTATTTATTTGAGAATAATATTTTCATTATATGTTATTAGTTTCTTCGGTAAGGAAAACAAATACAAAACGAAGATCATAATAACATTTAATAAAATAGAGTTGTCACATAAAGTAATAATTATATATTTATTTGACAACTCAATTTTGTATATTTGAATAATTTTTAAATTTAATCACAAAATAATATTTATTTATTGATCTATTTTAGTTAAAGTGTGGGTAATGGGTATGGGTACGGACACTTAGATATCCAAAAGGTAAGGGTACGGGTATTAAAGTTGATACCCAAGAGGGTACGGGCACGGGTATGAGTATTTTTTTAAACTGCGGATATGGGTACGGATACTATAGTACCATACCCAAACCCTACCCATTGTCATCCCTAACCTAAGCCAATTGTTATAGAGTGATATAAGTAGTATTAATATTGTATAAATAATTTATTTTGGCATATTTTAGTTTTAGAAGTCAATTATTGAGGGATAACTTTTATTTTGAAATAGTCTCATATTTTATAAATGTTATATTTTTTTTAAAAAAAAAACTTATACCAGGATGTGTTGAAGGTCATAGATTGTCTTAATTAATAAAATAAAATAAATATAACTAATTAAATTAATTATTATATTCTTTAATGCACCTATATTATAAAATTCAGTTGGAATTACAAATGATTCGTGATGAATTGAGTTGTTACTTTGTTAGTTTGTTAAATTCCTACTCTCGCAAGATGAATATAAATTACGATTATTCTGTTAGATAAGATTAATCTTATTCACCAAATTAATTATGAGAACGAGGATAATAATTTTTTCAGACTCTTTCCTTCTCAAGAACATGACACTGGATTCAACATGTGCACCTTCTTATTATAAATTATATGTTATGATTTGTATATATGATTTTGGACAATATGTTAAAATATCCAAGAATATGGTCATTTTTTTAACATAATATTAACATTGAGGTAACTTAAAAGCTACATAATAAAACTACAACTATATATAATATAAAAATGATAATAGACAAAAATATATCTTGGCAAAAAATTATATAAATTAATTTTTTATGTATTGTCAATATAAAATATTTTACATCGTTAATATATTATAATTATTCAAATATAACTTTAAAAATATTTATGATAAACATTTTTAATTTAATTATTATAATTAATTAACAAAGTAAAGAATAATATTGTACAAGAGTTAAATCTAAAATAATGATAATGCTGCCCATATAATTTCTATAATTTTATCAACTTTTTTTATATGAAAATTATCAAAATGTTTTTTCAATTCAAAAGACAAATATGTAATGATAGAGACAAGTGGACAAGTAATATTCTGTCGGCAACCTAGCTTATGCGAGTTTTCAAGTATTCGAGGTCAAAAAAAATAGTTTTGTACTATTCGACGTCAAAAGAAAAGTTTCAGTTATTCTGTTTGAATTGAATGGATCGTCATACCGGGAATTTTTTATTAATAATAATATTATAAATACAATATCAATAAAAATATTCATATTAGTTATTTTTATTAGTGTATAAACGCCTCATTTTTGTTTTATAATAAATTTAAGTATGAAATTTTTTAAATAAGAATCGAAAAGAGTTCAATCATCCAAAATAATAACACTTAATTTAGTATTGTTTTCTTTTGGAATGAAAGTTATCAACACAATCCAAATATAATTCAAAATCCACTAATTCAAATTGAAGATCATAGGCTAAGTTTAAAGTGCTTTATAATCTAAGTGTTTCTTTTTAAGTGACCAAACTTATAAGTGTGAGCCATTATATTTTGGCTAAAATAAACTTTCCTTAATCACCTGTTATAGAAGTATCAATGCTAACACAATAAAAGATATTAGAGAAGTATACATCTATATTACATCAATACATTATATCATTGGGTTTAAGTCAAATTGTAGAATAGTTAATTATACCATTTGACATACGTATTTGTTATAGATTTTGTGTCAACTTTCAATTCTTGAGTATACGCATACCACATTTGATGACTTGCATTGGGTTCTCATCGATGTTGTGTTTGTTGAGACAAAATCTCTCTAACTTGGTTTTAATGATAACAAAATTAATGAAAAGATTATGATTGTGTTTTAAAGACTAATATGTGCTTTTGAGTGTATAAGAAAAATAAGTTATTATTCATTAAGGAATAAAAAGCAAATTCTAAGTTAAATGCTAAGTATGGAAAGGCCGAGGATGGCCTCACGAGTTGAGGAAAATGCAGTTGTGTATTCTCACGGGTTTGAGTCCTTCAAACAAGGGCTCAATAGCATTATAAAATAAATTACTTGAATTCATTCATCAAGGGCTGAATGGTATTAAAGAATGAATTGTTTGATTCATTCAATAAAGGCAAAATACTATTATTTTAAAAAAAGACTTTTGAAGAAAAGTTGTGAGAAGGAAAAAGAAAGGCACGGTGAATGATGAGAGTAGCATGTGCCTAAAGTCAACATTTTGAAATGCATCCCAACACTTTATGAAAACAACATATCACATCTTAGGCTTATTAGGCAAAAGGCTACATGCACCTTTATGTGATACAAAAGGATTTAATTTCAAATATACAAAAAGGTAACAAGAAACATGCCCAAAATAAATGGATCACATGTCTTAAGGCAAGGCAAGAAGCATTCACGTGAAGCCTTCCCATAGTCTTGAAGGAAGGAAGATAATAGGACATCACATGGTGGTTGAAAGCATTAAATGGAGGAAAGAGAAAAAGTTCACATGTGAAACTTTATCAAGGCATTGAAGAAAGAGAAGGAAATTGACTTCACAATATTCAAACCTTAAAACAAGGAAAAAGAAAAAGTCATCACGTGTCCCCAAGTGCCAAGAAATCAACTACCTCGTACTTGAACATGGAATGCATATTTCAAATGAGCTGAATGGCATTTTCGTAATTATGAAGAAAAACCTTGGGTTTTCTCAAATGGTTTTTCCAATGGTCATAAAAGACTTGGCTTATGATATGAACATCACAAGACCTTAAAGTCTTCGAAAAATACAGCTCACGTGGTCAAAGAATAGCTGTGTATTGCTGCAAAAAGAGAATTGACATGGACTTGTCAAGATCAAGTTACAAGAAAAGTGAGGATGGCTATAATGGCAATTCCGTAAATATGATGAAAGACTTGGATTATTTTGAAATAAGGTCCAACGGTCATCAAGGGCTTGGATCTCTATAAAATGCATACAAACTCTCCAATGGAAGACACACAACACACTTGCATAAAAAGATCAAGTATCTTAAAAGCTATCAAGAGCTAAACACCCTCACTTCTTACTTTCTTTGATCCTACACTAGATCTTTGTAAATCTTTAGAGAAAGTATTAAGTATCAATCACTCTCATATCACTTTGTAATTTCCCAGTGAGTTGCACTTGGAAATATTCAGAAATTGATTGTAAGCTTGGTGAAGCTAAAGAATACACGAGTTGTAATCATCCTCAGGTTGAGGATCGATCTGTTTGAGAATTAGTGAAATCTCACAAGGGTGTGAGGACTGGACGTAGCCATCTTTGGGTGAACCAGTATAAAATTGTGTGTGTCTCTCTTATTTTACTTCTACTCCTTTGCTTAACTTAAATCTATCTAGTAGAAAAATCTCATCCTCGAGCTACCCATCCTCAGCGAGAGGATCGTTTTCAAAACACTTAGAAATTATTTTTAAACAGTAAAATCCCTATTCAACCCCCCTTCTAGTGATATTTAGCTACATCAGTGTTATATGCGATTATTTTATTGTTTCCATGTACTCCAAATAATCATTGCTATTGATACCGCTTATGCATAATCAAACCTCAACATAATAGCAAAACTCAAAATTGCGGCTTTATTCATTCCAATAATAGTTCTGTGCACCATATCTCTGAACATGCATTGTTGCAAATAATTCCTACCATTTATGTATAAAAAGAAAACGTGCAAACCCTTTGTTGCCATCGTCACACAAAACACATTGATTATGATAATTTACACCATTATCATTTAGTCTCAAGTGCGTAAGAAAACAATTATGACAAATTATTCACATAACATTTTTAACCTTTGGTGGTACCTTTAATTTCTATAGTAGATTTCAACTACTTGTCACTTTAAAATTTGAAGTACCAATAAGTTATTAAGACATAACCTATAAACTCTTGGGACAATATATATGCTACTACAATCGATTTTTCAAATTCTAGTATTCTCTCTCACTAAATTAAATAGAGGTGTTTTGAGAATATTTTAAGCTGTACTAAAATAAAAATAAAAACGATAGTACGTAAAGATTTATTCCATTTTTATGACAAAACATCATCAAAATATCAACAAAAAACATTTGTAAATTATTTATAACAATCAAATCTTACTTTATCAACAACAATTTGCAAATAGAATAAAATCTTAAAAATAATTTTAGCTATATTTTTTTTTATATCGTTGTAGTTTGTTGAGAATCAATACTTAATATTAAATAAATTAAAATGAAAATATATTTTAAAATAATTAAATATAAAACTGACCTGAGATATAATAATTGAATATTGAATACAATTTTAAAATATTGGAGTGTTAATATAAATTAATTAATTATAACTAAATACTTTTTGTTTAAAATTGAGCTTACATGATTTGAGCTAAATGAGTTTTTTGGATTATACTTAAGAACAAAAAATTTGGATTTTTTCAAGAAAATTTAAATAGTATCTGTTACCACTCTTACATTTTTTAAAAGCCTCCTATTTTTTTTTATTTATAATTTTTATCTTAATTTTATATGAAAAAATCAATCGATAAAATGTTTATTCATATGAGTTAAAAAAAATGTAAATAAAAAATTATAATATTTTACATTTTCAACACGACCAATCTAAAATGTTAATTTGAATATTTGAGTTGATCAACTTAGACAAATTTAATTTGAATTTGTTAATGGAAAGAGTATTAAAATAAAATAAAAAAAAGTAATTTTGAAAAACAATGAGAAATCTGGAAAACAAATTCCCAAAAACTTTAGACCCATGAAATGTGCCGCAGTGAGCCCAAATCTTTAAGCCCTACAAGTAATTTTGGAAAGGATTTTAGTTTTTTTCTTCCCAACTCATAAACCCTTCCATTTTTACTCCACGCAGATCTTGAGTCTTACAACTATGAGACATTTTCTCCGGAAGAACCTTTTGTTTTTCTCTTATTCTCATTGTTCATCATGTTCATCATCGCAAAGTCGCACGCTTCGGTTTCAAATGTGCGAATTCTCATCTTCTCCAACTCAGTACTCTCACTGGAAGCGTCTCGACGAAGAGTCACGTAATGTTAGGGTTTCGGTGTGGTGGGATTTCGAGAACTGCAACGTGCCTGCAGGCGTTAACGTTACCAAAGTTGCACCTGCAATCACTGACGCCGTTAGAGCTAACGGAATTAAAGGTCCTCTTCACATCACAGCTTTTGGCGATGTCCTGCAGCTTTCTAGAGCTAATCAAGAAGCACTTGCTTTCACCGGGATTCATCTCACTCATATTCCCAACGGTTTCTTCCAATTCCTTCTCTTATTTTTTTCTTAATTTGTTAGTTTTATTATAATTAAAATATAGTTGTACACAATGGCGGATGTTCTCTTATTATAATTAATTTGTTAGTTTTATTATTTGTTAGTTTTTTCTTAGAAGTGACACTGCATTTTTTCAAGAAGAATTTTTTTTACAAAAAAGATGAAAATTATAAAATGGATATATTTTATTTGATTGAATTGTGTGAATTGTATGATTTGTGAAAATTGTGTGACTTTTGAAAATTGTGTGATTTGTGAAAATTGTGTGATTTGTGAAAAGTGTGTGATTTGTGAAAATTGTATGACTTGTGAAAACTGAATTTTTTTTTTTTTTCAACTTGTCTACTATGTATTTTGTACAAGATCCGCCGCCGCTGCGTGTATATGATTTGAATCAATGTTTTGACATCCTATATGTCTCCTTTGAAAGCATTGAAGCTTATGAAAGTTTGGTAAAAAAAAAGGACAATTCATTCTTTTGGTTAATGGAAAAAAAATTGCCACACCTTTGATCATTTTCTTTTAGAAAGACTATTACATGCGCCATGGATAGTGCACTCAATTTCTCGTACTAGCATGTATAAGAAATCAAGTCTAAATGCATCTTTTATGACCTCTCCAGTTTTGGCAAAAACTATATGATTTGCAATGTTTCTTTTGGCTGAAACTTGTGCCATGAACAATTTGTGTGCATATATGGAGAGGATTTAGTAATTCTTGCACTGAAGTTTGAGTAAAACCTTGGATGGAGTGAACTGAAGTTTATCTTCTTTTTTATGTGAACAGCAGTTCCATGCCATTTCATATTTGAGATGGTGGTGCAACTAATAAATCACGGAAAATCATTTACAACTAATAATCTTAGTATCATTCATATATATCTCAGGACTTTCTGAAATGTTTCATTCATCTACATTTTTATCTTTTCAAAATTGTAATGTCTTTGAGTACTTTGTTGCAGGTGGGAAGAATAGTGCTGATAGATCTCTTCTTGTTGATCTTTTGTATTGGGTTTCCCAAAATCCTCCACCTGCACATCTCTTTCTGATATCTGGTGATAGAGACTTTGCTGGCATATTGCACCGGTTAAGAATGAACAACTACAACATCTTGCTTGCAATTCCAGGTAATGCTCCTGATGTTCTCCGCAGTGCTGCAACTATAATGTGGCAGTGGACTTCATTGCTCAAGGGAGAAGATCTTACTGGAAAACATTTCAATCACCCTCCTGATGGTCCGTTTGGTTCTTGGTATGGAAACTCAAAAGTGCCTCTTGAAAACCCCTTCTCAGCTGCTGATCAGTCTACATCTTCACCAAATGCGGAGATCCACGAGCCTTCTCCTGGTGGAATTCCCAAATCATTTATGAGGCGAGTTAGGCATATATTGAGTTCACATCCAAATGGCATAGCCATGTCAGATCTTCGCACAGAGTTGACAAAATGTGATGTGTCTTTAGGTAAAAGCATGTTTGGATATAAAAGCCTTTCCCGCTTACTATTATCAATACCACATGTACAACTCAAGCATTTAGGACATGGTAATTTTTGTGTGCATTTGGTCACCTCAGAGTCCCCCGAAGCCTTTGAGAGAAGTCCCACACCATCATCGGCATCTGCTGTTGAGAATGACGAGAGTGGCTATACAATAACTCCAAAGCTACACAACGAGGGCAAAAACATTGACAGGGATACACATAGGACTCCCTCAATCTCCTCATTGCATGAAAAGACCGTTCGTGATGATTCAAAATCATTACAATCTATCCCTTCACAAGGAAAACCTATTGAGGAATTTGTGTCATATAAATCATCTTTGAGCGGTGAGAAGGTTGTAGATGTGGCTAATGCACAATTGTCGGAGAGTCAACTCTCACCAAATCAAAATGGTGTTTCCAAAAATGAGATTGGTTCCTTTGAAATGGGATCTAAAATGTTGACTGATGGTGACATTGTTAGATCTGAGGATGTAAGTCCCAAAGCTCTTGAAAAAAATACCCCTTCAGGCAATCCCTTTGCTGGTACTGATTACACAATCTTGGAAAACAATGATATCACAGATTGTGAATCTGGAAAATCTACAGCAAAGAGCATACTTAAGATTCAATCTAGAAATGAGGTTGATGAAGTTTGTCATAGTCCAGATTCTTCCGCAGCTGATGACTCTCTGGTTGAGAAAAGACCTGATGGTTGTGCTGAAACTCACAGCAAAAGACCAACATTCTTTAGCTGGATTAGAAGTTGGTGGCCGTTTTCAAAAAGCAATGCAAAGGCTGATGATTTGACTGCTCATCAGAACAAGGTGACTAGTAATTTTGAGGATTCCAAATCATCTGAACTGGACCAGACTGCTAGTCAACTTGAAGAGCTCGAGCCATCAGAACCACGCCACGACGTCAGTCATTCTGGAAAGCCCGAGTTGTTTTCTAGTGGTTCCTTTTGGAATGACATGGAATCTTTTGTTTTCACCCCCAAAGGATCATTTCTTATTTCCCAGTCTAGAAGCAGGTTTGTGTGATAGTTTTGTAGAGATCTTTTGAAATTTTTTTACCCTGTTTATTGTGATCATTCCTTGTTCTAATCTGAATCTCAATTTTAATACATCAATTGTATCATACAAATGCATATCTTATGATGATCATTATTGAGCTACTTTTTTTAAAATTAATTTAGTAATATTTTGACATATGTTATTTGTGGCAGGGAGGATTTGGCTCATAAATTACAGAAGCATGGACCCATGGATCTTAAATCTCTCACTGAAAATTATATCTTTCAATTGGTGGAATTGTTAATAGCTGAGAAAAAATGGTTGGACGAAAGCCCCTCACAGGAATTTCCTTTCCGGCTAACTCAATCAGTTCAGAAGAGATCACTGACCGGCAAGTCTAATGGTGCTAATGGTTTGAGATCTCTATTTCTAAGTAGAATCCCACAGTCCAACTTGCACAATTCGTTTGAACATGATGTGGAGAAACAATGTCAGAGTATTCAGCAAACAAGAGCTTCCAGACCTGCCACTGAAACGAAATATACTGAGATGTCTAGAAATGATATATTAGTAGACTGTCAGAAACTGGTAACTGAGATATTGAAGCAACACCCAGAGGGATATAATATAGGTTCTTTTCGAAAACAATTTGTTAATAGATATGGCTATCACCTTGATATCAAGAAGCTTGGTTATCAGAAGTTGGCATACTTGATGCAGATAATGCCTGGAGTTAAATTAGAATCTACTTATATTTATCCTTCTGTGCCTGGTGTTTGTAACTCAGAAACATCAATCCTCAAAACTCAAGCAACCAATGATAGTCATGAAGACTTCAACTCCGATAATGAATTATCTGATACAGCCCCAAAAGAGAATAACATGGAATCTCCTTGGGAGGAATTAGGCCCTGTTTCTGTTAAAAAAAACAGTCAGAATGATAAGGAATCATACTTTACTCAGAAAGCCATTGAACTGGATACACCGAAGCATCCCTACTATGAACCCATTATCTCTGATTATGATTCTTCCGAATCTGAAGGGGATAATAGCTCTTGTGTAACTCAACCAAAAGAGCACGAGCAAGGAAAGCCAAAATATGATGAGCACGACAGTTCTTTTTGGCAAGCTTTGGATTCCTGGCATAGCAGCAAGGAAGGAGAGACTAATGTCAAGAAATCTGAAAATATTGATGTCAATGGCAATTCTCTACTTGATATCTTAAATTTATCCCACGACTCAACACGGGGTACCATTTCCAAAAATAGTTCAGGGAACTTTAGAGAAAAGCAAAGACCTCAAAAGTATTCATTTGTTGCTGACTCGGACTTACCTGACAAGGATAAGTTGATTGGGGGGATATTAGATGGGTTCAAGAAAATAGATGAGTCGAAGATACAAAACTGAGGATTTCTTGGTGTAAACACGACAAGGGTTCTCCTAGAATTTCATTGTAGTAAAGTTAAGGATTCTCATCACTCATGATTAAGGACAGAAACGAAGTGTCCACATGTGATTCCAAGGAAATGCAGTTTTAGCTCACCGTAGTACTGATTTTTCAACAGAGGATGATTTATATGCACGGAGAGGAGTTTTGTATAAATATTAATTAAAATATTATAACTAAAATTCATAAAAATTATATAATTTTATTTAAGATTCAACGTAACATTAATACAAAATAAAAGTATAATATGTGAAAAGAGATATTTATATCGAATTAATCTTGTGTTATTTGCTCTTTTAAATCCTTGAAATAATAGATAATTGAATCAAAATTAAATTTTTTTTTTTTAATATAAAACATCAAATTGAAGAAATTGGAAGAGTCAAGATAAAAACAACAGATAAGTTAATCATCAAATAATATTTATATGTTTGTCCTGTTTTTGATTTTTAATTTTCACACAATTCGGACATAATCGATAAATTATTCCACTCAATTGAAATATTAAATTAATTTTTTGTTGATAATTAAAATTCAGTGATAAAATTTAGTTACAAGAGTACGAATAGTATATAGCTGAACCGCGAAAGTAGTCTCTCTATTTTGTTTTTACTCAGTTTTAGTCCCCAAATAGAATTTTGGTCCAAAACTTAATGAAATTTTAATTTTTTTTTTACATTTATTTAAGTCACATCATGCCTCAAGATCTCATTTACAACAATTGTACATGAAATCTATTATCATAAATGATGTAGTACGACTTTAAAAAAAATGAAATTTTATCAAATTTTGGACCAAAATTTTGTTTGGGGAGAAACAAAATGGGAGGACTACTTTCGCGATTCAGCTGAAATAAGGGGACCAAAACTGCAATTAAGCCTAAATATTAAATGCTTTGTAAATATTTTTAGAAACCAAACTACTTCTTAGATTCAAAAACTCCATTATTTATGCACAAAATGATTCAATTCCTGCAAGTGTTGATCAATTGTAACATAATATTCACTCGATATTGTTGTCACAACGAAATGATCATGTTGACGAGGAGTGCGCCCTTCGCGTTCTATATTAATAGCAAGGCAATCGAAGGAATTAATATCATGTTGTTCATAAAATAATATTATATTTTTCAATAAACCATTTCAACCATCAACTCTCAACTTTTGAATTAATATTTTTGTATTGTTGACTAATTGCATTGCATTCAGTATATCTTGAGATTTATGTGTAAAGATTGACAAATATAATATGTAATCTCATCATCTTTTTCATCATGTGCAAAATAAATATGAACTCAAATGATTTCATAAGCTTATCGACAACATTAGCATTATCACGTGTAGAACAACGTGATCCATTTCTTTTAATAAGTTGAAGAACCGCGCAAATTGAATTATACAAATTTATCATACTACAAGCAAAAGAAAATGTGAGCTCCAACGAATAACTCCGACTCGTTTTAAATTGCAAATATGATTTTGTCCAATACCAGTTTCAAGTTCACCAATCTCTAACAAAGCTGAAATCTCATCTAATATGACACTTTGCAATTCATCATGATAATAATTTGAGGAAAACAAAACATTGATGATAAAGGTTAAGTGTGAAAAGAAACCATGAATGGGAAAAACTTCTCCATAAGCAGTAACCAAAACAAGTTGTAATTTATGTGCAAAACAATGTATATAATAAGCATAAGGACAATCTTTAAGACATAATGCTTGTAATTCATTTCATTCTCCTCTCATATTACTAGAACCATTGTGCTCTTGTCCACATATATTTAAAACGTCAAGACCATGTTGGAAAAGAACATCAAAAATGGCATTTTTAAGAATGATAGACATACTGTCTTTAGAGATTCATTACACAATTCATCAACAATTATGCAAAATTTAGAATCATAAATCTCTTCTCAAATATAGTTTTTTTACTTGACTTGACATGATATGCAAAATTTTCTTTTGAATTTTAGGCGGCGAGGTATACTTTGAATTATATGGAGCATTCTCTAGCACTATTTTTGCAAGTTCATCATTGTAAGATACTAATAGTTTGAACATTTCAAGAAAGTTACCTCTATTTTTTTATCCGAGTATTTCGTCATAGCCTCGAAAAGCACAAGCTTGAAATTTGAGCCAACAAAATGAATCACAAAGCTATTGAGACGAAGTCTATATTTGTTGATTAGATCGTCACTCTACACATTAAACCATTTACGATGTTTGTAGATTGATTGAACAAATCTTAAGATGATTTCATTGCATTATTGTGAAACGAACAAGGGCTAACTCCAATATGTTTAAGAATAGCATAACTCTTTTCGGAATAGACATTTCTCCATGCGTTAAATCATTTTATAGTGAAAACGTCATCAGTAGGGTTCCCACTTGGTTTGTATAGAACAAGTAACAAAACAAACAATAAACAACATCATTTGTCGAAGAGTACTCTAGCCATTAAGGATCATTTTGAACAAAGATGCTTGAAATCGTCTTGAATGTTTATCTCCATTTAAATGATACTTTTCAACTATACTTTGATAGGGATCCCAATTAAGATAAGCTATTTGAACTTATTCTTTGATTTACAGAACATTTTCAAATTTTGGAGACACTTTTCAGTGTCACGTTATATTGAATCTTGCTAGGTTGCTCATCCAATTGAATTGTTTGATCATTGGTAGAATATTTTCAAGTGTCGATGTTGAATCTTTACAATTTTTTTATTTGTCAAAAATTTTCTTTTTGAAAAATATATCAATTTTCATATGTTTAAGTGTTGTGTCACTTCTAAAAAAATACATTAATTAATTAAAACAGTTCACAAATTCACAATCTTCAAGATTCACAAAGTAAAACCGTTCACAAATTAATTAAAACGTCTTATCACAAAGTAAAAAATTTCACAAATTCACAATACAACACCTACGCTACACTAATAAAAAAAAATGCTAAACAATTATAATCACAAAGTCAAAATTCACACATTAAAGTTCTCAATCCTAATTTGCACACTAAAACCGTTTACAATTCACAAATTCACTAATAAAATTTACGGTTCATATCGACGTCGGATGCTATAAGAGATAGTATGATTATCTGAGTGAGAAACTGTTAAACCGACACCGTCCAACGTTGTGTCGCACGTGGAAGAAGAGAGAGGGGCTGAGAAGGAGATATCGTTGAGCGTCACGTGGATGGCTGAGCCTGAGAGGGAGAAACAAGAGAGAGTCACAGGTCGCGTCGTGTGGAGCCAATGGAGGTCGACCGTGAATGAGAGGAAGAAACGAGAGCGTCACGTCGTGAGGTCCAGGGAGCCAGTGGAGGCTGGCCGCAAATGAGAGGATGAGACAAGAGAAAATGGTATGTGGAGGTGGATCCCGTGGAGGTCGGCCGCCAGCGGTCATGAATAAGGGAGAAATGAGAGATAGTCTTGGATGTGTTCCATTTCAAACATGAAAATTATTTCCGTTTAATCATTTATTATTGTAAGTATATCATTTTTTAAAGAAATGATGGCAAATATAACATAAATTTATATACTAACTGCAAAATTATATGTTCAGTAAAATATTCAATCTAACAATATTAATAGAATTACTAAAACTATTGTTTCAAATTTTGAACCTTTAAATATTTTAAAAACAATTTCAAAAGTTAGTTTATCTTAATAATAATTATATGAAAGCAAACTCTACTCTAAGTTACAATGTGATTGGTAGAATTTGAGGTTTCAATAAAGAGGTAGAAATTAGTTAAAGATACGGCTACTCGTACTAAAACACGATGGATTTATTTGAGTTGCTTCTCGATAAACTTATCTCTAGAGTTAGAAAATATAAAGAAAGAGATGTCTACATTAAAGTATTATAGCATCGAATTTAGAGACATTCCCTCTTGAATGAAGTAAAACTATCCGCCACACGTTTTGAGTCCATTCAAAATCTACCTCTGCTTAATTATTGATAGTTAACCACATGTTAATTTAATTGCTTATAGTTATTATATTATAGTTATATAATAATGTTAGTCTTCAATGTCATTAATAGTGTTTTTGAAGGGATTTATATATTTTTTTTTTTATCAATGTTTACTAAAAAGAAATTTAATAAAGTATGTAATAATTATCTTATTAATTAATTTTTGAAAAATTTCATGTCATTATTTTAAACGGTCTAAAATTGAAATGACACCTCAACATTAGAAAATATGAACATTAAATAACTCAAATAATTATTCCACTACTGCTTTTAATCTCTTCAATTGATATGGATATTTTAATCTTCATATACTTTTTTTATTGAATGGAGAAATTACCAAAAGGCTAAGGAGCAAGAAAAGAAATCCCTCTACGGTCATAAAAAAAAGTAGCAAACTTAAACCATTACTAGTCATGTTGGACCTATGAACATTCCGCTTAAAGATGGATGAAGTATTTAAGATACCTTTGTCAAACAAGGCTGGATAAGCGGATTTTATAGTGAAGAACCCATCATTTAGGAACTTCCAGATAGGAAAGTTATCATTACAATAAGCCAAGGCTAAATACTTACTTGCAATTTGTAGCAAATATTATGAGGAAGTACCTTATTATAAGAAACTTTAATTCCAACCATAGGCAAGGGAATAATAATTTACTATAGAATTATGAGTGATAGAGGGAACAAATAACTATATCTCTTAGCTTGATCATACCAGGAATCCAATCATCATGTCAAAACCAATTGAGTGGTTGTTGCGCACCAACAAAGCAACACCACTTCATTGAATGAATTGGGTGATTCAGACAACAACATTTTCAAGTGTTAACACTTCTCAAGAATATGAATTGAGACATCAATTTGTCCGAGTGACTCACAAACTTTCCCTAGTCATGGATCACAAATAAGTCTTTTTTGTTGACTATGAACTGTCTAAGTGATTCCCGAGCTTTCTGAGCCTACTACGAGTCTTCCCTAGTCATAGACAATAAATAAGCTTTAGTCATGCATTGTGACTAAGACAATGATTTGTCCAAGTGACTCACTAACATTCCCTAATTATGGACAATGAATAAGACTTAGTCATTGACAGTGACTAAGGCAACGATATGTCAAAGCGACTCGTAAGTTGTCTGAGCAAACTCCAAACCTTCCCTAGTCACGGATAATGAATAAGCCTTAATGATCACGCAATGTAACTAAGACAACAATCTATCCAAGTGAATCACGAGCCTAATTTGAGTCTTCTCTAGTCATGGACAGTGAGTTAGCCTTAGTAATGCATTGCGACTAAGACAACAATTTGTCCAAGTGATTCACAATCCTTCTCTAATCATGGACCATAAATCTAGTAGTCCATTTGCTAAATGTTTTTATTGTGGTAGAAATGGCCATACATCTTCTATTTGCAATGTTAGAAAGGAAGCAAATTTTGTGATGTAGGTGCGCTTGAAGACCAATAATTCAAATGGGTATTTTGATAGTAGTTGTTCAAAGCACATGACTGAAGTAAAAAAAAACAAGTTCTCTTTCCTAACTCCCAAAAGGGGGGGGGGGGTTATGTCTCTTATGGTCATAACATCAAAGGTAAAATCCCCGAGATTGGTACACCTACTAAGAACCTTAACCTCATAATTGAAAATATTTTACTTGTTGATGGTTTGAAACACAATTTGCTAAGTATTAGTCAATTGTGTAACAAAGATAATGAAGTTGTATTTGATTCTTCTAAATGCACGGTCATAGACTCTCAAAATAAATGAATTGTTTTGGTTGGTCAAAGAGTTGAAAATACCTATATGGTTGATCTACCTTCAAATGATGCATGATATTTAATTAGTAATTAAGGATGAAACTTGGCTATTACATATAACAATAGTTCACATTCACATGGATCATTTAAACAAACTTATTTACAAAGACTTACTAATTTGTCTACCAAAGATTCATTTTCAAAAAGAAAATTTTTGTGATACTTGTCAAAAAGAAAAACAAGTTAAGGCCTTTTCTAAATAAAATAAAAATGTTGTTTTCCTCGTATCCACATTTATAAATTTTGCACATTGATCTTTTCAAACATACCCAAACTATGGATTTTGGTGTCAACTAATATGCACTTGTGATTATAGATTATTATTCTCGCTAAACAAGGACATTATTTATTTCTCATAAAAATGACGCTATTGATGTGTTTAGCAAACTTGCTAAGGTTATTCAAAATGAAAATTGTTTAAAAATTACATATTTTTGAAGTGGTCACATTGGATTTGAAAATGAGGTTTTTTGTGATGAAAATGGAATAAAACATATTTTACATACTTTATCTTCACTGAGAACTTCACAACAAAATAGAGCAGTGGAGAGGAAGAATAGATCTCTTGAAGAGCTAGCAAGTACGATGCTCAATAAGACCAATTTTTCTAAGTATTTTTAGACAGACGCGACAAGCAATGCATGTTATATGATGAATATAATCATCATAAGAACTATTCTAAAACTAACGCCCTATAAAATTTACAAGGGAAGGAAACCTAATATCTCCCACTTTTATGTGTTCGAGTATAAATACTTCATGTTAATCCAATTTAACATATATCTTATACTAACACTTCTCATAATATGAAACTCGAGATTGTCGTCTTCCTTATATTAAATGGTATTTATTTCATTGCATTGGATATAGAACCCCATATAAAATCTCTACAAAAAACACTTAACTTCAACAAAGATGAACATTGGAATGACAATGGATTGCATCACATAATTTAGAACACTTATAACACAACTTTGAACATCATTGAACGATTGACCATAAAAAAGTGCATTTGATTCCCACATTAATACTTTATTTTAACTTAATGCACAATGAAATAATATTATAATTTAGTAGTAACATTAGTAGTCAAAATATTGTTAATTAAATTAGCAATAATTTGATAAGTGTTATTAGAAAATAAAATCATAGATTTTAGAAGACTTACTTCTTGACGAGAGTGAATATTAAAAAAAATCCAAAATATTTTTTCTCGATAGTCTGATCAATAAAGTTCAAATACGAAAATAATATCATCAAACATCAAATAAGACATTATTGATCCATAGAAATCATAAAGAGATAAAGTGAAAAAAGATCTTCTTATTTAAATCGACGAATAAAAAAAAAATATGAGAGTCTATGATATCAATTTAAGTTCATTTTAGAGGATGAGATGAAAACAATAATAATCTTGATTATGTGAGATGGTAGTGAAAAAAGGTAAAAAAATTCTATGATAAAATCCCATTCAAATTTATCATAAGCTTTGACAAGATCCAATTTGATGACACACAACAAGATTTACCTTTGTTAGATTGCATAGTATGGATGATTTGCTAAAAGATAAATAATGTGAATCGTACTCCTCCCAACAACTAAACCATTTTGATTGGGCAAAATTATTTTCGATATCGCATCCTTGAGCGTATTATGGATTTGCTTTGGTCATATCCTTACAAATCATATTGCAATGGGCAATGAGTCGAAATTCAACAGTCGAAGAAGCCTGAACAGATTTAAGGATATGAGTTAACTATGTGTTGTTTAACACTGCTATTCATTACATCTTGATTCATTTATAACTAAAATATATACTTTCACACTCATTAAATACTACCACTGTCCTTTTCTATAAGCATCGATTACTTTTTAAAGTTATATTACAAAAATATGTAATAAAATTAATGTCTCTTTTATATATTGATTATATCTTTTGTATTTGAATAAGTCTAATTTAACTTTTTTATATTTCAAGATAAATTAATAGTATTAATAAATGATATATTTAAAAGAAAAATAAATACATACACTTAATAATTTGAAAGAATGTTTCTTATGTAATGACATGTTTTTATCCATAAAATAAATAAAATAAAAAACCTTACTACTAAATGGCATTTACTTATATATGGGTCTAATAAAAATTGTCACCTTTTTACTTATAATAATTGAATCTAAAGAGAGTACCAAATATATGGTGAACAATGATTCTACCTTTTAAAGTGAATAGTCCCGAAAATATCACTTGGAAAAATTGGATTATTCTCAGTTCTAACTCCGCATTTGTTGCTCACTAAATTACAAATATTCAATTCATTCCAATTCCCAAAAGAACTCAAGAACAATAAATTCAGTCCAACAATTCAGTTAGCCTTCAGTGTGATCTCCCTTATAATTCAGTTGTCCTGCCCAAGTACAAAGACAAAACAATAGGTGCTTTAGACTATCACTTATCACTCGTTCACCTATTCAAAATTATTTTTTGAATTGAAAAAACTTTCACTAAACATCTTGCTAAAATGAAATATTCAAATGTCAAATAAATTAATAATTCAAAAATAAATGCATTCACTAATCAATTTTGAATTTTTTTATGGTCTAACTTTTTTCAATAATTTCAATTTTTTTTAAAATCAACAAAAATCTCGATTCAAAACCTGGATATTTTTATTCACGGAAAATTAGAAATACAAAGAGCAGCTGAATAAAAAAAATATACACTCAACCGGCAAATTTAGATCTAATGAAGAGGTTACTAAACTCACATAATAGTGAACCGAATTCAAATCCTGAGAATCTATGGAAAAAAATACACATTTTAAGACTTAAGCAAGACAACGTCTTTCCCAATTATATTATTACTCCGTAATTATTTGCAATAGCAACAATAAATTCCCGCCCCGAGTAAATGGGCAAACTGATTGTTTATTGACAATGTCCGCGTTTTCTATCAAATAAAAAAGATTAAAATACCATTTTTAAACCGTTAATTAGTATTTCAATTTTGCCAATAGTACTTTTATTTCATGTTACACCCAAAAAAATAATTCTTATATATATTTTTAACAGTTTATGTAGTAAATTCAATTTACATAAACTACTTTTCAATAAAAATAAGATGCAAAAACATTCCATCATTTGTTCACATAAATTATTTGGGTGTAACTAAAAATAAAATTAGGTAATTAGCAAATTGAAAACATTTATCAACCCCACTGTCCCATACCATTCCATCCCTATCCTGAAACCCACGTGCTCCTCAACAAACCAACAAAAGCTAGTTTGATAAGCCCTCTTTCAAAAAGGACAATGTTGTGGAAAGTTTTTTCTTCGGTTATTATTAATTTAAGTAAATAAAAACCACAAGAAAAAAATAGGTTTATAGTGGGGTGGAAAATCCAGAGGAATGAACGCGATTGAGGGCTTGCATTATACCAAGCCCCAACTTGCTTTTCTACACTTGAAATTGCACCAACAGGGCAACAATGGAAACATGTATCACCAGTGCTGCCTTCCCTGAGAACTGCCGCCACCTTTGTTCTTTGCAAAAAAAACATTCTTGGATTTTGACTTAGGTAACTCGTGGATGTCCATCACCTGAATTGTTCTTTGCTTTTTGGCTATAAATAAACAAAACACGCGAAAATACAAGTTAGTTTTATTTTATTTTAGATATAAAAGAGAAATTACATAAAAATGAAAATTTATAAAATAAAAAAAAAAAATTCAACCATTTTCAGCCTCTTTGTAGTTTGCTTGAAGCCGTTTCCTTGCAGAATCAAGCCTCTCCGCATCAAAATTGCTCTCTTTCTGTTCTCTCTGTCTCTGCAATCATTTAACATTATGTCAGTATCTCTTAGACAATGATACCAAATATGCACTAACCAGATAACACTAGGGACACGACAAAACACAAATTTCCACTCTATGGTTTTAGCAACCACATTGAGGAAACCAAAATGGTAATTAAATCATAACCGTACGTTTTGAAGAGTGGAAGTAGTAACTGGGGGTGATGGCTTTAGTTTTGGAGGTGGTTCTTTGCGAGGAACTGGCTTTGGTTTTGGTTTTGGTTCTGCTTCCGAGTTGTTACGGTCAGAACCAGAGCTACCGTCTGTGTCAGCAAAAAGCATATCAACAAACAAATTGCAAACAAAACAAAATATCAACAAGAATATTTGAATCAGATGCTATGCTCACTATGTGGATTTGGAGAATACGCAAAATCAGGAATCTGCAAAACAAATAAACTAAAATAAACATCAGCAACCAAATACAAAACCTCGTCCCTTTAACTTCCCAAAGGAAAAAAAAAAGCAAATAGAATAAAAATATTTCTATGACCTGATGATGATGCCCATTTTGGTTGGTTTTCTGAAGAGGAGAGTCTCCATCAGCTGCAAACGTTTTAATAATACTATTAATTAACCATGAACGAATTTCACACGAATATTCCAAGCCCTTTTACTTTCTACTTTTAAACTCTTGGACAAAAAATTCCCCAAATATTAAGATTACCCATGAGAGTGTTGTTTCCTCCTTGTGGATTCAGCCTCACCCACTCATCTACAATTTCTTTCCACTTCCTGCAAATAACAAAAGCAGCATTCAAAGACTCTACTAAAACCACAATTATCATAAAAATACCACATTAATTTCTTCAAACAAAAATAAAATCATGTCTCTTCCATTACTTGACAAGTAGCTTCACCAATCTGCGAACATCGTTAGATGGATGTTTCCGCAACTGATTCACGTTCCTCCCTATATCAGTCTCCTACATGAATCAAAAATTAAACTATCAACAAAAATAAATAAATAAATAAACACGCACATGAAAATAACCGTTTGAAATCATAAATATAATAATAATCACCTTCAACTCTTGAAATGTAATATCAATATCCGCCAGATTTTGCAGTAACTCCAACAATGAATCTTCAGACTGAAAATTAAAATCAAAATTAAAAGTTAAAAATAAAATTAAGCATTCATAATTCCGAATTAAATAAAAACATTCATAATTCATTTAACAAACCTGGCGAGGATCTTCTAGAAGTTCTTTAATTTCTAGAATCTTCTTCTGTTCATCTTCGAACAAACCGCCGTAAGGATCTAACTCCTCGTCATCGTCGTTATCGTTTCCGAGAGATTGCGGCGTTGGAGGTGAGGAAGCGCCGCCGCGGCGTTGGTGTTGTTGTCGTTCGGGGCTTAGACTCGGACTGCTCTGTTTCTTGATTTGGTTGATGTTTTGACGGTTACCGCCGTCGCAATTTTGGCAAAGCGGAGGAGAAGTTGTGGCAGCGTAGAGACGCTCGACGATTCCGTCTCTTCGGCGCTTTAACTCGGCGGCGTTATCTTGAGAAGCAACGGATATTGCGGTGTCGATGAACATCCACACGTCAACGCCCGCCGTATCCAATATGGATCGGAAATCGTCCAAATCCATCGGCGAAGCGCGTGCGTGCGTGGACTTTTTACAGTTACGAAATTGGTTCAATCGGAGAGTCCGAGTTAGAGATGAAAACGATTTGTTATTTGTGTTGTCTTTCTTATGGTTTGTGAAGTGAAGAAAACGCTAATAATAAAATCGGAAGATTCGTTGTTCCGTTTTCGTAGAAAGAGATTAGGTTATGATCTTACATCACGAGATCTAAACGTAAACGGCAACCGGTAGATAGAAACGACGAGATAGAAATGAGAATTAAAAAGGGCGTAGATCTGAGGTTGGTGAAATATGTGAAATTGAGATTGATACAGGGTAGTGGGTATATTCCAGAAGAAAACTCTTATATTATTTTATTATTATTATTATTATTATTCATATAATGACTTGTTAATTTGATATGTATGGTATGGTATGGTATGCCATGGTATATGGGGTAAGGAGGGAAGAGAAGAGTGTTGTTGTTTTTGTTTATAGCCGGTGGTGCGGTGCAAATGTTCTAATAGATGCAAGCACCCACCCAACCCAAGTTGGGGCGAATGTTTTTGGTGCGAAGCTGCTTTTTGTTTTTTTTCAATCTTTTCTTTTCTTTGCTGTATCTATGGGCTGCGGGCTAAGGGAGGTGAACGGACGTAAACAGATGCATTTTACTTCACACCACTTTATTTATTAGGATCAGATGGGATCTTATTTTTTTAATTATAGTTTTTATCAACTTATTTTTACTGGTTCAAAATATTATTTTTAATTTTAAAAGTTAATATATATATATATGCAATTTTTTCATATTTTTAAATTAAAAGATATTAATTTAGCTTATTTTAAATAATTTAACATATAATTTTGTAATATAAAATCATTTAAATAAATTAATTATTTATATATTATCAATTAAATTATAAAAATATAAAATTAATTTTTTTTGTTTTTTAATCAATTTTCTTCATTTATCACAGAAGGAGAATTAATTAATTAGTTAAATAGAATCGAAGTGAATCTGCTCCGCGTGGCCACTACTCTACAGACCACATTCGACATACGATAAATGCAGGAATATGGAGACGTGTGCTGATGTGTGTTTTGACATTGAAATTGGCACTAGTCTTCATTATTGTTCCAAAACAAAAATAAGAGTTGTTCGAAGTTTTTACATATATAAGTAATGGTACTTCAAAACATATTAAAAAATAGAATTTTCATTTTATCAACACATTCTTGTTAATTATTGGTCTACTTTTACTATTATGAATAACAAGTATCTTAAAGAGTGTTAAAAATTTGAAAATAAAAAAAATTTATATTAAAATTTGTGTTTTCAAACTTTAAAAGCTTGTTTATTTAAATATAAATTTTTATAATTTTCGTTTCCTCAACGAATGTTCTAAGAATATTTATAAACATAATCCAAAATCAAACTTGTGTTTTGGAAATAGCGTATATAATATTAGTCTTGAAATAAATAATTAAAGTTCATTTACAATTTTAAAAAGACATTTATTTTGAAAAAATAAATATTTTTTAAATTGTCATAAAGCTCTGAAAAGAGTATTTATGAATTTTTTTTAGTTTGTAATGGAGAAAAAATCATGTCCTCAAAGTAGTTTCTAAATTAAATAGGATACAACAAAAAAAGTTGAGTCATTAATTAACTCAACTCAATTAAAAACTCATTAACTTATTAGTAATTTACTTGTATTTTTCGTTGATAAGTTTAACTATTGATAGTTGAATACATAGTGTAAATTTACCTATTACAAGTTTAATCATCGTCATTGATAACAATGTTTGTTTTGTTTTTAACAATCCAAATTTGCTTGTGTATAGTAGATGATGATACAGATGCGTTCTGGCAAGGAGTGAGTGTTAAGACTGCTAAAAGCTAACATTGCTTATTTGTTTACTAATTATATTCTTTGTTCGGTGTTTATTTGTTGCTCTATAGTTTCTTTGTTTTGAACTTGTTATATCCTTGTTCTGCTAATCCCTCTTAGCTAATAGTACTTTTCTTAATATTTATAGTCTAGTCGAAATTGTTAATTAATACCTTCAATTTGATTAACTAAGTTGATCTATATCGACTTTTTATAATGGGTTAAATAAGACATACTAACCCATTTTGTCATTCTGTAGAGAACATATGCATAGGACCGTTTTTGCCATATCATATGCATGATGGAATATTCATAAGAAATATAATACTTCTATGTCGCAGCGTTATCTTTCTAAATAATAACCATATCCATTATCTGTATTTGATTACTCTTACTTTGATAGGTCAAATCCCCTTAATTTCATTAATTTTTCTTTTTGTAACAATTATTCACGATCAATAACAATACTTATTGTAAAAATAAAACTAAAATGATTTGAAAGAATGACAAATTTTGGAGTAGTACACAAGTGATATGGCAAAAATAAAATTGATCTACCCTTCCAATTTTTAAAGAAAATGAACTTCAATAATTTAGAGTTCTTAAAAAAAATAAGTAAAGTCAAATTAATAATAATAATTATGTATATTATGATTTAAATTTATATTATTCTGAATGATTGGTCTTCAACCGCAACACTCATTTAAGTTTAATTACCTTCACATATATCATTTTATTTGTTTGATTTAAGTTATTCGCATTTATTCAAAAAATAATTAGTTTTGTTAATTTTAATAAAAAAAAATGAATTTTATTATCAGAAATATTCTTATTAGTTGAAGTTGGTTGAGAAATTTGGTAAATTGAGATACAATATATAGAGGTATATTAATAGGAAAAAAATAATTAA
>JBBPBR010000004.1:68089758-68100968 GCA_037974775.1 Cicer pinnatifidum | reverse complement strand
TTATTATTATTATTATTATTATTGTTGTTGTTGTAATTATACATAAACAATAAAAAGATTTTAAACATTCCAAAATGTCAATAAGTTGATACCACTATAATGATTGTTATGTTACATTAAATGCATTCCATAATGGTTGAGCTAATCCATCTCAAAAATTTGTCATTCTATTGAATTGTTCCCATTTTAATCTTCATCTTTTAGCTTAATATTTTTTTTTATGATAATGTCTAAATAGAGGACCATCTTGCATCTCCATTTTAATAAAATTATGAAAAATACAAAATGTAAGTAGTCTTCTCTAGGCATGTGGCTACATTGCTTTCAGAATACGAAAACGTGCTTTTAAAACTCCAAAACACTTTTCAGTCATACTACGCAACCAACATTAATTAACACATATATAATTGAATAATTTTTTAGGATCATTTGGTGCTTGTGATATGTTCTTAACAATATGGTGAAAAAAAGCCAAACATATTAATTGGTGTATCTAGATTCCAAAATAAACCACATATATACCGTTCTCATCAACTGAATCGCCCGCCAAACTTCTAATATTCATCACAATTAACCTGCAAATTAACATTCTTTAGCATTCAGAATTCCAATAATCCATACCACTAATTAGCAGTTTATTAAATGCAATATAAATATATATATATATATATATATATATATATATATATATATATATATATATATATATATATACATATTAAAGACATGAACATTACTTGAATGCAATAAGAATACCTAAAGAAGATCATACAGAGAAGCATCTTGTAAATAAAATAAAATAAAAATTGATTGGAGGCTTATATTTGAAGCTTTTGAAGTGTTCCAATATCTGAAAGGGAATCTGGAGCAGAATGCAATAAAATGTGTAATAGGAAAATTGATAGTACAATAATGCAAGAGAAAAAGCCAAGTCACAACGGATACAATTGAGAAAGGAGGAAAAACAGTGCCATGGTTTTGGAGTTTACACTTCAATTGTAAGGGAGAAACGTATTTCTATTGTTTTCAGTTTTGAGTAAAACCCGTTTCAAAATAACATTCAAAACATTTCGACTCTATTTTAAACGATCACCGTTTTGTTTTCAAAATAAAAAATCATTACGACCATCTCCAACATAATCTAATATAATAGAATAATATTCAAATATAAGTTGATATAAATCAATATCAAAGTTATTCATATTAATGTAAGATTTATGGGTCACATATGTAATTAATTAATAAAGTGTGTTATGGTCATTATATAATTAGCCAATAAACTAGGGGTCAAATAATATATAATAGTTTATGGCTAAAGAGCATAATAGTTATGAAAATTAATAGTGTAGATACCAGACAGTTTCTAATTTAATGAGAGGCTGAATTAGAAATACTGCAATTTGGGATATAACTAATAATAGTTATATATAGGGGTAATGGTCCCCAAGGCAAACATAACAAGACTATTCAGTTTCACAAACCCTAAAGAGAAAACTCTCTGGTTCTCTCTATCCCCATCAAGAGAGCAAGGTCTTCATGGTGTTTTGCTGAGGAAGATCACCCAACCCATTGGCTTTATCATCATCATCCCATGATTTCATCAATGGCAATTCCCACAGGTACGCTTCCGTCTTTGGTTATTCATCATGTAATTGGCATGGATTATTGAGCATAAGGTTGTAGGGTTTGTATTCCAACAATTGGTATCAGAGCTTACCATGTTTAATTCATGATGAAATTCGGTTATTGTCTTTGTTTTAAGATTCAATTTGGGAATTTTGACATGATTGAAAAATTAGGGTTTATAATTTGGGAATTTTGACATGATTGAAAAATTAGGGTTTGTAATTTGGGAATTTGGATATATATAACTATTGACTTGTGGGGTTATTTAATTAAAATCAAAATCAGTTATAATTACTCGGCTGAGCTGTATGTAATATGGCGGCTTGTCGTTGGGGAGTTGGCGATGGAGTCACTCATGGCTTTGCTTGCTATATATGACTAGTTATATCTTATTGTACTGTACAGCATGGTAAATAAATCGTGGTACTATTTTGCGGCAATGAGCAGTAATTGTTAGCATACAAATACGTAATGCTAGTAATTAACGATGAATAGAATGGAAGATATATTTATGTATTGTAATTAATTATTTCTATTTTCGGATTGTGATTTCTTCTGTTCATAAATACTTACTCACAAGCATTTTTCCATTATGAATTTATAAACGGTTTGCTTGGAATTGTGGTGTGTCGGTGAGGTTGGGTTTGTTATAGGTTCATAGGGGTGAATGGATGGGTTTGAAAACGATCGTACGTCGATGTGTGTGAGTTTTCTCTCAATTCATAATTTTTTTTTTTGATAAAACAATAATTATCAAATATTAATGAAACACAGTTTATATAAGTGAACAATTTTTTTTTAAATATTATTTATTTGGATATAATAAATATATGTTCAAGTCAAGTTTGACATTTTGAATGAGTTAATTGAAATTTGATGTCGCCAAAGTGACCTCTCTTGTCTAAATTGCTCGTGAAGAGTGTCAAATGGTTGTGTATATGTTTATTCATGTGGGTATTGATCGGTCCAAAGGAAGGTTAATATTTGGTAGAATTACATATACACCTGCGATGATAAATGTGTGACAATTATTTGGTATACATGTGAGCAGTAAATCGGCCCAAAGGAAGGTTTATTGTTTGACATGTCTTATTGTCAATATTTGATCATTGCAACAAGAGTACCACTAGCAGTTGGTGTTACTGTCCAAAGACTTGACACCAATGGTGCACTGGGTATCTTGAGATGGGTTAAATTCCATGATTTGAACATATGTATTTATTTATTTATTGATTTATTTTCCTATAATGTGAGTTTCTAAGTTTCGTTCTTTATTTAATTCACAGCATCTATTGCTTCCATATCAGCAAATTTGAGTTCTATTCCTGTCCTTAATGGAACAAATTTTAAGGAATGGGAAGAGAACATTCTGATTGTTTTTGGCTGCATGGATCTAGACCTTGCATTAAGAATTGATCGACCCCCTACTCCTAAGGACTCTAGTTCTTCTGCGGAAAAATTAGAGTATGAGAAATGGGATCGCTCAAATCGCATAAGTCTTATGATCATAAAGCGTGGCATTCCTGAGGTCTTTAGAGGTGCTGTCTCGGATGAGATAGTTACAGCTAAAAATTTCCTTGCTAAGATGGAAAAACGCTTTGAAAAAAGTGATAAGGCTGAAACAAGTTCTTTGCTTCAGAATTTAATTTCCATGAAGTATCAAGGCAAGGGAAATATAAGAGAGCACATTATGATGATGTCCAACATTGCTTCTAAACTTAAAGGACTAAAGCTTGAGTTGTCAGATGACTTACTCATTCATTTAGTATTGTTGTCTCTTCCTGCGCAATTCAGTCAGTTTAAGGTGACTTATAATTGTTAAAAGGAGAAATGGACTCTTAATGAGCTCATTTCATTATGTGTGCAAGAAGAGGACAGGCTGAAGCAAGATAGGACTGAAAGTGCTCACTTTACTAGCATCTCTAAAGACAAGGGCAAAAGGAAAAGAATTGAGGAGCCCAAGAACAAAGTTGCTGCTAAGGGTCCAGAACAAAAGAAGCAGACTAAGGATAACAACTGCTTCTTCTGCAGGAGTTCTGGATACGTGAAGATGGATTGTGCCAAATATCACGCTTGGCGTGTTAAGAAAGGTATGATTCTGTCTTTGGTCTATTCTGAGGTTAATTTAGCTTCAGTACCTGGAAACACTTGGTGGTTAGACTCTGGTGCAACTACTAACATCAGTGTTTCAATGCAGGGTTGCCTGAACTTCCGAAAGCCTAATGATACTGAAAGATGCATCTATGTAGGAGATGGGAAGAAGGTAGAAGTTGAAGCCATAGAAAAATTTAGATTATTATTAAGTTCCGGTCATTATTTGATTTTAGAAGACACTTTTGTTGTACCGTCATTTAGACGGAATTTGATCTCTATTTCTTATTTGGACAAATCAGGATATTATTGTTCATTTGGGAATAAAGAATTTACTTTGTCTTTAAATTCGAATGTTGTTGGAACCGGTTTACTTTCTGGTTACGATAATCTTTATTTGTTGGAAACTGTGGCTAACTATAATGAAACCTTGAGTGTGGAATCACGTGGTACTAAGCGAAAAATTGACAATTTCAATTCAGGAGTGCTCTGGCACAAGCGTATAGGTCACATCTCTAAAAATAGAGTTGAACGACTTGTGTCAGATGGAATTTTAGATTTCATTGACTTCACAGACTTTAACGTTTGTGTAGCATGCATTAAAGGAAAACAGACTAAAGATAAGAAATTAGGCGCATATAGAGCTACAGACGTCTTATAATTGATACATACGGATATTTGTGGGCCATTTCCAACTCCTTCTTGGAATGGTCAACAATATTTTATATCATTCATAGACGATTATTCTAGATATGCCTACCTTTACCTAATTCACGAAAAGTCCCAATCAATAGACATGTTCAAATCCTTTAAGGCAGAAGTTGAGAATCAACTTAATAAGAGAATTAAAAAGGTCAAATCTGATCGTGGTGGTGAATACTACGGCAGATATGACGGTTCAGGTGAACAACGTCCGGGACCATTTGCCAAGTACCTAGAGGAATGTGGAATCGTCCCACAATACACTATGCCGGGGTCACCCAGCATGAATGGTGTAGCTGAAAGAAGAAACATGACTCTTAAGGATATGGTAAGGAGTATGATTTGTCATTCCACCTTGCCAGAGTCACTCAGGGGAGAGGCATTAAAAACATCAGCATACATTCTTAATAGAGTACGAACTAAGGCAGCGGCTAAAACACCTTATGAGCTTTGGATTGGGCGTAAGCCTAGTCTGAAGCACCTTCATGTTTGGGGATGTCCAGCTGAGGCAAGGCCTTATAGGCCGAATGAAAAGAAATTTGAACCCCGAACAATTAGCAGCTATTTTATATGGTACTCAGAAAAATCAAGGGGCTATAAATTTTATGATCCTAATTTGAGAACAATTTTTGAGACGGGAACGGCAACGTTCTTTGAGGATATTGAGTTTGGGTGGAAGATTAAGGTTAAAGATTTTGTCTTTGAGAAAGAATTGGTAACAATTCCAAAACTGATTCTTCCACCAATTGACTTTCCCATTATTGAACAAACTCAAGATGATCTGGTTGTTCAGGAAGAACAAAATCCAGGTCAAATTCAAGATCCTCAAGAACAAGTGCCTCAAGAGCCAGCTCCATTGCGGAGATCCACTAGAGAAAGGAAAAATGCTATTTCGGATGATTATGTAGCATTTATCAATGCGGTAGAGGAAAATGTTGGCATGACGGAAGACGACCCGGTCAACTTTCGTCAAGCCATGCAAGATCCTCGTTCAGATAAGTGGATCGAAGCAATGAATGAGGAGTATAAGTCTATGCAAGACAATTCAGTTTGGGAACTTATCCCATTACCTCAAGGAGTGAAACCCATTGGTTGCAAATGGATTTTTAAAACCAAGCGGGACTCCAATGGTAATGTGGAGAGATATAAGACACGTCTTGTAGCTAAGGATTATACTCAAAAGGAAGGAATTGATTATAAAGAGACTTTCTCTCCGGTTTCATCGAATGACTCTTTAAGAATAATCATGGCTCTTGTTGCTCACTTTGATTTGGAGCTTCATCAAATGGATATAAAGACAGCGTTTCTCAATGGCGACATTGATGAAACGATCTATATGGTGCAGCCAGAAAACTTTGTGTTGGGAGACCCAAAGAATATGGTGTGCAAACTAAGAAAATCCATTTATGGGCTAAAACAGGCTTCTCGTCAATGGTACCATAAATTTCATCAAGTAATTCTCTCATTTGGTTTTGAGATGAATACAGTTGATGATTGTGTGTATCATAAGTTCAGTGGGAGCAGACATATTTTCCTGGTCTTGTATGTTGATGACATACTGCTTGCCACTAACGATATAGGCATGTTGCACGAAACTAAGAAATTTCTATCAAAGCATTTTAAGATGAAAGGTCTTGGTGACGCCTCTTTTGTATTAGGAACTCAGATACACCGAGACAGATCTCAAGGTATTCTTGGATTGTCACAAAAGAGCTATATCGATAAGGTTCTCAAAAGGTTTGGGTTACAGGATTGCAAACCAAGGGACACCCCAGTTGCTAATGGAGACAAGTTTAGTCTCAAACAGTGTCCTAAGGGAAGTTCGGAAATTCAAGAAATGCAAAAGATCCCTTATGCTTCAGCTGTAGAGAGTCTTATGTATGCCCAAGTATGTACGCGTCCAGACATAGCGTTCATAGTAGGGATTTTAGGCAGATATTTAAGCAATCCAGGTCTTGACCATTGGAAAGCAGCCAAGAGGGTCATGAGATATTTGAAAAGAACAAGAAACTACATGCTCACATATAGGAGGTCAGACCAGTTAGAGATCACTGGGTACTCTGACTCGGATTTTGCAGGATGCCAAGACAGCTTAAGATCAACTTCAGGCTATGTCTTTCTGTTAGCTGGTGGAGCAGTTTCTTGGCGTAGTGCCAAGCAAGGTCTTACTGCTTCATCAACCATGGCAGCATAATTTGTAGCAATTCATGAGGCATCTGACCAGGGCATTTGGCTGAGAAATTTTGTTACGGGGCTGCAAATAGTTGAAGGGATTGAAAGACCACTCAAGTTGTATTGTGACAATAGATCAGCAGACCTGTATTCTAACAATAATAGGAGCTCAACCAAGTCAAAACACATTGACATTAAGTTCCTAGTTGTTAAAGAGAAGGTACAAAGTGGACAGATATCCATAGAACACTTAGGGACAAACTCCATGATTGCGGATCCGCTCACTAAAGGTCTACCACCCAAGGACTTTCATGAGCATACTGCTCACATGGGTGTGCTACAGTTTGAGGAATCTTGATTTTAGTGGGAGTTTCGTCCATTATATAATTTATGTTCTATGTTTATTGTAAAGTACAAATACATTGTATTTGGATTTTCTGATCAGAAATAAAGTTTAAAATATTCAGTTTTGGTTACTTTGTACATTTAAGTTATGGTATGATCTCATTTGGTAAAGTAGGACCAGTTGAAAGTTGACATGCATTGACCAATTTCATGTAATTTTCATGCTACACTTTTCATAATGGGTCTATGTCATTTAGTTGTGTCAGTGCGGATGATCATTGATGAGTTTAGTTATGCTTATTATGACGAAAACCTCTTTGGTTCCATGTGCTGATACGATTAATGTACGGGACAATTTGGATTATGCTCAAGGTAATTATAATGACATTTTTGACGTCATAAAGTCTAACACACTCCTAAGGATATATGTGTGACCAGTGGGAGATTGTAAGATTTATGGGTCACATATGTAATTAATTAATAAAGTGTGTTAAGGTCATTATATAATTAGCCAATAAACTAGGGGTCAAATAATATATAATAGTTTATGGCTAAAGAGCATAATAGTTATGAAAATTAATAGTGTAGATACCAGGCAGTTTTCTAATTTAATGAGGGGCTGAATTAGAAATACTGCAATTTGGGATATAACTAATAATAGTTATATATATGGGTAGTGGTCCCCAAGGCAAACACAACAAGACTATTCAGTTTCACAAACCCTAAGGAGAAAACTCTCTGGTTCTCTCTATCCCCATCAAGAGAGCAAGGTGTTCAGGGTGTTTTGCTGAGAAAGATCACCCAACCCATTGGCTTTATCATCATCATCCCAGGATTTCATCAATGGCAATTCCCACATGTACGCTTCCGCCTTTGGTTATTCATCATGTAATTGGCATGAATTATTGAGCATAAGGTTGTAGGGTTTGTATTCCAACAATTAAGACTCTTCTAATCAATATATAAAAATTAAAATATATATATTAAAAATGTCATTAATATATTTTTTTCAAAATCATATATCTCTTAATTATGAAGATAGAAAAAGAAATTATAAATAGTTTTATATATCGGAACAAGGTAGAACAAAAACAAATTTATAAAAAAGTTGACTTGTATTGCATGCACGGCTTACTCCAACTTGGCCGACAAGGACTCGTGTGTCTTAAATATTTGATAAGATCGAATTTATTGTCGAAAGAAATTCATATACTTCCTCTAACATGAAGCACAAACAAAATCTGACATTTATATTGACAATGAAAAATTGTGAATTAACTATATACAATTAATTAAAATAAATTACCTTTTTTAATTATATTAAACTTAAAATTGCAAAAAAAAATTATTTGAATACACTTAATAAAAGTTTAATATTAAAAAAAGTTAACACAATATACACAATTGATTTTCATTTGCCGTCAATAATCTATCTACAATTTATAAAAGACTATATAATTTAACTAAACAAAAATTTATATGAAAATTTGACTTATTAATTTAACGTTTTTTTTTCATTGTTTTTTGTTGGAATTGGAGAAGAAAAAAAATTAAAATGAAAGGTGTACATGCGCCTAACTCTTACAGCATATTATTTTGTATTTAAATTTAATTGGTCTTCGAGAGGTAAAACAAAACAAAACAAAAACGCTTATCGTGTGGATTCCCGTTGAAAACTGAGAAGGAATCAGTTCTTTCACATGAAAGAATGTTGGAGTTGGAAGTTTATGGATTCCTTTTGTATGGAATACCCATTTTGATATAAGTTAAAAAATTATTAAATGATTGTTAATTGTAAGAAAAACAACATGAAAGTAAAAAATATCCATTTTGATATAAATTAAAAAAATATTAAATAATGTTAATTATAAGAAAATAAAAAAATAATATTGGCCCATGCAGGTCTCGAACCTGCGACCTTCGCGTTATTAGCACGACGCTCTAACCAACTGAGCTAATGGGCCAATTGATATTAATTTATTTTACAATATATATATATTTATTAATTTATTATATTTATATTGATAAATATCATGATTCAAAAAGCCAGTGAAATATATATAGACGTGATAGGGTCAGGAGCATTAAAAGTGATAAATGGTGGCAGCATTTGTTGACGGATACAACACCATCGCAAAATCCACGTAGCATTTCAGCTTCTTAGCATTGCTGGTCTATAGTGAGAAGTGCATTACAACATCCCGATTCAAGTTGTGTCTCGTCATTAAGAAAAAAGAGGACAATCTCGCTAGTACAATGTTGAAGCTCAAACATTCTCTCTCAACATTTGTTGTGGTCGCCAACAAATAAACGTGTTGCAAGGGTTGTTGTGGAACTAATTGGCCTAGCCATAACCATTGTTGACAACGAAACAATAACAAATAGCTTCAAAATGATAGCCTTTGGCCATTAGGGATGATGACAATGATAATGGGAGAGAGGGATTGGAATGAAAAGGGATGAAATGATTATGGTAATTTATATAACATGTGTTAGGCTATTGAGTTCTATGAAGCCTTTTATCGCTAAAATGCTGACCATCGTGTTTCCAATATTTATTTTTAGTTAGGAAATTATAAGTGTAACCGTGGAAGTTAGAAGGTGAAAGCAACACTCTGGTGTTACGAGTTCTTTTTAATTCTATTTGAATAAAAAGCTTAATTAAGAATTTATTTATAACTTAAACATATCACATAAGTCATATGTCTGAATCTTTTTATAATAAAGGATGAAATTATTTTTAATTATTTTTATTTTCATTTAAATGATAAATTATCTGACGAGTTATTAAAATTAGTTACAAATAACTTATAAATATTATGAGAATCAATACTTACGGTGTCTAAAAAATAATAAATACTATGATTGTATTTGAAAAAATTGTCTCAAAGAAGGTAATCTCTTTCTCCCTAATCTTTTAACTCATTTAAACTTAAATATATAGAATAAACATTCATAAAACCAAATAAATTTAGCCTCATTTAACCTTTTTTATTATTATTTTAAAACTTTTCATATTTTTCCCTAAAAGAAACTGCTCCAGGTGCACTTAGTTGATCCACATCAGGAAGAAAAAAAATTGTAAACGAAAAACAATTAATGTCAAGGAGATTTATTTTTTGTACATGGATATGTGTGTTTTATGTCTTATTATTGTCTCATTGGAGTATATTAAAGCTTTGATTGATTCACATCTTAAAAATTTTATTTTAGTATCTTAAAATTTATAAATTAAAAACTTTGTTTGAATTACTTGTTTTGTAAAATTATTTTTAATAATATATTGTTTAAAATTAAAAAAAATAAAATAGATAAATAGTATTTTATATTTTATTTTTCAGTTTTTTAATTCTCTAAATATTTTTCTCATCTCTACATTTATTTTTAAAAATAAGTTTTTCAAACAAATTTTTTTCCTTAATTCTAGTCTTTAAAATAATTTTCTAAACTAAATTTGATATATTTGTTCTATGAATTGTGTAAAATTTTAAAAATTCATGTGAATTGTGTGATTTGTGAAAATTATGTAATTTGTAAAAATTATGAGAATTAAAATTATAACTTTTATAATTTGTCTACTATGTATGAATGAATTGTATAAAATTTTAAAAAAAATTATATAATTTTTTATAATTTCAATTATAATATTTTAGTTAATCGCTCAAACTCTTGTGCGATATACGGGTGATATATGGGTGATTTAAGATGATTTATGATGTGGGTGATAACAGTCTTAAGGTTTATATGGAGCTGACACTCACTCCCTCAAATTTTTAAAAATTAGAGCTTTTGGTTTGAGTTTAATACTAAATAAATAAAATAAGATTGAATAAGACATAACAAACGGAAGACTTGTTTACATTGACATTTAATAATAGTTGAGTTCTGTATGAAACTATTGCGGTGCACTTTGTTTCTTATCTTTGATTAGTATAGGTACGTTACGAGATTCAGTATTTAAAATAATAAAGGAAGGTATAATTATATCAATAAAAATATAAAATTTAATTAAAATAGTTAAATTATCTATTTGAATCAATTCATAATAACAAATCAAAATAAAAATCTATAAATTATAAATTATTTAATAATAAATAAACTGAAATACACAAATAATATTATATTAATATATAAGAAAATTATTAATTTAATTCACAATAACATAATAAAAGAACATAATATTTATAAATAAAGTACAACTACAGATATCAAATAAATATTTGATACGATTGTTTCATTTTAAAAATACTTATTATTTGCAGTTGGTTCCTAAC
>JBBPBR010000004.1:68066147-68085239 GCA_037974775.1 Cicer pinnatifidum | reverse complement strand
TTTTTATCAAAAAAAAATCAAAAATTTTTTATCAAAAAAAACTGGATATTTTTTTATCAAAAAAAAAAATCAAACATTTTTTATCGAAAAATTTTTATAGAAAAAAATCAAAAAATTTTTATAGAAAAAAATCAAAAATTATTTATCGGTGAAAATATTGAAATCAAAAAATAAAATCGATTTTTTTAAAAAAAAAAAAAGTGGGCCTATGGGCATAAAATTTGGGTGGATAAAATCCGGTTTAAATCCAAATCCAAAAATAAAATGTGGATGGTTATCCAACCAGTTATAAATAAATTGGTTTATATCCATATTATTTTAACCGGATTTTTAAAATGGTTTTGAATACGGTTATGGATTTGGACCTAAAAACCGGTTTTTTTGCACAGCCCTACATACAGCACAAAAGAACCCCACACACACCTTGAGAACTTGCACATTTAAGAATAACTCTAACGCAAAAGAATCTACTCGTATTGCTCTTAGACGTGGAGGATGATGGTTATTCTACATAATGTTCGTCAAAACCGTTTTATTTTATTTTTTAATCTTAAAAAAATAAAAATTCACGTCAAAATCATTTTATTGTTAAATAAAATTGATAAGTCATTTTAATTTTAATACTATTAAATAATTTTTATAGTCATATTAATATTTAATTTTTATCAACAAATATTAATATTTTTTGGACATAAAAAATATATTAATATTTAAATCATGTTTTTAATATATTCTTTTAAAAAGAAATGTCGTATAATTAACATGTCAAATCTAAATTCAAATTAAAGTGACTAGCAACTAAATATAATTGTGTTGCGTTATTGTAACAAAATTGTATTATTCTTAATAATATTTTATGTTGCACTCAAAAGTGTGTACTATTACCAACAATAAGTTATATTGTTGTAAGAAAATTGTATCATTTCCAACGACAATACTTATTGTTAACATAAATCATTTTTTCCAAAAAAAAAATAGTTTTAATTGTACTTTTGGTCCTCTTATGATAAGTGAAAATTGAAAGTAGTCCCCCCATTTTATTTGTCCCCAGTTTTAGTCCCTAACGGAATTTGAGGCCAAATCATGATGAATTGTCATTTTTTAATGATGTGTCAATAAAAAAAAGGTGACGTGGCAGACGCTTACGTGGATTAAACTCATTATTATATTATTTCTAATTAAAAAATATATTTTATATTTTTAAAAATCATTTTTATAATTGTGACAATATTTTTAAAAATACAATTAAATTGTTAAAATTAAATTAAAAGAAAAAACATCTAAAATCATTCAGTCATGAACAAATCAAAATCAAAACACTAAAATCATTTTGAAAACCTTAAAAAACACCTAAAATCATTCACTCATGAACAAATTAAAATCAAAACCCTAAATCCACACCTCCCTCCATTGTTGTTGCACTCATTGCAATCACTAGCTATCCAATTCAATCTGAACCCATTTCTCAGGGCCTCTTGAATCCTTCCTTTCACACCATTTTCCACCGTTGCATAAACAACCTCATCCCTGCAACCAATTTTGTTCCCTTTTAGCTCTCTGGGTAGCTTTGTTAAGTCGCATCCGAAGAACAATCTCACCTCACTTTGGTTATGTGCAACATAGAACACGTTATCGATTAAAGTAAGGTTTTGGGTAGGAAAAATACAATCTTTTTGAGTGTTGTTTGGTCTTGAAAAAACAACATTTGAAATTCGTAATGAATGATTTTGATAGAAAATTTCGTCTACGAAGTAAAGGGTATTAGAAAAATTGAGAATCGGAAAACCATTAATATTGTCACAAGTGAGACCAAAACCTGGGTAGCCACAAAAGGGTTGTTGTAATCCTTTGATATAAAAAGGGTAGCTTATACTTTGGTTGCCACATGTTTTGGGTTCACATGCTTTAAAATTTGGATCTACAGAACAAAGAGTGGTTATGATAAGAATAAAGAAGAGGGTGGTTTATGAATAAATCAAAAGGGGAGAAGATGAGAAGGGAAAGAATAGAGGATTTTGGTTCATTGTGGAGATTTGTTTGATGAACGAAAGTGATGAACATGAACACAATTTGGAGTTTTTGACGAACACGAACACGATTTGGGGTTTTAGGGTTCAAAGATGTTCATATGATTTGGGGTTTTAGGTTCAAACATGTTCATATGTAGGGATGGGAATAGGCTAGGCCGTCCGCAGGGGCCTATGGCCTGGCCTACTTATGGCCTGGCCTGGCCTGTCCTATTTAATAAAAAGGCTAGGCTCAGGCTGTTTTTAAAGCCTATTTATTTAAATAGGCCAGGCTCAGGCTTATAAAAAAGCTTGTTAGGCCTAATAGGCCGGCCTATATATATTTATTATTTATTAATATTATTTTTTATTATTATATTAATAATATTATTTTCTATTTTAAATTCTATCAATTAAGCAATCACTTACTAATCATTCCATATTCAGTAGTCGTTCCATATTCGGTAGCAGTTCTATATTTGGTAGTTGTTTTATATTCGGTAACCGTTTAATTAGTCAATCACTTAGTAATTGTTCTTTATTTGTTTAAGAAGTAATAATGTATTTGTTTAAAAAGGCTTTTAAAAAGGCTTCCAGGCCAGGCCAAACTATTAAAAAGGCCAGGCTTAGGCCGAAAAAAAAGCCTATGATAGGCCGTAGGCCAGGCTTAGGCCAAAAAAATAAATCGTAGGCCAGGCTCAGGCCTTTCAAAGCCTGGCCTGGCCTGGCCTATTCCCACCCCTATTCATATGATTTGGGGCTTTAAGGTTCTGCACATGTTTTTCATTTTATTTTAATTTAATTTAATTTTAACAATTTAATTATATTTTTAAAAATATTGTCACAATTATTAAAATAATTTTTTAAAATAAAAATTATATTTTTTAATTAGAAATAATATAATAATAAGTTTATTCCACGTAAGCGTCTGCCACGTCACCTTTTTTATTGACACGTCATTAAAAAATTGACAACTCATCATGATTTGGCCTCAAATTCTGTTTGGGGACTAAAACTGGGGGACAGGACTACTTTCAATTTTCACCTATAATAGGGAGACCAAAAGTGCAATTAAACTAAAAAAAATAATATTGATCAGAAAAATAAATGTTATTATAATGACTTAAATAAGTGGTTGTTATATACATGTTGTTAGTAAATTGATTGTTGCTAAGAAAAAATCAGTTATTATAAATCTTATTTCTTGTAGTGTTTTTACAAATAAGACACTTATAATATAATATAGCTAAGGAAATAGGGATATTTTTCATCTATATCCTTTTAAAAAAAAATTCAATATACATCATGTCAGTGACATCAATGAGCAATTGTATGAATATTGAGAAACATTAACATGAAAAGAATCAGCAAATACTATTATACTCAGGTTTCTTCATAACCCAAAATCATAGTATTCTCACCACCATCGATCAATCAAACTATTCAGCACAATACTTCCAATGATCAAATGGTAAAAAATGTTGATGGCAGACTCCAGTATTATAGTGAATGAAATCAGTATACCAGAACCTCAGAGAAAGCTTGAATCCAATCTGAAAATTAGATTAAAACGCTGCAAAAACAAAGATGAATCAAGAATTTAACTATGTTTTGAAAAACTTGATAGCAATGAAGCATTTCTCTGGTAATGACATCCAACCCAAGAAAGAGAAAGAAAAAAAAAACGAGTTAAGAAATTGTAAACAGATAGAAAATTGAGGTTAGATTCAGAGAGATGAAAGGTTGAGGTGTGTAACCATAAGGCACTCATACAATATTTTAATATTGATTTTTAAGAAGTGATTATGATACGTTGTCTCAATTGTTTTCCATGGGGAAGTTTAATGTCTCAAAAGGACAGTTAGATTTTGGATGGAGAGACCAGTTTTTCTTTTTTTAAAGAATAAGAGATGAGGAGTAGGAAATGGTTGGATCAAATGAATGAGTGTAATTAAGAATTTGAAGGTTTTTTCTTTTTTGTTGTTGTTGGAATTGGAGAAAAAAAATTAAAATGAAAGGTGTACTTTGTAATTAAGGAAACATAGCAATTAGGCGCCTAAATTTTATGACATATTATTTTGTATTTAAATTTAATTGGTCTTCAAGACGTAAAACAAAAAACTATCATGGATTCCCGTTGAAAACAGAAAACATGAAAGAATGCTGATTTTGGAAGTTTATGAATTCTTTTTGTATGGATTACCGTTTTGATATTAAGTTGAAAAATGTAGTAAAAAAAATTTAAATGATGTTAATTGTAAAAAAAATGAAAATATTAAATGTTTAATTATAAAGAAAAATAATAATAATTTTGGCCCATGTCTCAAACTTTCGGTGAGCACCTCTAACAAACTAAGCTAATGGACCAATTAATATTTATCTACTTTACATTTTTACATTATGTATATTAATGCATTATATTTATATTGACATTAAATAATTCCAATTTTTGATAAATTGTGATTCAAAATGTGTGAAAAATAAAAAACCAAATACAGAATAGAGGAAAAGGAAATAATAGCATATATATTATATATTGTTTATTAATAGAGAACATGATATGAGAGTGGAAACTTCAACTACAAACATTAGTCACTGGACATGATAGGGCCAGGCGCATTAACAGTGACAAATGGTGGCAGCGATTTGTTGACTGATGCAACACCATCGCAATATCCACGTAGCATTTCAGCTTCTTCTGGTGTGAGGCCCAAAGAAGTAAGCATATTGGGCCAGCATTGATGGGCTATAGTGAGAAGTGCATTACAACATCCCGATCCAAGTTGTGTCTCGCCGTTAAGAAAAAAGAGGACAATCTCGCCGGTACAATGTTGAAGCTCAAACATTGTCTCCCAACATTTGTTGTTGTCGCCAACAAATAAACGTGTTGCAAGGGTTGTTGTGGAACTAATTGGCCTAGCCATAACCATTGTTGACAATGAAACAATAACAAACAGCTTCAAAATGATAGCCTTGGCCATTAGGGATGATGACAATGATATTGGGTGAGAGCGATTGGAATGAAAAGGGATGAAATGATTATGGTAATTTATATAGCATGGGTTAGGCTATTGAGTTCTACGAAAGCTTTTACCACTAAAACGCATGACCATTGTGTTTCCAATATTTATTTTCAGCTAAAAAATTATAAGTGTAACTGTGGAAGTTAGAAGGTGACCGCAACACTCGGATTTTGAGCTCTATTTGAATAAAAAAGTTTAATTAAGAATTTATTTATAACTTAAACATATCATATAAGTAGTATGTATGAATTTTTTTATGATAAAAGATAAAATAATTTTTAATTATTTTTATTTAAATGATAAAGTATCTGACGAATTATTAAAACTTGTTGCGAATAACTTATAAATATTTTAAAAATCAAGAATTAGGTTGTGTCTAAAAAATAATAAGTACTATGATTGCATTTGAAATCAGTGAAAACTTCAAAAGTCTCAAAGAAGGTACTCGTTTAAAACTAATCTTTCTCTCTAATCTTTAACTCATTTAAATTTAAATATATAGAATAAACAATGATAAAACCAAATAAATTTAGACTCATTTAACCTTATTTATTATTATTCTAAAACTTTTCATATTTCTCTCTTAAGAAACTGCTCCAAGTGCACTTAGTTGCTCCACATAAGGAAGAAAAAAAATTGTAAAAGAAAACCATTAATGTCAAGAAGATTTATTTATTTTTACATGGATGTGTGCTTTATGTCTTATTGAAGTATATATTTGATTGATTCAAATCCTAAAAAATCTATTTTAATATATATAGATTGTTTTTAGTTTAATAGCACTATTATAATATTAATAACAATAAATGTATAATTCACCTCAGATATAATGCATTAGAGGAGGTCACGTGTAAGAAATTTTTATTTGGCTAGTAATTAACCTTGCTATAGATAGATTGTTATTTTCATGCAGTTTTTTAATACTTCAAGATTTAGAATTAGAACGGATTTGTTTGAATTTATGTATATTTAATGCATTTATTCCATTATTGTTGTGCATCAAATAACTACAATTAGGATTAGTCACGAACTCATGTGTACAAGTTTATTTAGAAAATAAACCACAAATATTTATAGTATAGATAAATATATTTATTTCAGTTAATATATTTTCTTGACAACTAAATACAACATAAGCAATAAACTAACAAAGGAATGATAATTAAATTATAATAAAAAAAATATCAACCACGAACATCTTTAGAAAGTAGAAACACCAGACACAAACAATATTACCAAATAATAACCCTAAAAACACAACCAAATATCTGGACGGCACCTCTCATAACCGTAAGAATATTGCGTTTGATGGTTAATTGACACATGAAATTAGAGTTTAATTTGTTTGTTTTTTTGGAAAAATATATTGTTTGTAAATGGTAGTATAATATGTAACATGATGGTAAATTTTGGTTAAAAACAATCCATTGTATAAATGATGTAAGTTTATTACTATAAAAAATATTTAAATTTATGCCAACAAATATGTACAGAAAAGAAAAGCATGCTTTAAAATAGGATAATAATTTAATAAAATTTAAAAAATTAAGGTTGTCATTTTTGGAATAGAAGTTCTCATTAGTATTGCAAATATAATATTTGTTTTTTTAAAATAAACATATTTGATATATACAGACCATGAGAATATAAATTATAAAAAAAATACATTATATATATATATTAAAAAATTTAAAAGTTTGAAACTAATATGTACAGTAAAACTAGTTTTTCAAAATAAAAAATCAGACTAGACTACGTATTAACTCACTAAATATAAAAGTTACTAGGCCTTTTTTGAGACTTTTTAGATTTTATAGATAAGCCAATTTTTAAAAATAAAAAATCAGATAACTTAACCTCATAAAGTTACTACACCTTTTCTTAGTTATTTTAGAACTTAACGTTTTCTTTGCGGTTGACGAATCTTAACCTCATAAAAATATATTTAAAGAGGGAATGTTTAATAGTATTTTATAAATATGATATATATTATTTATCACATAAAATAAAAATAGACAATATATAACCACCTTTGAATCCATCAAAATCCTTTCAAATGAAGGTGATTTGTTCAGGGTTTGAAATCAATATATAAGAATCCAAAACATCAAAGAATAGACCAAAAACCAGATCATTTGGAGTGCATGTAACATTAGAAATCAAAACAATATAAGAATTGAATGAAAATTAGAGTTTTAACTATTAAGGCTTCTATCAAGTTCAATTCAATTTAGTTTTGTTTTTGTTTAGTCCGTGTCTCTTGATCTCAGTCTATATTTTTTTATAATAATATATAGTTTATTTTTTGTGTAAAACTATTTTACCATTATACAAACTAAATTCATAAATTAATTTTTTCATCTATAAATAAGATGATAGAATTATAATTAAAAATTTACATACAGCTGCAAAATTTCATATTCAAATAAAAGACATAATGTTTAATTTAACATTATCGATATTTATCAATTAAACTATAACTTAACGACAATTCACAAACTAATTTTTTTCACAAATAAAATATCATATTTTAATTATAATAAAAACTAATTAACTAAAAAAAAAAAACTAGTTAGACGTAAGTCTTGGTAGGAAAGCTCGGTGCTAAAAGAGAGAAAAGGATAAAATGATGCTTTGCACTTGGAAGGCAGTGGCAATGAACTGGCAGCCTTTTTGCAGCTAAATGGGCCATTGATACAACGTGACAAATAATAAATATGCTCGAATTTTCTTTATTTGATTTGATGTTTACTGTAGCCACACAAAGTTCGTTTCAGTTCACTTGCATGACTTCAACTTTACAACGAATATCAACATTCAACGCAATCGAACTCATTTGCCATCCCCAGCTGTAGCCTCTCCTTCTTATTGTCTCATTCCAATTTTGAATGCATGGGTCAATATGGGTCCCCTCCCCACACCGCTTCTAACTTGTATACTTTACTTGCTGTCAGAATCTTCGACTGCACGTATTTCTACACCAATTTCTATCGCATCATTCTCAATTGTTAGATTCATCCATCGCCTCAGACGTTTAACTTATAGCAAAGTATAAAGATGTAAAAATAATTATCCACCCATCATTTGTATGGAGAAATTATGTTTATTTTATTTTTTATTTAATATCGTTGATATAATATAATAATTACAGTTCGATCGAAAAATAAATAAAATTTAATAATTAAAATTATCTATAACCATTTGTTATTAACTGAAAGTTACTAATAATTTGAATTCAATTACTTGATTTATAGAGAAATGACGTTCAGACACAATTAAACATCCACATCATATAAAATATAATTTTTTATTTTTATATTCTATTTTTTCTTTTTTTAGTTGTAACTCAGGTGCGACACTTACACTCATGATTTTAAGATATACAGAATCAATTTTTACGTGTTTAAATAATACAAGTGTTGTTTTTTTTTTACTAGTAGAGCATGACTGCATCAATTTTTTTTTTGTTATACAAATCTAAACTAAAGAGAAATAAATTAAACTTAAACATAATTGCATAGACAAAATTTATTAAACGTTCAATTTCATCGTTGACAAATTGTTTTGTGTATGATACTTAGTTCGAAATTGTTATTGGTGGAAATTTGTCATGAGTATGATAACTATTTTAAGGTTTAATTGCATTTTTAGTTTCATTTTATTGATTCACGAAATTGATCGTCTTATTTTAAAAGTCAATAGTTTTAGTTTCTCTATATGATTTTTTAACTAAAAAATGATGAAGTGAAATATTTTAAATATCGTGATATATGATACAATGATGTATAATGATTAGCATCTATAAAATTAGATTATAATGCCATAAAAATTTAGATTTTAATTTCAATTTTTATCATATTTTTAATTTAATTTAATTAATGCATATAGATATTTTATATCATATAATTGTATGTTATATCATTCAAAATATTTTAAATCGTTATTTTTTAGTTCAAAAATACAAAAAAAGATAAAAAAAAAAAATCATTGACTTTTAAAATAGGATAACCAATTTCGTGAATTGATAATAATAAATGGACAAAAATTGCAGTTAATTCTTATTTTATAATTTTTGTGAGTGAGAATTTGTCTCGTGTACGATATGTCAATCTTATAAGTAACAACTCATCCTAAATATGACAATTATTTTGAAATTTTTATCAACAAAAACTCGCTATGTATATGATAGTTCAATCTCACTAGAGACAAAATTGTCATGCCTATGATAATTATTTTAAATTTTTTATTAATGATAAATTGTCTTGTGCGTGTTAGTTCAATCTCATTAGTGACAAACTATTATTGTTTCTGATAATTATTTTGAAATTTTTATTAGTGAAATTTTTCTATATGTATAATAGATCGATATCATAAGTGTCAATTCATTTTTTTATAGTTCAATCTCGTGCGTGACAACTTGTGTATGATTATTATTTTAAAATTTTTTTGGATAAAAATTTGTCTTATTTATAATAGGCCAATCTCACAATTTTCAACTTGTCTCATGTAACTCTTCTATTTGTTTAGTTAAATTATTAAAAAAATAAAGAATAATTAAAATTTTAAATTTTACATTAATTAGTTTTGTTTAATATTCTTATTAAATATGGTGGATTGAAAAAAATGAATTTGACTTAAAAATTTAGGGGAATATAAAAAAAATGACATAAATGGATGAAGGAACTTTTTATAACTACAATTTTTGTTTCTCAATAATTTTTGAGTGATGATAGAAGGGAATGAAGAACTTAACAAATGATTAAAAAGTAGGATATTTTTATTTTTTTTCCAATGTAAAGCAATATAGTATAAATTTTTTAAAAAAGAATATAATAATAAAAAATACTCAGTTCAACTGCTATTCTTCCTATTTTGCTCGTTAGTAAGGTTTATTTTGTCATACTTTAGTTTCTTTTGTTGTTGTTTTTCTATTTTGTTTCCCCTGGATTGTTGGCCAAATACAATAAAAAAATCAGGGATGAGATATTTTTGAATTATTTTTAAATAAAAACATATTTAAATAGAAAATTCATAAACATAAAGTGCTTTTAGAGAAAAATATAAAGCTCTGATTATTATAAATAAAAAGTAAATACAAAGCTATAGCAAAAGCCAAAAGCCTAAGGATCCAAAATCCAAAATAAAATAGTAAAAGTGGTACAGTGTACATACCTACGATTCGCCACTCCACTTCATTACAAAGTACAAACTATACGTACTGTATGTAACAAAAAAAACTATACAACGCACTGTGACTTAGTATAACCTAGATATTAGAGTACTTTACACTTTTTAAAGGAAAGACATAATTTACATCGCGTGAATAGATCCTATTGGCCGGTACTTTTTTTCTCTTTCAGCCGATACTCAAAGTAAAAACCCTACCCTAAACACTCCTTTTCCATTTAATCCGAATTTTTAATTCCAGCTCAGCTTAACTTAAAAAATCAATGAAAATACCATACTTTGACGTGTTAATTTTGATGAATTCAATTCAAGTAGAAAAATGAGTATATTCCAACCAACAATCCAAAAAGTAAAAAGTTTTCACCAAACTCCGTTTGGGGGCAAAGACTGGCGCCCGCGCCACCACCTCACCCTGGCCCCATCCAGTCTCTTCCCTCCTCCCTCTCTAATCTACGTTTCATTTTTAATTAATTTAATTTAATGATTAATATATTAGTTTCCCTCGTCCCTTTTTTCTATAAACCAATAATAATCTCTCTCTCACACTCACTTTCATTGATCCTCCTGGATCTCTTTTCACCATTTTCTCTCTTACGCGCCTTCGTCTCCACACACACACACACACACACACACACACACACACACTATTATCTACTCCCTCCACATTATTTATATCTCTAATTTTTCCAGAGAAAACGAGACTTGGCGTGTGAGCGAATCCAAACACAAGCACGCCTAATTCACAAACCCTTGCATTTTAGTTTTAATTTAGACAAACATTCACTCTTTTTTTAAATTAATAACAGTCATTTCGGATCCGTTTCGGTTCGGAGTCTTCTCCGTCGTGCAAAAGTGGCGGAGCATTGGTTTTAGTTAATTTCGGAGACTGTCTTGTGAGTGATGAATACTAGAGGACGACTCGTTGCTGGTTCCCACAATCGGAACGAGCTCGTGCTCATCAATGCCGAAGAAAATGGAAAGGTTATCCATCCCTCTTTTTCATTTTATGGGTTTATCGCTAATGCAAAACCACAATCAATCTCTCTACATTTTTTCTCCGATCTGCACGGAGATTTCCCTTTAAATTTTATTTATTATTTAATTTTCGCTTTCTTCGCCGTCGGTGGTCTGTGATGCACATGGTTGAGCATCTAGTTGTGTTTTGATGGAGCTTCGGTGGTTACTTTACTGATATTTTGTTTTTATGCAAAATTTTTTAACAATTGGGGGTTAAGGGTTTTTCCCATTTGGTTTTTATTTTTTTTTATATAACAATTTGGTTTCTTTTACAGTTAAAAGCCGAATTGATTGTTGTACTGTTTTACCGTTCTGCAGTTTATAGTGACGCATAAAAGTTTGTGGGAATTTTAGTTAAATTTCAAGATTAGTTGATTGGAAAGGGTGAATCGATTGCCATGATTTTGTCACACATATTTGGAGATTTCCTATTTTCATTGGCAATATATGAGTATAGCTTATGTAAGATCAATGAAGAGTTTGGGCATGGATTTTTCGTTTTCTCTGTCTTACAGTGGACAATTTTATTAATCTTAATTGCAATGTTGTATCATTTTGAACGCATTTGGTAGCTCAGGCATCTAAGGTGCAAGGGCATGTAGCATTTCGTACTTGGTTTGACTTAGATGCTTTCCTAAGCATGCATATGATATGTATTTGTTTGATTTCACTCAGCCAATTTAGATAGAGTACTAAAACACAATCTCCTTAGGGTATCTGTAATTAACAAAACGTGTTTATGTTGGATTTTCCCAATAATACATTTGAATTAATTTTTAATTATAGATTAGTGACTCTAAAATTAGTAGGCGTGTATAGATAGAAGAAATGAAATTGGTGGCGAGGTAGTATTTGCCATGGATCTGAAAGGTCATTACGTAGATGCTTATGGTTATTGAGTGTTCCCTCACAATTAGCACATTGTTTAATTTATGCCTATGGTAATGGCATTCTCCGGATGTCGAATGGCAGGGCATGCTTGTGTGCCAAAAGCCATTCTCAGTTTTTACAAAGATTGGCACTTAGAAAACCTCAGATAGCAATAACTTCTATTTTTCTTTTGTTTGGTTTTTATCAGATTAAGTCTGTCCAAGAATTGAGTGGACAGATATGTCAGATTTGTGGGGACGAGATAGAGATTATGGACCAAGGGGAGATATTTGTTGCCTGCAATGAGTGTGCTTTCCCTATTTGTCGACCTTGCTATGAGTATGAGAGACTAGAGGGGAATCAGGCTTGTCCCCAGTGTAAGACCAGATTCAAACGTATCAGAGGTAAATTTATTTCTACATTATCCTTTTTGAGTTTTATAACATACTGTCATACTCTACTATAGGCTTACAATTAACAAATAAATGAAATCACAGGCAGTCCCAGGGTTGAAGGTGATGAAGAAGAGACTGAGACTGATGACTTGGACAACGAGTTTGGTTATAAAGATCCTGATGCTTTGGGCCAGCAATCTGCTTCAGATTCTAATTCTAATACATCTGGCATCCCCACAAATTCAGAACATGATGCTCATCTTAATCCCAAAATCCCACTTTTGACTTATGGGGAGGAGGTATGTTTGTGAATTGTCCCTTTGCTGTGTTTTTGCTTTTCTCAATGTGCATTACTGTATGCTAGTGACAACAATAACTATTGGTATTGTTTTTTATTCTTTATAGGATCCTGATATATCTTCTGATCGACACGCCCTAATTGTCCCCCCATACACAAATAATGGAAGCAGGGTTCATCCCATGTCTTATACTGATCATCCTATTTCATGTAAGTCTAACAAAACTGTTACATTCTACAGTTCTACAACTTATATTAATCTGTATAAATCCTCATCCTGGTGCTTCTGCTGTCATAGTGAAACCCAAGTCAATGGTTCAGGGGAAAGATATTGCTGTGTATGGGTATGGAAGTGTGGCTTGGAAATATCGGATGGAAGAGTGGAAGAGAAGGCAGAATGAAAAATTTCAGGTGGTAAATCTTGAAGGGAGTAACCATAGTGGAAATTTTGGTGATGAGTTGGACGACCCTGATTTCCCCATGTAATAAATCTATTATTTTTGTTCCCTTATATCTTTGTAAATTACACTTGTACTCTTTGAAGTTATGAGTTTTAGATAATGGAAGGAGAGAGAATTACGACCAAAATATGATTATGATTGATGATTAAATGATTCAAAAAGATTAAGCACGTTTTAACAGAGTGCTTCTCTGCATGTGGTTCTATTTAATGTTGAGGCCACACATTTTGCCATATATATTTAGTTTATTTGATTTTAAACATTTTTTTTGTCTATATACTCTATTAGGATGGATGAAGGCAGGCAACCACTGTCACGGAAGATACCCATCCCTTCAAGCAAGATAAATCCATACAGAATAATTATAATCCTCCGTCTTCTAATCCTTGGGATCTTCTTTCATTATAGAATTCTTCATCCAGTTAATGATGCATTTGGCTTGTGGTTAACATCAGTCATCTGTGAAATATGGTTTGCTGTTTCATGGATAATGGATCAGTTTCCAAAATGGTGCCCGATAGTTCGAGAAACATACCTTGATCGTCTGTCGCTGAGGTACCTGAGACTTATGCTTTTGTTGCATAGTTTGTTTTAAGTCCTTAGTATTGTTATGCTTAATATTAACATATTTTGTGCTATTTTTCTTAATCAAATTCCTAGTGTTTCGCCTCATTATTTACTTCATATACACGCTGCAGGTATGAAAAAGAAGGGAAGCCATCTGAGTTGTCCAGTGTGGATGTCTTTGTCAGCACAGTTGATCCTATGAAAGAACCTCCACTGATAACTGCAAACACTGTTTTGTCTATCCTTGCAGTTGATTATCCAGTTGATAAAGTTGCATGCTATGTCTCAGATGATGGTGCTGCCATGCTTACTTTTGAGGCACTCTCTGAGACTTCTGAATTCGCTAGGAGATGGGTGCCATTCTGTAAAAAATACAATATTGAACCTCGGGCTCCAGAATGGTATTTCAATCAAAAGATGGATTATCTGAAAAATAAAGTTCATCCAGCATTTGTCAAAGAGAGGAGAGAAATGAAGGTTTCTATTTTCTTTCTATTTTGACCTCTCCCCTATATTGAGCCCTAGTCAATTTTTTAGTTCAATTTTTATAATTAATTTTAGCCCCTGCTTTTTCAGTATGTTCTATAAACCTATTACACCCAATATGGTAAAAAACCTTGTCCGATATTTTTTGTAAAATGGTGGCTAGTCATTTTGAAAATTTCTTTCATCTAAACCAATTACATCATCGACTATTGGTGCATTACCATTTGGCAAACCAAATGATATTTGGATTGAAAATCATAGCAAGGATAGCATTGCACGTGGTTGGTTAATTGAAAGAGACTAACAAATTGAAAAACTAAAGACTAAAATGAAAGGATAAAAATTTCAATTAAACCACACATAGATGTGTATGTCTACAACTTGCACTCAAGGTTGTAAATGATAATAAAATACTAAAAAACTACTAACCCTTTATTCAATGTTGCTATTACAGCGAGAATATGAAGAGTTTAAGGTGAGGATAAACAGTTTGGTTGCAACTGCACAAAAGGTTCCTGAAGATGGATGGACAATGCAGGATGGAACACCATGGCCTGGAAATAATGTGAGGGATCATCCTGGCATGATTCAGGTAAGGTTATATCTGTCAAATGGATACCTTCAGTGGTTTATTTTAAATTAGTTTTGGGTGCTTGGGATCTGGTGAGATGCTGAGGTTTGGATCCTCTAAAATGCTAGTATATGATTCCTATATGTAAAATATGTTTTTTGTGTGTCTCAAACAAGATCTCACATCTTCTATTTATAATGAGGTTACAATAATTACACTCAAATACTAGAAGTTCTACCATTGAACCTAGGAAATTGTACAGTCAAAGAATAATAAATCATACTTTGAATTCTAACACTCCTCCTCAAGATGGAGCATACATATCATATGCACCAAGCTTGTTACAGAGGACCTCTAAGTGACTTAGTGAATATGTCAGCCAATTGATCATTTGAACCAACAAAATTAGTTGTGATTTCTCCGGACATTAGTTTCATTACGTTGACATCTCCTAACTTGAGTTGTTTGAGTAACTGTTTTAGTCATGTAAGTTCACAAGCCGTTGCAGCCATAGCACAATATTCTGCATCTGCACTCGATCTTGCGACTATGTTTTGCTTTTTGCTCCGCCACGATATCAAATTACTTCCAACAAGGACACAATATCCAGAAGTGGATCTTCTATCTGATGGTGACCCGACCCAATCAGCATCAGAGTAGCCAACAACTTTAGTATTACCCTTGTCTTCATAAAGCAATCCTTTGCCTGGTGCGTTCCTCATATACCTAAGAATATGAATCACAGCATTCCAGTGACTATCACATGGAGCATTTAGAAATTGACTGACTACACTTACAAAAAATGTAATATTAGGTCTAGTTACTGTGAGATAGCTAAGTTTGCCAAACAAGTCGTCGATATCTACCAGGGTCTTGCAATGACTCCCCTTAACCTGGTAGGAGCTTGATATTGGGATCCGTAGGAGTATCACGCAGGCGACAATCAAGCATGCTCGTTTCTTCAAATATATCAAGGGCATATTTCTGCTAAGTAATTGCTATACCTGTCTTAGACTGAGCAACCTCAATCCCCAAAAAATATTTTAGCGGCCCCAAATCTTTAGTCTGAAAGTTTTGAGACAAATGTTGTTTGAGCTGATGAATACCAACCTGGTCATTACATGTGATGATGATGTCGTCAACATAGGCAAACAGGTAGATGCAAGTGGTTGGTGAAGAGTACAAGAAGAAAATCGAGTAATCAGCTTCACATCTAGTCATACCATACTCCTGGAGCACGGTACTAAACCTCCCAAACCAAACACAGGGAGATTGTTTCAGGCTATATAAAGATCGACGTAATCGACATACCAAGTGAGAGGAACCGCTAACAGTGAAGCCTGGTGGTTGTGCCATATACACCTCCTCTTGTAACTCTCCATGCAGGAAGGCATTTTTTTATGTCTAATTGATGGAATGGCGAGTGGTGAATAGCAACTATGGCAAGAAAAAGTCGAACGAATGCGATTTTGGCAACCAGAGAAAAGGTATTCCCATAGTCAAGACCAAAGGTCTGTGTGTATCCTTTTGCCACAAGACGAGCTTTTAAGCGATCAATTTTTCCATCAGGCCCAACTTTGACTGTATAGACCCAGCAACACCCCACTGTGGTTTTGCCATTAGGTAAAGGTACTAAATCCCATGTTTCATTGGAGTGCAAAGCAGTCATTTCATCTATCATTGCTTGTCGCCAGCCAGTACTAGACATAACTTCACCTGTAGTTTTTGGAATAGACACAAAATCCAAGGAAGCCACAAAAGCATAATAGGATGTAGATCATTGATTATAATTCAAATGACAAGCATATATAGGATTAGGATTTCAAGATGACTTGTTACCTTTACGCAGAGCAATGGGTAGCTCTGGTGTAGGATGCGGAGAGTGAGAGTCAGTTAGAGCAGGGGATGAGTCTTGAGGAGCGGGTGGTGGACAGGGCCTTTGTTGATTGGTGCGTAGGGTGGTGCTAGAGACAGGGGTGGGTGCAATGGGGAGATTAAGGACCTTTGGAGAGAGAAATTGTGATTGACCAGAATCATTGAACTCTTCTGGAGTAGCGAGAAAGAAGGGGCGAGTCTCAAAGAAATTGACATCGGCATAGACAAAGTATCGTCAAAGATCTGGGTAATAACGCCGATAACCTTTCTACAAACGAGAGTAGTCGAGAAAAAGACACTTAATGGATTTTGCAGCTAGCTTATCTTTCCCTAGAGTAAGGTCATGAAGAAAACATGTGCACCCGAAGATGCGGAGTGGTAGGGTATAAATGTTGTTGAGGAAACAAATAGAACGTGATACATTGTTTTCAAGTACATAGGAAAGCATGCGGTTGATTAAGTAGCAAGCTGTGATAATTACATCTCCCCAAAAGCGAGGAGAAACATTATTGTGAAGGAGCATGGTACGAGCCGTTTCCACCAAGTGTTGGTTCTTTCTCTCAGCGACACTGTTTTGTTGAGGGGTATGAGCACACGAAATTTGATGGAGGATACCCTGTGAAGTAAAAAAAGATTGAAAACACGTAGACAAATATTCGTGAGCGTCATCACTTTGCAATGTTTTTATGTGAGTAAATAAACTTCTAGTATGTTTCTCGAACTAACATGACTCACACTCTAAGGTAGACACTTTTGACAGACTCGGAACCGTAAGATGCAACTTTTGAAGGCTAGGATGGCCCAAACGTTGATGGATAATATGTGGAGACTTGACAGCGGAACATGGAATAGGCGTTGTAGGTGCAGAAAGGTAATATAGGCCTTGAGACTCATGCCCTATTCCAATCGTCGTCCCAGTACTTCGATCCTGCACAAGAACATAACCATCAACAAATGTAACAGAGTAAGGTAGGGTACGAGTGAGTTTACTGATGGATATTAAGTTAAATGGACAACTAGAGACATAAAACACAGAGTCCAAAGAGAGTTTGGGTAGGGGATTTGCTCGGCCAATACCATGACATTTGGTTTGTGACCCATTAGCCTAAGTAATACTAGGTAGTGTGTCCATATAAGTCAAACATGAGAAAAACAATTTATTTCTAGACATATGATCAAAGGCGCTTGAGTCAAGTATCCAAGGTCCAGGTGAAGAAGATTGTGTATCAAAGGCAATAAGATTACCGATATGAGCAACAAAGGCAACTGTGTGGTAGTTTGCATTTGCGCCTTTAGCTTGATATACTCATTATATTATGTGGTAGAAAGCGTGACTTGATCATTTGTGTCAAGGGCCTCAATTTGAGCAACATTGGCGACTCTAGGTTGCAGTTGATTAGCTTTGGTGCGACATTGTGCTTCAACGTGGCCAAAACGGTTGCAATAGTTGCATTGAGTTCGACCATGATTATGTCCACATCCTCCTCCTCTACCACCTCGTTGATAAGAATTAGAGACAAGTGCAATAGATTCAACTGGCACATTGAGAGAAGCAATGGCTGGAGCAGGAGCAGGAGCTGAAGGGGCCAAAAAACGTAGTAATTGTTCACACAGTTTCATACGACGGAACAGTAGCACTAGATAGAATTTGGTTGCGAACTGAATCAAGATCTGGTGTATGACTCGCAATGGCCAAAACCATAAAGATTTTTCCAGGTTGTTCAACATGTGTTTCGACACTATCAGTATAGGGCATAAGTGCATCAAAGTCAGCAATCAAACTATCAAGCTACCTATATAGCTTTGCATATCCATTTCTTGTTTCTTCATAGAAATAAGATTAGAGACTACAATATAGAAACGATTAACGTCATTGGAGTATGTCTTCTTCGCATTTGCCCAAATGTTTTAAACGAGCGAAACCGAGATGGACGTTTGACATCGATTGAAAACCAAATAACGCTGCATAATAGAGAGGCATCAATCTGTTTCCAATATTCTTGATCTTTGGCAGCGTCATCCTTGGACTGACTTAAGCCTTTATTTAGATGACTTGGATTCTAGTAATAACTATTAACATTGCACTGACTTTTGAAGTTGGAAAATTGTAATTCTTTTACAGGTCTTTCTTGGTCATGATGGTGTTCGCGATATTGAAGGAAATGAGTTGCCTCGCTTGTTATATGTATCTAGAGAAAAGCGACCAGGCTTTGATCATCACAAAAAAGCGGGGGCAATGAATTCTCTGGTAAGCCTAATCTTATTTTGGTTCTGATTCTAGTCAACTGACGATTCAGTGATCTCAAATGATGTTTTTTTTTTTTTTTTTTTTTTTT
>JBBPBR010000004.1:68050663-68066019 GCA_037974775.1 Cicer pinnatifidum | reverse complement strand
AAATTATTTTTTTTTTTTTTTTTTTTTTTTGTAAAAATATATTTGAAGATACGAGTGTCCTCAATAATATCAAATGCGCCTTATCTTCTGAATGTTGATTGTGATCATTACATCAACAATAGCAAGGCACTTAGAGAAGCCATGTGTTTCATGATGGACCCTCAACTTGGGAAAAAAGTTTGCTATGTACAATTTCCTCAAAGATTCGATGGAATTGATCGCCATGATAGATACTCAAATCGGAATGTTGTATTTTTTGATGTAAGTTCTAAATTGCTTTGCTTGTTTTGATTTTTTTTGGCTTTTCTTTTTATTCCGATTTGTTCTAACTCCTGAATTGAAAACAGATCAACATGAAAGGATTAGATGGAATACAAGGACCAATTTATGTTGGAACTGGATGTGTTTTCAGAAGGTATGCACTCTATGGATATGATGCACCTGCCAAGAAGAAGACCCCAAGCAAAACCTGTAATTGTTGGCCAAAATGGTGCTGCCTATGCTGCGGCTCTCGAAAGAAAAAGAATGGGAGCACCAAGGAGAGAAAAAAGGTGAAGCACAGGGATTCATCAAGGCAGATACATGCACTTGAAAATATTGAAAATGGATTTCAAGGTGAGAAATTTGGATCATCTAGTTGTCTTTGCAGACTTAAACTCTATCAGGTTAGAAAGTTTCTTGATGGTAACTCTTAGTTGATTCTGTTTTAGGAACCATTGTGGATAAGCCATCCAACTTGACTCAAATGAAGTTGGAGAAGAGGTTTGGGCAGTCTCCTGTGTTTGTAGCCTCCACTCTTCTTGAAAATGGTGGAGTTCCACTTGGCATAAGTCCTGCATCACTCTTAAATGAAGCAATCCAAGTCATCAGCTGCGGTTATGAAGACAAAACCGAATGGGGAAAAGAAGTAATGGCGAATGACTATTTTTTATTTTTGAAAAAGTATTGTTTATCTAATTATTACATTTCTTCCTTTTTCTTGTGCTCTTATTTTGGGTTATCATCACCAGGTTGGCTGGATATATGGTTCGGTGACAGAGGATATCTTGACTGGATTTAAAATGCATTGCCATGGTTGGAGGTCTGTGTATTGCATCCCTAATCGGCCTGCATTTAAGGGGTCGGCACCTATCAATCTTTCAGATCGTTTGCACCAGGTTCTTCGGTGGGCCCTTGGATCTGTTGAGATACTTTTGAGTAAACATTGTCCTATCTGGTATGGTTATGGTGGTGGGCTGAAATGGCTGGAACGTTTTTCGTACATAAATTCAGTCGTATATCCTTTGACTTCCATTCCGCTGATAGCTTACTGTACTCTACCGGCTATATGTCTTCTGACTGGAAAATTTATTGTACCTGAGGTATGTTTGCGTGCAGTATCTATTATGTCTGTGCCTATGAAAAGAAACCACTTTGAATTACCCCTTCCTTGGCTCTGTTAATAATTTTTTTAGACATATCTACATATTTGTGACTTTGACTTTTCGAGATACCAAGCGCATGCACTTTTCATTAATTAGTGCATTTTTCTCTCTCAATAGGTTGGTTTCTTTTAACAAAACCCTTTTTCTTATAGTTCAATGATATTGGTTGTTATTATGTCATTGTTTAGTCCCTTTTGCACTTACATTCAACCTAAATAATTAGCTAAATTGTAGGTATGACTTCTAACATGCATTTTTATATTTTGATGCGCAGATCAGCAATTATGCGAGTATTGTGTTCATGGCCCTCTTTATATCCATTGCAGCTACCGGTATTCTTGAGATGCAGTGGGGTGGTGTTGCTATAGATGATTGGTGGAGGAATGAACAGTTTTGGGTGATTGGAGGTGCTTCTTCACACCTTTTTGCCCTTTTTCAGGGTTTACTGAAGGTTTTAGGTGGTGTCGACACTAATTTCACAGTTACTTCAAAAGCAGCTGATGATGGAGAATTCTCAGAGCTCTATATTTTTAAATGGACATCGCTATTGATTCCTCCAACTACTCTATTAATCATAAATATTGTTGGGGTTGTGGTTGGAATCTCAGATGCCATCAATAATGGGTACGACTCGTGGGGCCCACTTTTCGGTAGATTGTTTTTTTCCTTGTGGGTGATCCTCCATCTTTATCCATTCCTTAAGGGATTACTTGGTAAACAAGATAGGATGCCTACCATAGTATTGGTTTGGTCAATCCTACTGGCCTCCATATTGACTCTCATGTGGGTGCGAGTTAACCCATTTGTTTCAAGAGATGGTCCTGTGTTAGAAATCTGTGGATTGAATTGTGATGATACATGAATTAAGAGGTAAACAAGATTTTCCGGCTACATTTGGTTGCATCGTGGAAGAAGCAAATTCATTGGATACGGCACTTTTACCGATGTTGCACGAATTTTTGGATGGTAGTTTTATTTTTAGGGTGTGTAGATATGGGGTGGATAGCTGAACAAATTGTTACCTATAATTAGAGGTTTTTCGTTTATTCTTTCATTACATTACTTTGAGTCATAAGTGTTATCTTTTTCCTGTTTTATGCATTCTTTTAAGAAAGTGAAGTGAATCATAAGTTACTCCCTCCTCAAAATGAGGGATCATCAGTATCAAGAATTAGTTACGATCAAGTCTTGAGATGTTCTTGCTTAAAAACTTGAAGTTTAGGAACAATGGCATATAACTTCTTCATTTGTAACACCAACAATTATGGATATTAAAGCTTCTCTCTCAAAGATGTAATTGCCCTTCAGTACTTGTATTAAGCTTGCAATTGTAATCAAGGTTTTAGACTCTGATCACCTTTGTTAAGTCTGTTTTGCATTTATGGAAACATAAAAAAGTATGATGTGGTTTAGATTGCAATCACATACACTTTCTAAAAGCATAAATTGAGATGTCTTATCCTTCACATCCAAGACAATTGTCATTTATATACCAACATTAACGTAGAATTGGAATTAAAATGTAAAATAATGGCAAGGTGAGAATGTAATGGTTTCCTAGGTAAACTTGTGGACAGTTGAATTACTACTAACCGATCAAGAGTTGCAATGCAACACATCTACTAGTTAAGCTTGGAGTACTAAAGATGATTACTTATTTGATCAACCAAATTATCAGGAAAATAAGTGGAAAAAAATAAAGTGCCAAAGGTATGTTCACAATGAAAGTCCTAAGATTTTTTTGGTAAACAAGACCGGTCCTTTCCTTCGAAATGATGAATGAATTCATGTTTTCAGCCTGACATATTTTCATTTGTGTTAGTACTTTGTTTGAAGTCAATTCAAGCTTCAAAGTGATTTTGTAATAGCGAATGAAGACAAATCTGAATTATCATTGACCGGTCAATAACAATGACACTTTATTCTTACGGTAATAATGCAGTAATAAAGAAATACCTTAGCATAGAAGTTTCAATTTGTCTTGTCATTCACTCTAGACTCTATTATACATATAATACTCGTCACAAGTTTATTTTTTATCATTTATTAATTACGATACACCTCATATAAATTAGCCATATTAAACAATTTTTTATCTGCTTTTGTAATTTAAAACCGCTGATATAAGTTTGTATAATTAAAATATAGTTGTACAAAAGAAAAAGTTGATTGTTGGCTGTATACTGTTTTTCTGTCACGAGTTTATAATAATTTCTGAAATATTATTTTAATTACCATTTGAGTTTATATCGTATAACATATTATATTATCTTTTATATTATTTTATATTTATTAACTAGTTCAACTATTAAATTTATAAAACATTTTAATTTCAATCAATTAATCTATCTGATATGATTTATTCAATAGATTTATTAGCTATTTTTTACCAAACCGAACTTTGTTTTACCAATTTCTATTTTCAGATTTCTTTCCTTCTTTCTTTATTTTTTTTTTAAAAAAATGTCAGTTTCAATTTGAAGGTTGCCCCTAGTGGTAAAAGTGGACTGCCATCTCCTCATGAAACCAAAATCTTTTTATAGGAAAAAATTGAAGAGGAATTATGAATATAGACCCACCCATCTGAGACCAATGTAACAAACAGTATTAGAAGCGTTTCCAAATTCCAAAGGCCACAAAATTCCATAGTCTCCTTCCAAAAAACAATTGACCATTCAGTTTTTTTTTTTTGGTAAAACACTAGGACTAAGTTTTTTCTTTTTAAAGAAAAAATCAGATAAACTAAAATAACACAATTCAGTTTTGTGGCTTTTGAAATTACTTTTAAATGTTTTTTTATTGATTTACTTTCAAAATTATACCTAAATATATAGAAATTATGCAAAAATTATAAATACTAAAAAAATAAATAAATTAAAAATTAATATTTAACACATATAATAGTTATTCCAATTGACTACGTCAATATTATTAAACTATACATTTTTCACAATTATATGATTCAAATCCGAAATATTTACTTTATACGTGATTTTATTAATTATTTTTGCCACATTGTTTTAAACTCAAAAAAATTTATCTTTAATATCTTAAATATTATTTAAATAAATATTTAATTTATATATATTATTATAAATAATTTTCATCTTTTATAAGAAGACTAGAATAATAATAAAACAAAACAAATGTTTGATTACTGCCTTAAATAGAAACACGTGTATCTTAGAACCAATCTCACAGTTTTCCTTCTTATTTATTTATTTCTCTTCTCACTAACTAACCAAATCAAACTGACTAAACACCTGGAAAACGAAAACGCGGTTCATACCAAAACCAAAAGCACGTATTAAAAAGAGTTGAAAATTAACGTCAAGCAACGTTCACTATTCCATCCATCATCATCAAATGGCAGAAGCGCGTTCTAATAATTTGCGGAAAAGCACAAACCAGAATGAGATAACTGAATCAGACATCGAAGTTGCTCGGCAACTTATTCAGCTCAGCGATGAAGATAAAATCACTCGCAAGAGAAATAGAACATTGGAGGAAGAATTAAAGGTTCTTCAACAAGGGATAATTAGCACCAAAGCTATAAGTAATAATACGATTAAATCTCACCCGAAGAATCAGAGGAAATATCGCTCTCTTCTGAATATATACAATGCTACAAAGGAATCAAAACCCTAATCCAAGGTATTGTTAATTAACTTAGTTACTGCTACATTTTTCTTTGTATATATACTGAAATACTTAAGCGTTTGTTAATTGTTAATTAGTTATACTGTTGTTAGTTTTGTGATAAGCAATTAATTAGAAACCCAAAATATAATGTTTGTTTCATGAAGAAAATAAAGTATAACACTCAAAACGGTAACTCATTGGTTATATGATTCCCCTCATTTTATTCTTCCAAGTTCCAACAATATCTTCCAGTAAATGTAAGTTCATCGGTTCATTTTATTAGGCACATGAGATCTTCGCAGTGTACTATAGAAGGAGCTACTATATTATTTGATTTGAACACATCTTCAACCAACCAAAATTATATATAAATACTCTTCGACAATAGTGCTACTGTATTAGGATGTAGAAATATCATTGTTGCTATAATTACCAGTACTTCAGTTCTGTCAACATATGGTTTAGATGCATATTTGGTTCTTTACAAACTATAGATTATTGAGTACCTGGAGTTAGAGATTGAAGCAAATTATAGCACGTTAGCATAAATGCTGTTAGTCTGTTAGTACTTGATATAGAAGTATTATTACTGTTTTTTTGTTTCTCGAACTAGTGCATTTCAATCCATTCAGTTGTGTTTCCTGTTTAAACAAGTGTCTAATTTCAAAATATTTCGTGAAAGGTTAATCTCGTACTATTAAGGGGTGGCTATATATTCAATGAGAATTATGCTAACTTAGAGTTCATGTGAATTAATCCCACCACATGATTATATGGGTTTCAGCTATATTTAGTACAATTCATATGAATTTTAATCAATGTAATGAAATGATTCTTTTAAGATAAATTTTTTTAGACAACTAGAAAAATTAAGATTTAGTATGTATAAGGGAACAAAAAACAGAAAACTAGCATAATTTTTAGATAATGAAATGGTGATTTGTTCTTATGATTTGATGGACGAAATCTGATCTTTAAATAGATCTTCACACTTGGAAAGATTATTCTTTGACCTATGATAGATATAAAATATCATTGATATATATAATGTATCAAAACCAAGTTATGAAATTCCTATATAAATTCCCATATAATATATAGTCTTACTATCCCCATTTATTATTTTGAAAGTGAAATTGTTTTTATGGACAAAAATTGGTAGACATCCAATCACTCAATACCACATTGAGTGAGAATAAAACAGAAAAAATATGCGATATATTGATGATGTGATAATAAATAAAAGATAGATAAAAAATAAAATGTTGACAGAATATATGAAAAATGTTTATCATTGTTGTATTCTTTATTATGTTCTTAATTAACTTTTCTAGTTTATAAGGGAAATAATTCATAATAATTTAAAATCCGTCCCAAGAGTTCAAATTCGAATTCTCTAAACAATTGGGGTCCTAAGTTGAATTATTAGAAGAAAAATAAAAGTTTGCCTCTTGACAATTGTCCGCTTCCATGAACGCCATCGTATGGACTCCTTTGACCTTGCAGCCTTCACAAATAAAATAGAACGATTAAAAATAATCAAACGTCTGGAATGCAATCTAAAAAGCATGGACCCATTACACCGTCCATATATTATAATAGTATGTGCAGGTACATTCCAAAGACATGAAATCATGGTTAATTGATTTCTTCCATCATGACGTATAAAGTTGTACCACAACATATAATACCATATTGCAAAGCCTAATATTGACTGAAACCAGTTTGGTATCATTTATATATGAAAAAGAAAACATTAAAACAAAAATTAAATAGAAAGACAATGACATTATTAAGTAAACCTATATAAAATTTAACAATATTAGTATAAATATCTTTTAACGTACGTGCAATTATGTTATAAATATTTTAAAGAAAAATAGGAGTACCATATATCATGTGGTTTTGAGAGTTGAAGTGATAAAGAAATTACGGGTTTAATTTATTTTATTTTATTTTATTTTATCAAAATTAATAATTAATTATTAATATTGACTATTTAGAAAATAACATTTTAAAGAAAAATAAACACTATCTCCAAATTAAAATATAAACAAATTTTCAATTAATATATCTTATCTAAAATTTAAACAAATTTTCAATTATTATTTTTTTAATATTTCATTAGGAGGAGTACTAAATTTGACCAAACATACTAGAATGGTTGAAAAAAAATAAAAAAACTATGTAATAATTAGTTAAAAAAGGAATACAAGACACGATGTATTTGGCTTTGAAGCACACATAAATAATGTACTCTATGTGACTCAATTATAAGCAAAAAATACTTACTTTTATCTTTATTAAAAATGATAGTTACGTGTTCCTTAAATTTAGTTCCTTAATTAATACATATGATTCTATATCATAAAATCCAAAAATATATTAAATCTTCATTTTTTAGTTATAAAATATCAGGGGTATTTGTAGTATTTGAAGAAGAGTAGTACTAAAATAAATGATCTAATGATAAATCTTGGTAATGGATATAGTCAAACTGAATATCTATTTTGAAATATATTCATAGAACCAAGCTTCATCACGTGTGCAACACAAAAAGATATACTATGGGTGATGATCAAGCAAGCACATAGTAAAACCCTTAAGAATCATGACGTTCTGATTGCATGCGGCTCAAAAGCTTATGCAACTCAAGAAAGAGAAGACATTCTCTTGTACATTTTCTCCCTCTTTCTCTATCTGTAGGAGAGAATAACTATTCTTCAATAATAAACTATTGGGTCATCGGCACACATTTTAACGGTTGTGAAAGTCTCGTGTTGCTGTGTATTTAGTTGTTTTGAGGGGTATAGGGGAATTATGAGAGCACATTAATTATATATTATTAGCTTAATCATCATCAATTTGAATACCATTATATGTAATAATAATATGTCTATGTGTGTGGATATTGTTGTTTTTGAGTTTATGGTATATAATAAAAACCTTTCAACTTTTGGTTATATTTTATGATTTCCATTTGTGCATAATATGGTCGATTTTCTTGCTCAAAATCTGATATTGGTGATGGCATAGAATACTAGAACTTCATTACTTTTTATGATGACAATCAATGTGAGACAACTTATATGTTTATTCATTGCAAAAGTTGAGGTAAAATTGCATTCTGAGTAGACTCATTGTTTGTTGATTTCATCGGTACGTATTGTTATATATATAGTTCATGTTACTCATGCTGGATTCATCTTTTATATAGTGCTATATTTGTCTAATTTAATTATTTTACACATTAAAAATATATATAAATAAAAATTAATATTAATTTTATTAAATTATTATTATAAGTATTGATACATTATTAATATCATAACTGTATATTGAAATATATTATTTTAAAAATGATACAAATAATATAATTAATTAAATAGTACAACTATAAATTAATGAATAAAAAATTGAAAAGAGTCATTTGTTTCAAAACAAATTAATTTTGCAAATGAGTTCCTTATTATGTGACGGAGGGAGGATGAAGTATATATATATACATATGCACTTCATCCATATGCGTTATAAGTTATAACTAACTATTAGCTACTAAGCATTTTTTTTGGGTACAAATAAGGGCCGATGACCCAAAAAAAAAGAACAAACTAAAAAAAATTAAGTCATTAAACCTACATTCCTAGATATGTAAGCTCCAAAAATTTAATTTTGTTGCCTTCACGCTAAATGTGAATAAACTGAATGTGTCTGTAATTTGGAATAAATTATTGGATACGCCGAATCAGAGGAGGAGTGCGCCTTTTGAAATTTCACTTGTTTGTGACCATGTTAATAAACACCTTTGAGTCACTTTTCACGATTAGGTGAAATAAATCCCCCCCCACACCATGACAAGTCTCAGTACATATCCTACATCTTAGCATGCAAAGAATCACATGCTTGAATCTTTCACCTAAAACCTTGATTCGTCTGCCATCCGAGTCATGGAGAAAACCGCCACACCCTGCAATATTACCTTGCTCTTTACACTCCCCATCACAATTAAGCTTCATTTAACCATGTTGAAGTCTCTTTGGTCCAATGAAGACAATTTCCCGATTTCGGGGAGAACTCTATAGATGAGTATAAGTGTTTTCAACAGTAGTCCTGACAAAACTTTGGATGACATTGGTAGGGTTGCTAGGCTGTTGGAACCCTTCTTCAAAAACTGTTTTATTTCGCCAATTCCACAAATGCCAATATTTTATTATGAAAGTTGATTGCCACCAGTTGCTGTTGAGATGAAAAGATACTCAATCCTGCAATGAAATGAGAAAAATGAGTCATTAAATTTGGAGGAACAAGTCTAACCCATACCTGTTTTGCAAAATTGCAATCACGGAGCACATGGAGAACCTTCTCGACATCTGTCCCACAACAAGGCATAAGGGAGATATAATCCACCCCACCTACTTCTACGACAGTCGGTGAGAATATGCTTATGAACCACTAGCCACATGAAAGTTTGAATTTGGAAAGGGCCTTTCCAATTTCGAAGAACTTTCCAGTTCCCCTCGATAGTGTTTGTGTTTTTAAAACTCAAATTGTAGGCATTGTGCACAGTAAAAAGACAATACTAGTGCCTCCCCTTTCTAAAGTTTATGTTGCATTTGCTTCGTTTGGAATTGAAAAAGCTATGATCCTGATCACAATGTTGGTAGGCAAGTTATCAAAAACAAAAAACAAAATTAAAGTCCCAATTACCATAATTATTTACCATATCTTTAATAATAAGAATTGTGCCAAGTAAAGACGAATTAACAACATTGATGAGAAGAGTGTTGTTAGGCTATCATCTATCCAACCAAAAGTTGATATGAGTATTATCCCCAATTTTTCGCACAACGTTCCTTTGAAATTTATCCCAAACCCCTACAAGAGTTTTCCAAATAGGAGAGTCATAAGTTTGAGAGCTAATATAATCAAGCAAATCATTGTTCCTGTCATATTTACTATGAAGAAACTTACACCAAAAGTTATCTTGGTTAGTAGTGAGGTTCCAAAGCATTTTCATGAGAAAAACCACCATCCTTTTTAGACTAACAACACACACCTCAACTGATTAAATGAGATTTACGACCATTATTAGTATCACCTCAAGTAAAACCTCTTGAATCTTTTCCACTACAACACAAATGGTCATCAATTTTTTTGCATATTGCATGTGATAATACATGAGAGAATTCAACACAGACTTGAAGAGTGTGATTCTACCAACTAAGCTTAAACATTGTTGTTTCCATCCGCTCAACTTATTTTGAATCTTGTTCACAATATTGCTAAAGTGAACTCTTGAGTTTCTCTCGGAGACAACCTTTGCAAACTATTAGTATGGGTAAATCACGTATGTTCCAAAATGTCTTCTTTGAGCTGATTGTCAATATTCTTGGAGAAATACACATATGTCTTATGATAATTAATTTATTGTCTAGAAGCCCGATATAACACATCCAAACATTGCGAAATACAATGAACTTATGTAATAAAGACTTCTACAAACAAAAGAAGATTGTCAGCAAAAAGAAGATGAGAGATTTGAGGACCAGTCCTACCTGGAGAGCAAATCTTCTTAAGAACGGAGGTGACCATGATCACTCCAAAAGTTTTTTTATTCTATATAAAGATAGTCATTTCTACAATAATATTTATGAATTATATGTATTATATATATGAAATGTTTTATCCAATAAATTAAAATGCGAAGTGGTGCAGTGTTAACAATAATAATATGAGACAATCTCTAAATGCATATATAGATGTGTGCTACCTGATCATTGACGGTGGAACATTACTCTATAATATTATACATAACAAAAGGAATAGGCATCAAGGATTCAAGGGGTTATATCGTAATTGAAAAGTATTATTTTCTTATTGATATGAAGAATAAGTGTTTCGTTAATGCATCAAATGTCATACTACGGATATTCAGTTTGAAGGGTATCATCTTGGATTTGGATTGTCTACCTTTGAGTTGTTAAAGGTAGAGTAACTTTAGACAAATTTTATGATAAGGAAAGGGATATAGAGAGAAAGATAAAATGTAGAGAGATATAGAGAGAAAGATAGGGAAAGGTAGATAAGCCAAAGTTAGACAATCCAAATCCGTATCATCTCCTATCATTTAGATACTCAACTTTGTATATTACCATTTAACTTATACGGTACTACTTTTGTATCTAAATATAAGACTTTATTATTTAAATTATGAAAAATTAAGAAAATTGATAGTAATATTAAATTTATTAATAATTTTATTAGTTTATCTTTTAAGATAAAAGAGTTAGTTTATGTTACCATCATATTATTTATTGTTGATTGCAGAAAAGATGTAAAATAATTAGAGATAAATTGATAAAAAAAAATAATAATTAATTCAATTGGAAATCTAAAGAGAGTCTTATAAAAAAGGACTAGAAAATTTCTCAAGATTAGAATATAATAATTACAGCATGTATATTACATAAATAAGGATCAAGAATATGTATACTTTTGGATCTATGATAAAGTTTTGATAGAGTAAGCAAGAGGGAAATGTGCTCTAAAAATTGACATCAGCAAGACTTGTGATAGAGTGATTTGAAGTAGTCTCTTAACCACCATAAAAAGAAATAGGTTTCATTTAGAAATAGATATGTTGGATGAAGACGTGCATCACTACATTGAGCTACTCTATTACAGAGGAGAGTGAAGTTCAATCTCTTCGTAACTTGCTTGATATGTTTGCAAGTGTTTCTAGACAACGCATAAATCTTATGATTTTTTTTTTTATAGTAGAAATGTGGAGGCCCACGAAACTTGCCATCACTCAGATACTTGAAGCAACATAAATCACGAGCACCAATAAATATCTTAGTCTTCCTTTTACGATCGGTAGAAGAGATGTATTTTCCATGGTATTAAAGACAATGGATTTGGAAGAAAATATGTGGTCGGAATAGTAAGATAACATTCGCAAGCAGGCCATGAAGTTTTGATAAAATCAGTGGCTCAGACTATTCCATCGTATTGTATGAGTGTTTTCTCCTCCCTAAGTTTCTTGAGGAAGAGATGGAGTGCATGATGAACTCTTTTGGGGGGTTTCAAAAAATGGTACTAGAGGTAGTAACAGGATGAGGTGAGATACACTTACTATGAGGAAGGAGTTTGGAGGTTTTCGTTTTTTCAATTTGAATGATTTCAATCTTGCAATACTAGGGAAACAAGGTTGAAAATTTATGACCAACGCCAACGTGAATGTTATGGGGACACATTTTCAAAGTCAAATATTTTCCGATAGAAGATTTTATTGGAGTGGCCATTGGGCAAAACCCCAACTACATAAGTCATAATATCTCGGACATCCTGAGTGTTAGCGGAAGACTATTGTTGGAGAATTGACAATGATATTCATATGCGAATTTGACATAATTGCTAGTGAGCCACCTTATTTATCATAGTTGCTAGTGAGCCACCTTATGTATATATCAAAATTGTATCACCTATGCATTATCAATATTTGCTAGTGAGCCACCTTATTTATCATGATGTTGAGGGATGGAATGAGCAGCTAATTCAATCTATATTTATCACTAGAGATAATGAAATTCTTAGAATCCCTTCGCTCAACTTGGCTTACAATAATATTATGCTTTGAATATTTGACAAACGAGGCATGCATAGGGTGAATATCACTTATAAGGTGTATGTGGAGAGGATAATAAACAGAGACGAGCTCAAAGTTCCAACCAATTGATCTTGCATTTAGTCTTTTCTGGTGCCACCAAAAGTTCGTACTTTGCCTTGGCGACTTGTTCGAAATTGCTTGCCTAACCGTGATAAGTCCCTTGAAAACAATTGGCACACATTTCTTGTTTACCCTAGTAGTGTTGCATGTTGGCGAAGGTTGGGTCTTCTTCATAGTTTGCATGATATTATGGCCATAGTCGAGAGCTTTGAGCATAATTGTCTCATGGTTTTTAAACTGTTTGATAAGGAGCAACTTGTCTTTTTTGCCACGAATTTGTGGAGTCTTTGGAAGGAATATACACAGCTTTGGGAGAGTATACTTGTGAGGAGTTCGTAATGCTCTTGCTCAAACCTCTACCAATTACACTATTCACATGTTTTGCCGAGTATTGCTCATTGTAATTGGAAGAATATTTAATGATATGACTTTGATTTTGCTAGCGGAAAGAAAAAACCAGTGAAACATGGAAAAACTTGCTGCAAAATTGCAATAATTTCTATAAGAGAAAATTGACAATTTCGACTTCTTTTTTTCAAAGTCTCAACATTATGCCTAACTCAACCTGCCGAGCTTAAAATTATAGATGTTACAAAGGAAAGAACTGCAAAAACAAAACTGCAGTGGCAGCAACACTAAACGCTTCAGATGATATATCAAAAGTCCAAAGTAAAAGTAGATCTAACAAATAACTAAGCAGAGAGGCAACCCTCCTCTAACAGAACATATACACGACAACCAACACTTAAGTGATCAAGCAGCTGCTTCACGGCCTGCATTGCGACCACGACCACGGCCCCTTCCCCTTCCACGACCACGGCCTGCACATCATCAAAAAAAAGAAAAAAAAAAACTACTACATCATCCTTAAGTAACTTGCAGGACAAGTTTAAAATGTTGAAACAAAGCATACAACAGACAAACAATTACTACAGGGAAAACAATTGGTGAATTCAAATTAAGTAATTTTCCCATGAAGCCTGATAATTTACAATGATAATTTACACATAACTTATCTAAATATCCTTAAACCTGAATTTAATGGACTCATTGTGCTTACCGCGTAGTGCAGGTGGTGCATCATATTCACCGTAATCATAGTACGTAGCCGGCTGGGCACCATAGCTTTGTCCTCGTCCCCGAAAAGCACGGCCTCGCCCTCTGCCACCATAGCCACGTCCACCATCCCAACCATCATATTCCATACCCCCGTTGTACATTCCTAAAAAGAATAGATTGGGTAGTAATAAGCAATTTTTTTTTGTAATAAAAACATAAAAGAGTTCAAGAAAGCACTGCTGATCATTCTATTATCTATACTGCATCCAGTTATAGTTAGTATGCAAAACAAAGTAAGCAGTACCTCTACCTCTACCCCTACCCCTTCCACGACCTCGCCCCCTTCCTTGCATCCTTGGTGAGCCTTCTGTTTCAAAATTATATTTAACAACTAAACATGCATAATAATAATAAGTATTCATTCTTTAGAAATATGTGAAGAAAAGGCATTTAATTCACCTCCTTCGTCTTCATACTCGTTCAAGGGTTTTACTTGATCAACTGGAAGAGGAGGTTGATATCTGCGTGAGGAAAAACAATTTGGATCTTGCCAACAGAGAATACAATTAAAAATAAAAACAAAAAAATAAATGTTAAATTACAACATGGAAGCCATCCAAACATGTAAATCATGACTGGGTCTTAATACTTAACAGAATCTATGCATTAGTATGAGTTAAAAATTGGTAAAGCAAAAAATGAAAGCGCAAAGTTACAAACACCAGTGTGAAGCTAATGAAATCAAACCCTATCATTAGTCAACAAAGTCAGGTAACAATAAGTACAGCAGCACGATAGACATAGTATTTACCACACTCCTAGATGTCAAAGGTCTAACATGTTCCATTGTCCTCGATGCAGTTTTTGAAAAACCAAGTACAAATTAAAAGTCAAATGCAAAAGGACACATGTAAGTAAATCTTTATGAACTTATACAAAGCCACCTTGTTTGTAAAATAACACTCTGATCTCAAATATAAGCAAAAGTATGGTTAAAAAAAATTGATGTATCTAGTTTAAAATTTGGACTAGATACACCAATTTGGTTTGACCTACTTTTGTTGATATTTGAGAGCGGAGGGAGTAACATAAACAACACTAGATTTTGAATTTGAAGATACAAAGGGGGATAAGAGATAAAATTTAAGAAAAAACCTCTAATATTTTAGTAACTTGGAAATTGTAATTGAATTTTTGAAATAAGGAAGTTAAAACCACACGAATTACATAATTGATTCAAATGTGCTTCAATAAAACCTTAGTGACAATAAAAGGGTAAAAATTATTCTGGACATCCATAGCTAGTTATAATGATGTATTTACTTCAAATAACAAAGTAACATTATGGAAGTTACTAAATTTAGCACTTCATTTCCACCCTAAAACTTACAGAAGTACAACAGCCAAAAAAGAGATGCTCACCAACCTATTATAATTGAATTGATTATAGAAACAAATAAACTTTGAATAAGTGATTTAGCAACGGGGGGGGGGGGGGGGGG
>JBBPBR010000004.1:68030056-68047639 GCA_037974775.1 Cicer pinnatifidum | reverse complement strand
CCATTTAAAGACTAAAATGGTTATTTATTAAATTATTTAATGAAACAAATGCTACATTTAGAATACTTGCAACATCTAGGAGTAACAAACTCTCTTGGTCAAAATAATTAATGAAAAATAATTATTTTATTTTCATTTAAAATTTAAATTTTTGAATAGAAAATTGGCTACCACAATGGAAAACATTGCAATTATTGAATTTATAAACAAACAATGTTTGAGAACAATAAATCAGAAGCAGTATGGTAAGATATATAGGGTTTTCCACAAATGTTAAAGACAAATAAGATAGAGCCTGCAAATATATTTGGCTTTGGCATTGTAAATGATGTTGATCGATAAACAATATAAATTTAAGTTATTTTGCAAATTATAGGCTAAACAATAAATGAATAGTTGAATGGTTGACCGATCCACTCTTGCATTTATTATGGGCAAAAGGACTATTAAAAACTAATGTGAGAAATATGTTAAAAGTTCGTATAGTTGCATTATTATGATAAAATGATACATCATTCAAAATTATTGAACATTATAGGACTATTAATCCTTTGAAAAAACAATATTTTAAATTTAGTTTCACATCTCTAAAAATGGTCCTATGAAGAGACACAAATCTAAATACGTACTTGTAATGTTATTTTTTTGTGTGATGCAATTAAGAGTAAACTAGACTAAGTTACAGAAAGCCCGAAGCTTTGACATGTCATACAATTAAAGACTTCAACTTAATCTATAAGACTTTTCTTAGTCTTCTGACTAACCACAATTTTAAATATCATTAACCTTGATTTTTAGATTTTAAAATGATACTCATTACCAAATTATGTCCGAATGTACAATTGGAACCGTGATTAATAGCATTTATTAACGAGTAGCAAAAGTTTGTGACAGAAAAATAAAAGCTTATGCAGCTAGTGAAGATGAGTATAAAAATTGGGAATAAATTTCATTTGTGGAGTAAAATCAAATTACAACAAACTGGAATGCAATAGGGTAAATAGAGCACAAATGGCAAAAGCTACAACTAAACAGTTGCATACCACGAGACTGCGATGGTCAAATTTTGGGACAGAACAATGCTAAACCTGCCGAATTTAAAATTATAGATGTTACAAGGAAGCAAATACAAAAACAAAACTGCAGGAACATGGCTGCAAAACAGTGAACCCTTCAAATAATACCAAGATAAAAGCAAATCTAACAAGTAACTAAGCATAGAGGCAACCCTCTTCTAACTGAACATATACATGACAACCAACAACCAGGTCATCAAGCAGCTGCTCCTCGGCCTGCATCACGGCCACGGCCACGGCCTCTTCCCCTTCCACGACCTCGGCCTGCAAATCATAAAAAGAAAATTAATACAACATCCATTTCAGTTATTGTAGAAAAAGGGCATAGAATAATAAGCAAACAGCAGCACAAGTGCCTGCAAGTTTCACGACAACATCCACTTAAGTAACTTGTAGGACAACTTTGAAATGCCTAAACAAGGAAACACAAGGGACAGAAGAAACAAACAAATACAATAAGGAAAACAATTGGGAATTCAAATTAAGTAATTTTCTTCAGTAACTTCATTTAATAGGAAGCATCATGTAATGCAAATAGCACATAGCAAAACTATTTGACTGGACTAAATACACAAATCTTTCTGTATGCCAGCAGATATATCTAGTTTTTATCAAATTTAATCAAATTTGTGCCCTTGCATGCTTACCACGTGGGGCAGGAGGTGCATCATATTCACCATTGTCATAATACCCAACAGGCTGGGCACCATAACCTCGTCCTCGTCCCTGGAAAGAACGGCCCCATGCACGGCCACGCCCTCTGCCACCATAGCCACGTCCACCATCCCAACCATCGCCATATTCCATACCCCCATTGTACAATCCTACAAAGAATAAATTGTGTAGCAATAAGAAAATTTGGTATTTTAGAGGAAACCATAATAGGGTTCAAGAGAGCATGTATGATCATTCTATAATCTATACTGCATCCAATTACAGTTAAATAAGCGAAACAAAGTACTGAGCAATACCTCTACCTCTACCTCTGCCCCTTCCACGGCCACGCCCCCTTCCTTGCATCCTTGGTGAGCTTTCTGTATTAAAATTTTAGTCAACAACTAAACATGCCATAATAATTACAAGTTTTCACTCTTGAAATATCAAAGAAAAGACTATTATATAACCTCCTTCCTCTTCATATTCATTCAAAGGTTTTACTTGATCAGCTGGAAGAGGAGGTTGATATCTGCATGGGGAACAACTAAGATCTTGAGAGCATAGAATACAATTAAAGCAAGATATAATAATATATTTACTACAAAAACAAAGTAACACCATGGAAGTTGCTATATATTTAGCAGTTTATCAGGACCCTGAAACTTACAGAAGTAAAACAGCAAGGAGAAAATGATTACCAGCCTATAGCAGCACTAATTATTGCTAGATCGTTCAGATCTCAGTTTTCAAGATCATGGAAGCAGAGTAAGGAGAAACAGAGAATGAAGAGTAAAACTTCTAACTGTATTATCTAATCTGTTTTCTCTGGCATGAATAGAAGGGAAGATTCCCTTTTATAGAACTAGACAAACACTAATTGTTCATTAGAAGGCAATCAGGTAGGCACTTAGGCAGTTTTAACAAACTGTAACTGCTTCAACTAACTGAAGATCAGTACAATTCTACTCTCTAATAATTATAAACACAAATAAACTTTGCACAAGAAGTTGTAGCCAAAGAGAAGGGGCAAACAGTTATTAATGAGTACAACTCACCAAAATTGTAAAAATAATTTATGAAACAAGACTAAGCCACAATCTTCACAAGTAATCGAGTAGTTTACTTCAAAAAAATAACTAAGCCTATTAAAAAATAAAGCACCAAACAGCATAATTTAGAAATGCAAATGTAGTATAACATCATGAAGTGACATACCCTATAGAGGATGTATCGAGCTCTTTCTTTGACAAAGTAATTGTGATCATTGAAACATGACGAGTAGTCTCCAAACTGAGCAAATAAAAACACAACCATTTAAAAAATCACACCCAAGCATATATAAATTATTTGATAGGGTAGCAGAGTGGAAAAATAAGCCATACGGAAGAAGGCCTTCTTCTAACGGTTCCCACGTGTCTGTTATATCAGTTGATCCAATTAGAGTGTTCTGATGCAGACCAACAATCCTTCTCTGAAACAAGTAGAAAGAGTGGTCACAACAGTATGACAAACAAAAAGCCAACCAATTTAATACTTAGAGATATCTACCCTCCTACCTTTATTAGCTCAGTAATCGTGACAGTCTTATTGATTGCACGTCCCATTGCCTTGAGAATGATTTCATCAGATCCTTTCTCCTACAGAAAATATACGTATAGCAACATTAAATTTAAACATCATAAATAATAGCAAAATAATAGTTGAGCACTGTACCCCAAAAATGGGATAGCAGGATGACTGCTATTGCAAAAGCCAAAAAAAAGTATACAAACTAAACATAAAATACAAACAGTATAGAAAAATACTGCAAAAAGAAAAATACACAAAATCAAAGGGGTAATCATACTTCATAACCAAAATCCAACATCAAAATCATGTTTGAAATTCTAATAGTAATCCAAATTAAGTTCTAATAGTAATCATAATAATAATCAAGTTTTAATAGTACTCAAAACAGAACAAATATTAAGGACAAAACAGAAGAAGAACGAAAACCAAACAGAGCACACGAAACAGAAGCTGAATAGTGCGTGATCACAAATTCACAATGATGGAGGAAAACGAAACCGGGTAAGAAAATAAACTGTTTCTGAAACAGAGGAAAACAAATTCACGAACATGTGTCCACGATGCTGGCTGCTGGCTGTGAAAAGGGGTCAGTGGGTTTACATATTAATAAAATAATTAGTGCTTAAGTGGGGCAACAAAACCCAAATGCCCTTAATGAAATAAAAAAGTTATAAAGGCGTTTTTTGAAAAACACAAGAGCAGGTCAGAACACAGGTTGGGCCACGACAGTAACAGACGGTTAGGGCACAATTCGCGGCCTTAAGCACCGCACTCATTGCAGGCGTTTCCACGGCCAGACGCATCGCAGCAAGGCCGTCCACCACACAAGGATTCCGGGATCGTGTATGATCTCACTGGGATCGACAAAATAGCCTAAGACCAGCATAAAACAATGGTGAAGTAAACATGAAACAAAGTAAGAATCAAAATATACCGAGCAAAATATAGAACATCTTAATGAAAGTAATATAGTATTATTAATAAAAAAATATTTAATACATTTATTCACAAATAAAAAATATGCAAGGATGTTAAGAATATGTGCGGCTAGGGAAGATAGAATGGGTGGGTGCATGAAGCATAAAGCACTCCTGCAGCAGATCTAGCATCCTATTGTTCTTCCCATGGTTATAAACCAAACCGTTCTTCACTACCTCGGGGTTAATGAATAGCACCCTAAATAAAAAATATGCTGGTTTGCTTCACCGACAACCCCACAACTTTTGTACTCCTCCAACACGTGAAGGCAAGTTTAGTATACATTAGTTGCAGTGGGAATAAAAATTTGATTTCTGGCATAGTGTGAATTGAATGGTAGTAAACAAATGTAAATTATATGCATATAAATGACTTAATATATGGACTTCTCGTCCTTAAGGCAGCTACAAGTCCCACATTTATGACTTAAGGAAGCTACAAGTCCCATGTCAAGTATAAAATGCAGTAGCGAGGCACTTTCAGGTTGAACAGTGACAAACAGGCCGACAGTTGATTTTGTCCAGTTTTGATGGTTTTAAGCCGGTTCTCTGGTCATAAATCCAGTTTTACTGCTACGCAGTTTTCATGACTAATTTTATCAGATGGATGTTCCTACTAGTCTAATTGGTCAGTCCGGTTTCAATTAGCTTGCTAAACATGTGAAATTTTTCCCTTCAAATTATAAGATTATAATAACAACTCCAACTTTGATGTAAGCACAAGTTTCACTCGGCATTAATCCTATCCAGCATATTTACAACAATTATGATTACGGTATATAGAGAGTAATACTAACTTGAAAGAGAGTGGTGGCATAAGTGATATAATTTCTCATTCTTCCTTGAGTAGTAATGCGGATCTCATTCTCGCTAATTGGAGTATCTGCTTTGGGCTTCTCTACCCTTTGATATCTATCCATCTGAACAATCAATCAAACAAAGAATCAATCAATTAACGAAAACATGAAATTGAAGCATTCATTTTAGGGTTTTATAAAATACTATAGAGAGAAAGAGATACCGTTTGTGTAGTGCGTGAGTGAGAAGAAAGAGAGGCTGGGTGAGTGGGTTTGGGCGAATATGTCAATGCTACAAAGTAAACAGGTTTTGGGGATATGGATTTTATTTGTGGTTTCAATTTGAGTCCCAGAACAAGAAAGAAAGTAAGCTACACACGCAGGGTAAAAACGCTGATGAGTAGGGTTATGTGGTCGCGGTCTCATCGCCGTTTAGATCGCTAAACACATCTGGATCATTCCAATCCTAACAATTGCCCAATGGGCTTTTATGCCCCAGCCCACCAATCACATCGCATCACATTGTTCAAAAATATACTATTTGAAAAGAAAAAAAAGAAATACTACCTAAGCCAGCTACTCCATACACCACAAACTGCCGCAAAATTTAAATAAATATTGTTTTAGTTTTTTAATGTTTTTCAAAAATATTTGGAATAAAATTTACTGTGATCTGAATTTTTTTTATTCCAGATTTTTATATTTAAAAATTGGGAAATGAAATGGTGTTCTGAACTTTTTTTTTTTTTTTTTGAAAATATTTGAAATTCCAATTGTTTTATCAAAACTAAATAGGAAAAATTTCGAATAAGTTAGGATCAATGTTATAAAAACCATGAACTTGAAAAAATGTAGAATAAGTTAGGATCAATCAAATCATCTTTGACATGAAGACAAAGCTATTCATGACCATAAGTGAGGGTGCACTAGATGGAGAAATGAGTTGTTACTCTCTTTATTCTTGGGTATCAAAACTTCAAAAATTCTCAAACATATTCTCCTCTATAATTGCGGTATCAAAACTTCAAACATATTCTTCTTTATAATTGCCTTCAAAGTCACTAATGAAAGCTTATGTTAAATTTTCAGAATTTACTACAATTTGTAATGATGTATATATGTTATAGATTTATTGTTGATGAAACTAACATAATGGTTGACGCTAATTTTTAATAAAAACACGAAGAAAAATACATATGTATGTTCTAAATTGTTTAAAATGTGAAATCTTAAACTCTAATATATTTTGTTTTTTTACTTTTTGTAATTGTTGGATATTTATTATTAAAATATGATGCAAAAAAGGAATTTAGAAAGAAAAAAAAATAGGAACATGAGAACTTCATTGTTATTCACTCAAAAAGGTTACCACTCTCGCTCTCCATGCACACAAAAAGGTCTCCCACTCCATTTTTACTATACTACTATTATAGGTATTATGTGTATGTATGAAGCTTTTGGAGGCAAGGGGCAAAGTATTCATACTGCAAGGAGTTTGCAAAGTTAAAAATGCAATTGGTACGAAGTTAAGACTTGAAGAGATTCTCAATTATATAAAGATTACAATTGGTGTAAACTACAACTTTGAGAACTAAAATGATAAACATCGGTCAATTTAAGACTTTAAATTTATAAAATATCAAATTGATGTCCTAAATTATTTAAAGTCAAATAAAATGTTTCTTGTCAAATATTTTATAAAAATATTTGCCTACATGTTAGAAAGTTCAAGACACATTTTTGACCAACATTATACAATTTATGAAGGCAAGTTAATATTTGGAAAAATTGAGAACCCAAATGGACCAATGCTTAAGTGTTTAAATGAAACGTCAACTACAAACCGAAATTTGAAAAACTTACAACAATAATGTCTATAAAAGAAATTTAACAAATTCGACTTTTTTTTTTCCAAAGTCTAAACAAATGAAATATATCTAATTCAACCTGCCGAACATAAAATTATAGGTGTTACAAGGGAATGTGAACTACAAAAACAAAACTGCAGGAACATGGCTGCAATACTGAACGCCTCAAATAATATAAAAATAAAACAAATAACTAAGCAGAGAGGCAACACTCTTCTAACTAAGCAGGTGCTCCACGGCCTGCATCACGTCCACGACCACGACCTCTTCCCCTTCCACGACCTCGCCCTGCAAATCCTAAAAAGAAGATTACAAATACAAGCAAAACAATTGGTGAAACAGCAGCACAAAAAGTGCTGGCAAATTTTACTACAACTCCACTTAAGTAAGGACAACATTAAAATGCCGAAACAAGAAAGTAACACAAAGGACAAAGGAAACTACCAATACAAGGAAAACAATTGGTGAATTCAGATTAAGTAATTTCTTCTGTAGCTTGATTTTATAAGAAGCGTCGTGTAATTAATGCAAATCACACACAATAAAATATTACTATACTGGACTAAAAAACATGAATCTACTATGTCAGCACATAACTCGTATTAATCAAATTTCATTTGATATTAACAATTTAATCAAATTTGTGCCCTCATATGCTTACCACGTGGGGCGGGTGGTGCATCATATTCACCATTGTCGTAATACCCAACTGGTTGGGCACCATAGCCTCCTCGTCCCCGTCCTTGGAAAGCACGGCCCCACGAGCGGCCACGCCCTCGGCCACCATAGCCACGTCCACCATCCCAACCATCACCATATTCCATACCCCCATTGTATATTCCTACAAAGAATAAATTGCATAGTAATAAGAAAACTTTGTATTTTAAAAGAAACCATAAAAAGGTTCAAGAACGCATTTCTGGTCTTTCTATAATCTATACCACATGCTGTTCAGTTATGACGTCATAAATAGAATGTTTGATAGAGAAATTATCTTTCTTATTTTCTTCTGTGTAATTAGTCCATTTTCTTGCATATATGTCTAATGTAACTAGTTAGATATATACCATATTTAATTCATATGTTAATGGGATTTCATTTGTACAATTTTTCATTATCAATACAAAATGCTGAGAGCAAATCTCTCAAACTACTCAGCACCAAAATCCAAAACCTTATTGTCATTTGTCAAGTCATCCAATTACATTCAAATAAGTGAAACAAAGTACTAGGTAATACCTCTACCTCTACCTCTGCCCCTTCCACGACCACGCCCCCTTCCTCGCATCCTTGGTGAGCCTTCTGTATATAAATTATAGTTAACAGCTGAACATGCCATAATAATGACAAGTTTCCACTTTTTTAAATATCAAAATAATGACTATTGATTCACCTCCTTCCTCTTCATATTCATTTAAAGGTTTAACTTGATCAGCTGGAAGAGGAGGTTGATATCTGCATGGGGAAAAATAACTTATATCATGCCAGCAGAGATTACAATTAAAAAATTAAACAAAAAATCATGATTTTCAAACATAGTGGGAAAGACAACCACACTTGTGTAAGTCGTGACTGGACCTTAATACTTACAGAGTTGAATTTTAACTGAATCTGTCCAATAGTAGGAGGCAAAATTTGGAAACACAAAATTGAACGAGCAAAATTGTCGATTACGGATAGCAGAAAATAGCAGTTTGTTTAAATTCCTCTACACAACACCACTATAGCCTCTAGTGGAAACATTTTTTACTAAATACAACATTGACTAAGCCTGATAAACCATCTAACAGCATAAGTTAGAGATAAAACTGTCACACAATATCATGAAAGTTCATACCCTGTGGAGGATGTATCGAGCTCTTTCTTCGACAAGGTAATTGTGATCATTGAAACATGACGAGTAGTCTCCAAACTGAGCAAGTAAAACACAACAAAAAAACAATCACACCCATGCACACATAAGTTATTTGACAAGGTAGCATAGAGGAAACAATGAGTCATACGGAAGAAGGCCCTCTTCAAGTGGCTCCCATGTGTCGGTTATATCAGTTGATCCAATTTGTGTGTTCTGATGCAGACTAACAATCCTTCTCTGAAACAACAAGCAGAAGCATCAGTTAAAATTGTAAGACAAACAAAATGCCAACCAATTTAATCCACAGAGATATCGACACTCCCACCTTAATTAGCTCAGTAATCATTACAGTCTTATTGATTGCACGTCCCATTGCTTTAAGAACAATTTCATCAGATCCTTTCTCCTATAGAAAATAAATGTAGGAGAATATTAATAAAATGTCACAAAAATAGCAAAATGTTAGTTAATTACATAGATTAAAAATAAATTGATACTTGCATGTATGGATCACAACGAACAAAATAAAAGAGAATAGTCCTAAAACAAACATTAAATTATTGTAGAAGCAGAAAAAACACAAGTTACTGGCCATTATTCCAATCCAACCTAATTAAACTAAAGAACAAAGAAAAGCAATGTCGTTGGACGTTATTTAAAACAGTTATTATAATATAATTAGAATTAGAATGCAATAAGATAAGATAAGGTAAGATGGTAACTTGAAAAAGAGTGGTGGCATAGGTGATATAATTTCTCATCCTTCCTTGAGTAGTAATGCGGATCTCATTCTCGTTTATAGGAGTGTCTGGCTTGGGCTTCTCCACCCTCTGATACCTATCCATCTGAACAATCAAACAAAGAATCAATTAATGAACAAAAACATGAAAATGAATCGTTCAATCTAGGGTTTATATTTACTATTACAGAGAGAAAGAGATACCGTTTGTGTTGAGCGTGAGTAAGATGGAAGCGAGGCTGGGTGGGTGGGTGGGTGGGTTTGGGCGAATATGTCAATGCTACTTAATCAGTTGACAGGTTTTGGGGATATGGATTTTTTTTAATTGTTGCTTGAATTTCAGGCCGAAAACCAGAAACAAAGAAAGCTACACTCTCTATAGGAAAAAAGGCTGATGAGTAGGGTTATGTGGCCGCGGTCTCGTCGCCGTTTAGACCGCTATACTCACCTGGATCATTTCTGTCCTAGCAATTACCCAATGGGCTTTTATTCTCCAGCCCACCAACCACCTCTATATATATTTAGAGAATTTTTTTCTTCTTTTTAATACTATTTACAAAAAAAAGTTTAATTTAAATACACTTGTCAATATAAAAAGTTTTATGTTAGTTAACAAATCACAATACGTAACTTTGGAAAAATATTTGAGAAAATGACTAATCATAACAAATACTAAAACTCAAAGACAAAAAAAAACTATTATTTTCACTCTCAGACTAAAATAATTCTTAACTAATATTTACTTATTTTATATTTGAACTTTGAATTACCCAAGTCCTTTTTTTCCAAAATCAAAGGATTAAGACAAAATTTAAGTCAATAAAGAAAAACTATAATTTGTTGAAATGTTGATTGTATTATTATAACAATAACCACGTAGTTTTCCTTTGAATTCTCCAAGTAAATGCAAACATTATATCCTTTAACCATCTTTCGTGTGATATTATGTCTAAAAAATATGCCTCACCAAGTAGTTTCACAATAATAATTAAAAAATTGTTAGAAAATGTCAATGTTCCTGTTAAAAAAATAATGTGAAGTTTCTATAGCAAAAACATTAGACCCAAATGGCATCTCGGACAAATCCATTACAACCAAACCATAGTTAACAACGAGTAACACCATTTTCTTCATCCCACTTACATTTTTTATCATCAATTTCAAAGTTCATTAATTAGACATTCCCACATTAAAATATAAACAAAAACGAATTAAAGAAAAAAAAAATATATATATATATATATGTATTTGATACAAAATTTTGACCAAATACATAAACAAAAAATTAAAAAAATAAAATAATAATAATAATAATAAAATTTTTGTTTATATTTTAAAAGGGAGATAATATGTTTCTTTCTGCCGGCAAATACAAGTTATAGTAGCCACGAGTATAAATAGGACGAAATATAGTACAACGGTTAAAATACATAGGATCCCAAATAGTCAATTACTGATCATGAATGTCACTAGGGTTGAACTTCTGTAATCATACATCTAATGATACAGGTCATGAGCAAGAATCCATAAACTAAAACTCAATCTGAAACTAGTATGAGAAAAATAAGCGCTTTGTCGTCTTTAAGAGCTACAAAGCCTGCAAGCAGTTCTTCAAACTTCCCCTTTAAACTTAGCTTCATATACCTGAGGTTGCTGCACAAAAAATAGTTATCAAAATTTCTGTTTAAAGGAAAAGGTATGTGGAGCAAAAGTTAGGGCATGTTAATGTCATTAATCGTCAATGTACGCAAATTTGAATTTAACTTGAGACATCAAAATTCAAAAGTCTCCTGTGAAACTCAAATTTGGCATCTATAAGTATTCCACAGAAAGGAACAACAATTAGTATTTAGTAGTAACATGGTAGCACATCTCTTTATCTATCATGAGTTACTTCCTAGTTTTTATGATCCTGGCTACTATGTCTTCTGGATTCAGAAAATGCAGCGCGAAACTTAAGACCTATGCTTACCATGTAAATAGCTGCAATTAATCTACGCGCAAACCACCTCATGTGCATTGCACGCTGAGCAGCAGTTGCTGCTTCAACTGTTTCGAACATCAAATACACAAAACCTGCACTTTTTCTGTACACAAAATGAATAAATTAACAAAATGAAAACTATGCAAGAAGAGAAATTGGAAGAAAAAAATAATGGAGAAAGCATGTATGACTGCTACACATTCATAAAAACATACTTGTCGACATAGATATGCTTCACCCGCCCATATTTAGAACACTCTTCTTCTACATCCTCTTTGATGTCTAGATCAAAATCAGGCTCTGTCTGCAGATCGTAATAATTGAAATTAGTAATGATGTTAAATAAAAAGACTAAATGGTATAACTGTAATCAATTAGTTAACCCTGACCTCGGTGGTTGGATCAAACATATTCTTCAACAGTAAACACTCGCTGGGGGTACCAACAGGTTCAGCCACTTGGGTGGGCATAATTTGAGTTGGTAGAGATAGTGCTGGTATTAATCCAGGATTACCGATAGGCAAGCTAATAGCTTGCTGAGCAGGAGCTGACCCATTCATAATGGGTAAACCAATGCTTGCGGCAATTCCAGAGCGATCCAGCTTCTGCATAAGCAATGCTCTTGATTGAGCATTTAAAGCCTGTTTATACAAAAGTAAGAAAAAAAGGCACAATAAATGAGCAAGAAACTCATAACAAGGAAGAGGGCTGACTGAATGATATAATATATTGCAAAAATATAAAAAGGGGGGTAGGAAAAGACATCATGGCAACTCTTAAATACAAACACCCGGCCCAAGTTAACAAAGGGCAAAATTTGTGGTTTCTTACTGCAGAAAGTGTGGATGCAGGGAAATAAAATAAAATCTTCAGATCATGAAATACGTAATGCGAGAAGCACCATGTTTAACCTAAGTTTAGTGAATCTAGAATAAATCAACACCGAAAACATCCAGAAAAGAGGAAAAATGGTTAAACACTCGATAGAACTAAAACTTCAATATACTTATCAGATCTATAAAAACACTTAAGCCAAAATTGGAAGTTACTAAAATAATATTGAAAATTTGAATTAAACAAAACTTACTGTCAATCAACCCTAACAAGCTGAGTAAATAATCATCCACCTAAAACTTACCAATCCACCTTCATCATCATCAAAGTCTGCAGATTTTGCTGTCGTATCTTGGCTTCCAACATGGTCTGCCACAGACGAAACCTGGTTGATTAACAGCATTAGTTATTATAAAGATAAGGACAAGCAAATAAACCCACACATACAAAAGTAAAAAATAAAATAATGTAAACAGTTCTACCTTGATTGTTCTGCCAGCAATTTCCAATTTTCCATTTAAACTCTGGGCAGCCTTGGCATGCTCTAGATGGGCAAACTGTCCAATAATTGTTATGGAAAAAGGTAAGTGACAGTCTTTTATTAGAAACAACACTATTTTATGTAAGTGTCAGTAACTAACTTGAATAAACCCAAAACCCTTGCAATGTCCTGTCTCCAAGTCAAGAGGCAATTGCACGAGCTCCACAGTACCAAATGGCTCAAAAATCTAAACAACAATAAAAGTTAAAACCTGGTCAATGACAAATTGTCAAATCAAATATTTAATAATTAGTTAAAGTCTGACAATAGGCTAAAGCATTGGCAGAAGAAAATGATAAGAAACCAACTGGTATATTGCCGTAAAATAAATATTACAATTATATTTGGATATTTGAGAGATAAAAAACTCTCCCAATGCCTTATAGGCCCCCAAATCAATACAAATGCCAAGATAACCAAACCCTATGACTTTCCCTTATTTTATACATAACCATAAGTAACTACCCTATACACATAAACTGTCCATGGCAGTTACCTACCTAAACTGACCAAGTTCTTATTCCATCTTAACTACATGCTAATATAATAATTATTGTAATTATAATTATAATAATATATTATTTATTTACTAATAATAAATAGTTTAACAGAAAACTACTTTGTTGTTTTTAAGGGTATATTTTCATAAAATCATTTGTTAATTGCCATTGCAAATTCCTTGTAATGGATGGCAGTGACAAAAGATTCACAGAACAGAAAAAAAACCGAAATACCTCTCTCAACTGACTCTCAGTCATATTGAAGTGAAGGTTCCCCACATACAACTTTCTGTCTACAGCTCCATATGGTCCTACCACACCAGCAGCTCCAGCGGTAGTATTAGATTGAACTAGATTTTTTTCAGCCTCAGAAGGTTTGACCATTACAGGTTGTCCAAGAAGAAGTTGACCAGAAAGAGCAATTGCCATTGGCACCGACATTGCATCATAAAACTCAATATACCTGCAACCTCATCAAAAACTTGCGTCAACTCTTCAGAACTACAATGTACAAACAGTTGCAATCAAAACTTACAAAGCATAGCAATGAGATGCAGGGAAACAAAAACTCTAGTGCAGACACCTCAACCTGAGTATCTTTTGATGTATCTGACTCAGATAAAGAAAAAGTTAGCCTGATATAGTAAAAACACAAACTGAAACACATATTTCAATCAAGAAAGAATAAGAAAAGACCAAATTAGAGAGGAAAGACTACATGGAACCACCAATATTGGGAGGAATAGGTAACCAACAATTCATCTTCACTTATGTGTGTGTGAAAAAAATTCAATTCCTAAAAAAAGGAACCAACTTAAAGCTGACCAATTCTAAGAGTCTAAAAAACTAACTGTTTGGATCTGTGTCCCCGTCCATGTTACCGGGGAAGCTATAACTTCAAGCTTCTACATAATCGGACACTTTTTGTGTTTGCGGCCACAGTTCCAAACACACTATAATTCCACGTGCATCCCATCCAACTGGCTATCCCCCTGCCCCAAAAAAAGGAATGCAGGAAAAACTTCTTCCATGTAAAACTTATCACAATAATATACCTCATAGCCAGTTCAAGTGATATAAACTGAAAAGGCTCAACAACATGAGAAAGAAATCCTCACTGTGTGTGTAAGTCAATTGTCAAACATAGAGGAAGCAAATTGGGAAAGGACCAAAAGAAAACCAGGATTATGTCATCTACCTTGAGTACGCAGCATGAATTGATTAAACATGAGTGCAAGGTATTCCCATCATCCCTCATCATTATCGCATTGCTAGTCCATTTAAGAATACAGTTAAACATGATTCTTGAAAATTGAGATCCTAATACCACAATTGTGCATGCATATGAAGAATAAAATATTTTCCAATAAAGTGCATACCCAACTCCTTTAGATCGTCTTGAGTTCCTATCCATGATCAGACGAACATCTCTCACCTGGAAATGATGTACAAGATAAATAAATATAATTGAGGAAATATCACATGACAGAGGAAGACAAGATTCAAGAGATGCACACTAAGGAACCAAACAATTACATCCAGGGGTAAAAAATATTAAAATAGCCTATATTGTTCGATCACTTCAATACAGAATGTTAAGCACAATACAGTCACTAAATAACTTGAAACTGGAGCAGGTAAAGATTATTGATTGTTATCACACTCACACACATTATTCAAAGTACCGTGAAAAAAAAATATATGTATCCTGTACATACTACGTATTATATACACTCAGGCGATCGAAGGTTCCAATGGAAACATAAATCATCCCCAACATTTGAAATAGTAAATAGATAATAAATTAACGTGAAAATAAAAATCACACCAAACTGTATGCTAATATTAAAATCAACTAACCTTGCCAGCTTTGGAGAAGAATTCATAAACATCCCTTTCTGTTGCCTTTAAGGGCATCTGTAATCATCACAGCACATAGACAATAATCAGAAAAGGACGCCAAATACCCTACTATATCAGATCATATAATCAGAGACATAAACAGAACAGGCCAACCAATTAACCTGATAGGCAAAAACAGTTCTTTGATCCCTTTCTGGATCTGCCTCAGGCTCCAAAGCTTCTTTCTTCTCCCTAAATCTCCTGCCATTCACATTAAAATTCAGCCATTAAAAATATGCATAGAAAATTCATAGCCCTGTTAGAGTAATAGACTAATAGTTCATGCTTATGTGTAGCTTATTTGTATACATGCATAGTCTTTTAACCAAGTAATAGTGTTAGTGACAGCTAATATGCTGAACTGTAAAACTGTAACTGAATTCTAATAAAATTAACAGCAACCGTAAAAGAGAGTTATGCCTCTATATATGTACCGTCTCAAATGCTCTCTTCCAACTTTCACTCAATTTTTTCTTCATTATCACTCATTTACTCGAGCAAATTCAAACAAGCACAAAACTAAACCTACTTTGCCAATGTTATGTTCAAAACAGTAATCTTCGTGGGGGGATACGGTCCCATTTCATCAATCTCACCCAGTGGCATGGCTATCGTAGTTCAAAAAATAGATAGATGTATCCATTTGCACAGGATGATAATGCGGTGCAAAGAAGTAAACAGGGTTTCATATGGATCTTTTGGGTGGTGACGGTTTTCATGGGTATGCTGCTTGTCATAAATTGTATTAAAGAATTGAATAACCGGGATGCAAATGGAACCAGGTCAAGCAGATATATTGCAGTGTGATAAAACTCATTCCAACAGGTATGCATCAAATGATCAGTCAACTTTAGTTGCTGCATAGCTGATAAATAACACAATTGTTCATTTAGCAATCGAATTTAACAATTTTCACCACAAGTTACTGGTCAAAGATTCAAAGCATACAGTTTATGTAAAAAAAAATAGGAACTAACAGACAACGATAAAAATTAAGTTGAGGAAAAATGCGTTACCGGCTATCTCTATCGAAATCCCGTTCTCTATCTCTATCGCGCTCAGAACGACTTCTGCTCCTCCGAGACCTCTCTTTTTCCTCCCGTTCTTTCTCTCTGTCTCGCTCAGAACGACTTCCACTCCTCCGGCTCCGGGACCTTTCTCTCTCATCCCTGTCTCTCTCTCTATCTCGCTCAGAATGACTCCCACTCCTCCTGCTCCGGGACTTTTCTCTCTCCTTCTCCCTCAATTCCCTCTCTTTGTCCTTCTCTCTCCTCTCTCTCTCTCTATCCCTATCCTTCTCCCTCTCTCTATCTCTGTCTCTGCTACTCCTCTCACTCTCTCTGTCTCTGTCTCTATCCCTATCCCTGCCACTCCTATGACGCTCCTTATCGCGGTCACCATCACGATCTCTATCCTTCTTAGAGACATGTTCGTCGTCGTCCTTGGACCTCCTGCTCCTCTTCTCTTCGATGCCCTCTTCGATCTCGTCGCGCTTTCTGTAGCTTCTTTCGGTCTTGTCGCCGCTTTCCTTCTTCTTCTTAGAAGAGTCTCTGTCTTCTTGTTCCTCCACTGTCTTCTCCAAGTAATCGTACTCATCGAAATCCATGGCTAATTCTTATCTCAATCCCTATCTACGAGATTGAGATTTTGAGAATTCTGAATTTCTAGGGTTTTGCAGTTTGGGGGTTTTCTTTCTCGTCAAGATCAGATAGATGGGTATGAAAGAAATGAACACGGCTTTGGATTTTTCATCCGTTCCCCATTCCTTACTCTATCAAACTTATTAAATACTATAAACTGTATACTTTTTTCAGTTAAAATATATTGCTTATTAATTAATAATAATAATCGTCATTTCCTGAAAAAAGTTCATCACAATTATCGAACGTGGGTTTTAATTTTTTATATACCTTTTGAACATTTCTTTTACTAATCTACCCTATAAACACAAAAATAAAAATAACTAAACATAATAATATCCTATCACGTCATTTATTTATTTAATGAGTTTAAAGATAGTAATATACTTTTTACTTTTTACAAATTTTATTTTAATCCAAATAAAAAATCTTCAATTTTAATTCCCCAATAAATTTAAGGATAATGTTAAGGAAAATAGAGGTATTGCTAAATAAAAGAAAAATAATATGCTCATTCAATTAATCATTGATCTAAAGTCTATATTTGTTTATTCTTTTATTTTTTGTGCAAATCATTCATACTAAATAATATTACTCTAATTTTTATTAACAATTTTAATTTTTAGTGATAAATTAATTTATAT
>JBBPBR010000004.1:68012936-68029591 GCA_037974775.1 Cicer pinnatifidum | reverse complement strand
ATTTGTTTAGAATAAGACTCTTTAAAAAGTTATTTTGAGTTGAAATCAATACAAATAACACTATTTAGTTTATTTAATAACATTGTAGATCATAAATAAGATTTTAATAATTTTAATTTTGAAAAACTCCTCTCGACAATTGAAACATTAATAGAGATAGTTAATATTATTTTATAAAATATACAAATATTAGGAAAACTATGAAATATTATAAGAGATCTCAATATCATAAAATTTGATTTTGATTCAATTGTTAAAATATAATTTCACTATAAAACTATAAAAATTACCATGTTTCAAATAAGTTTCAAGATTCTTGCAACATAACTTTAAGTGTTCATAGAAAATGACATAAATTTTTCAATACAAACAAAAATTTTAAAAATATTTTCATATGTTTTATATTGTTTGAATCTTCTATTAAGTGGATCAATTATTTGATATATGATAAATAAAAAATATTGAATCTTAAAAGTGGTTTAGCAAACTTAATGTTTAATTATGTCAATTCAAAAAGATTTTTCACTAAAAATAACAAATTTGTCTCTTGACTATGAATTGATGAGTTGGTACTTTTGTTTTTCTATAAGTTTTCTTTTTTACAATATTTGAACTTTAGGTTAAAACTTAATAGTTCATAAGAAAAGCTAAATGTCTAATTTAGATTGAAACATAAATTATGTTACATTATAATATAATAAAATACTTTTTTCTGATATTTTCTTATAAGAAATAGTTGAGTCAACTAAGAAACATCTTTTAAAGTATTGTGAGGTAAATATAATCGCCAATGATTTAGCCAAATTTGGGTGACTTTATTGAGATAGGTAAATCAAAGGGCCGCCTGAGAACCGTATATGAGAATTTCATCTCGTACGGCTCAAACAAAAATACTCAAATAGTGCTTATTTGGAAAACAGATATTTAGAATAGAAAGTTTAAAACTTTCTTAACTTAATACTATGATTCTAGTCTTCTTTGAAAGATAAAATGGTAATTCTTTGCTTATTGACCGTCCTCTCCCGCGAAGATTTTAAAGCCAGTTTCTCTTGATGCTTTAGGAGTTTTCGATCTTCGTCGTTTGTTGGGATTAGTCTCATATTCTAAATGCTAAAAGTTGATTCACTTTTTTTCAAAAACATTTTTCAACAATTCAATTAAAAAAATTTGTTAAATAAGCTGACAAATTAAAAAAAAAAAATAAAAAATAGCTGTGCTTAAACTCAAAAGAATACTACGATGAAATGGTGAATAAGGGAATTTAACATGGAACAATATCTTACTGTTAAAAAAAAATGAAACAATGTCCCAAAACTGCAAAACAATCTCTCTATGTTCTTCATTCACCCTATCTATTTGTATTTTGTTGATAGAGATCCTACCTCGTAGGATTTGGTGCTATTCCCGTGTATAATTAAAATGAGCTAGAATGAATGACAAAAAGCGATGCTTATTGCCCACTTAAACATGTAATTTCTAATTAGTCCGTGTCAGACTCCGAGGATAAATGGAGGATGGCAAAGAGTATAGCTAAAAGAAAAGGACAAATATTGTAATAACTACATTGTATTTTGCTCTCTTTTGAACTTTGATATAAACTGTAAAAATTAAATAACTTTTTTCGTATACAAATTCCAGCACTAGGAAGTTCAGAATACAATCTAATCACACCACATGAACCATGGTAAGTCATATCTTAAGCCGGGGGTTCTTTCCTTTAACCAATTCTGTTCAAAGATATTCTCTCATTCGGTCGAGCAGCTCTTTCGACGGGAGATATCAACTGTGGCATTGTCATTCCCCCAGAAACAATAATTTCTGCATCAGCATCAACATAAGTGTTACACCGTGAATTAAAAATATGCCACGTAAATAATAGTTTAAGAATTTCTACATCCAGACAAATGTAAGACGGCAAAGTTCATATTTGCGTCCGATGAGATAAAAAAGAATATCATATAACAACAATTTCTTCTTGATAGACGATGTTGAACAGGCATAACAAACACACACACAATGTACTTTCCAATCAATAATCAAAAAGAGAACCTACCTATGCCTTCTCGAATGGAAAGATTTGGTCTTATAATATCTTTGGAGTTAACCAAAAATATATCGCCAATATACAGATGGTTTGTAGGAACAAAAACACTGCAGAGCTCTTCATCTTCATTTTCTTTCTGAGGTGGATGAAAAAGGATAAAATCAAAAGTTAAATATGTATAACAAAGCATTGAAATTAGTAGTTTCCTCAGTAAATAACACAATTCATTGGAGGATACACAAATATAATGAGATTATGATGAAGCCCCTTTTCAGATGAAAATGAGATAAATGCAAGCCTCAAAATTTTGACAGTAAATTAACTCCGGAAACAATGGTTACAAACTTACACTAAAGCACTATTAACCAGGGATTTAATGGATAAGCTCAAGATGGAACATGTTAGATAGACTCATATGCTTCTGTCAATCTCAGAGGTGTGCACACACACATATACATGCATGGGTATATAGTATACATTTAGGTTGTTTTTGCGAGTTGGTTTTTGGAGGATTTTAAAGGGGAGGTAAATCTATATTTTGATATACATTTGATATTTAAAAAAATTTAAAAGAACAACATGATATTACGTGTTGTTTGTGTAGGATGTATGGATATTATATGTAGTACAGCCATATCCTTCATAAGCTTATTTCTTTTTCTTCTAATGATACTGTAATAGAGGTTATTCAACGCAGATCTAATGATGATGAACTCCTCGTTATGAGGGACCATGTCACCATATATGTGACATCAATATGAGTGTGGTTGCCAACACCGTAGATGTATTATACAGCCAAGTTAAAGCATCATAGATAATAGACACTTGTTAAGTTTATTTCTTATAAAATTATATAAAAAAAGGGAACCCTCAACAACAAGAACCAAAGTCTTTACACATTATTAGGTGGTGTGAGCTACATAGGTCAAACATTACCATAATATTTTGTACATAAGCCTACTTAATGATAAATAATTAAAATCCAAATTTAGCCTATAATTTTCCTTGGTCTCCATCTACCTCTAACTTTTAGAGTATCATATATCTGGTCTACTCTCAAGTCTTCTCCACACATGTTCAACCACTTCATATGAGGCTCTCTACTATTTTATGTTGAGCCAACTTTATCTCTAATTTAATTCTTAATCTTTATCTTGTCTTATGTGACCATGTATCTATATTCTATCATAACATTGTCATTTTTGCAACACGGATCACTATTTCTTGTTGGCACTTTATTGCCCAGCAGTCAATCCTAAATGTTACAAGTTTTACAGGCGTGCAATAAAAATTTCCGTAAGAAATACCTATTTATCACAAATTACACTCAACATGTTCCTCTATCTCATCTACCCACCCTACTTAAATCCCATGGTTGACAGTTGTGTCCCTCCATCTCCCTATTATTATGTGATGATGGAATCAATATACATAAATCATGAGCTGTCTGTATGTTTTTCAACTTTCCCGTCTAAACTAAAATTTGTGTTCCCTCTGCTAAGCCCGCATTCTATATATTCTATTTTACTTCAACTTACACTAATGTGATATGAAGTTTAATTCTAACCAACTTTCAAAAAGGGAACAATAAAAAACTGTTGAGCAAATATGGCGTGTTCAAAGTACCTGTAGAGTAACAGTTGATGTAATGAAGCCAAAAGCATATTCACCAACACGGGGATGACAGATAATTGCTACCTCTTTAAAGGCAGTGGTATTTTGATCTGTAAAATAAAAATTTGAAAATAAAAATTACAACAAATCATCCTTGTCACCAATATTTGAAAATGGTCAATATATCATGTATCGGCTATCGGGTAACTATTTACTAATTGCAAAGTATGCAGGCTTAAAAGAAATCACTGACAGCTAAAATGATAGAGAAAAAGTGAAAAAGAAAAACTATTTGAAGTGTGCCGTGAATTTATAAATGAAGAGTCAAACCAATCCAATTTACTAATTACCACGCCATTTAACTTGTCAAAGCTAATAAGATCTATTCAAAACATTAAAATATTTTCTTTCAACAAGCCTGCCTTTGTTAGGAACAGGTATTTTATTAGAAGATTTAGGGAAGAAGTCGCCTGACCATATAATAGGATGCAGAACTTCAAGAGTCGCCAGGATACAAAAATCCCAACAGGATACATAAATACTCAAAAATAGCAAAATAAACAAAATTAAAGAGGTAATTATACTTAATAATTATAATTAACTTTGGTCTTTTGTCACTAACATTAAAAATCAAAATCCAATATAACTTAACTACTAATCAAAGTTCTAAAAGTAATCAAAATCATGCAGCCACATCTGCCTCATCCTCACTTCTATGCCATTGTTGAGTACTCCCTTGCAGAAAACAAGAAGAACAGCTGAAAGTAAACCAACCGAACAGAGCAACAGGCTTCACGCAGAGGAAGGAAATTGCAGAAGGAGAAGAATAGTCACAGAAGCAACATGTTTGCGAAAGAGAAGAATAACTAAATGGGCTACTTAAAATAATTCAAAATGACCAGTATACCCTTAAAAAACCAGAATGGCTCTATAAAAATGGGTATTTGAGGGATTTCAACCGTGAACCCTAGAAGGCAGATGCGAAACAGAGAATGCACCGCAATTTGGCCCCGTTCACGGCCTGCTGAACGCAAAATGTTGGCAGAAAGCGTTGCACATTCGCAGTGGACGCTGAGTCCAATCCGTGAAGCCGCTATCGTGCCACGACTGACAACATAGCTATCTAACCAATCTTAATCATTTTTTGAGCTAATCTAATTGGACTATATGGTTATGAAGAGCATACCTGGAGAAATTGCAGCACTGATCTGCTTGGATGCAGAGTATATATGTCTAACAAGGGGCATTTGTTTTATTAACCATTCTCCAATCCAGAAGACAGTGGCACCCATCCATGACGAAACAAAAACACCAATAACAAATACAAATGCCAACGATGTAATAAAACCAAGTCCTGCACCACAAACCAAGATCCTTTAAACTTAATACATTGCATCGAGAGGGATTAAAAATAAAGAAATAATGTACAAGATGCTTCCGCAGCCAATAATGTGCACGCACACGTGTTTCGATAAGTACAAAAAAAGGTAATGATACCATATCCTCTACAACATTAAGACTATGATTCAAATAAACTCTTATAAGAAACAAGATGCCTTTATTCTCAATTGATTTAACAATGAAGTAACCTGTTATCTTTGAATTTACAAGCTTATGCACTATAACCGTTTACTCTGCTTTGCATGTTCCCAGATTAGCCACTAAACTCTTAGAAGAAAGTAAAATACCTTCCTGCGCAATTGGTAAAACAAAAGAGTAACCTATTGTCTTTTTTTAATTTACGGGTATATGCAAATGCACTATGTTCATTTTCTTTCCTTTTTAAGTTTTGTATCTGTGACATCTAGAACAAAGAAAATTCCCACCATTTGTAACTTCTCAAGCGAGCAAATATAATAGCCAAAGACATGTTTGTTGCAGGAAAAGTAAATTACTCACCAAATATTTCAATGCCAAAACTGGAGTATAGTGGACTAAAGAAACCATCAACAAACTGAACAAACCACCATGTAATAAAAAAGGTAATTGCAACTGGGAATAGAACAACACTGCAAGTTAAAAATGAAACGAATAATAGTTAGGTTGGTGATAACGGCAACAACTAGTCATTTTTAAAAGTAGTTTAGTCCATTACCATCCAGTCATAAATTTCTTTGAGACCCAACTCTGAAGAACAAAGCAGCAAGCCTGAAATAAATGCACACAGTGAGTCAATAGTGTGACAGACGGATTTTATCTTGAAATAATATGAAACTCGAAAAGTTATATATCATGCCAAACAGATGCATATTGGGTAACAATTGAGTTCCTGTAAACTTCATCTTCATCATTTAGAACTTGAATCATAAAAATTAAGATGGCTATTTTATGAGAAAAGATCCAGAATCAGTCTTTGAACTCCAGCATCCAGCGGTTAGCTTGCCTCTTCCTGAGGCCTATATAATGCAGGGAAACAGGGTTTGGTGGTTCAATTATAATCATGCTTCAATGTTTTATGACTTTATGATATTTTTCATCTGTACTATTTTAACAAACTTAGTTATTTTTCTATGCAAGGACAATTAACGAAAACAATGCAAGGATCATTCTGGCTCATCTTTTTCAGTTTTAACCCTCTGGTTCCCAAGGGAATGAGCCCCTAGTAATCCACAGTTCTGCTAGAAGGTAAGTAAAGTCTAACCAGAAATTGTTCTCGTCTGAATTTGAACTCGGGTTCTCTCAGTATTCTGGCTCATCTGAGCAAAGAGCAATCAAAATCCACGAATTCTTGCAACCACTTGGAAACTTCATGATCATAACCCCAAATAATTTCTTTAGAAATAAATATAATTACTGAATTGGTGTCACTTAAATTTGCAATATCAACTTCATAAGTGGAAATGGAATTCATAATATATCTGACAGATTCTCAAAGCTGAGATTTGGATAGTTTATCACCACTAAGGCAACCCTAGTAAAGTCAATTTCATTATGCTTATATTGGAGCATCTTTCTAATTTAATTATGCTAATGAGCACAGACATTGAGGTCCCCGAATCAGTGGTCTAAACCGATCTAACTCATTGCAGCAATAAGACTCTTGGTTGACTTATCAATAAGCCCCAAAAATAAATACAATTACAAAAAAAAAAAAAACAAGATCGAAGACTTAGCCCTAATTTGAAGTGCGAAGAAATAATAATAATAATAAAAAAAGCGGAATAAAAAGATAAATAAATAAATAAATAAAAAGGAAAAGGACATAGGGTACCCTGCGAGTGGAAGAGTTGGGAGAGGATGGTGGAGACTTGGCTGGATCTTCGAGATCTTCGCAAGAGGCATTGTCAGCTTGACTCAGAGGAATTGACGTTGATTCTTTTTCTTCGGCCATTTTCTTCTTCACACTTGAGTTTCTAATGATGTTAATTAATTAATACCATTAAATCAAATAAATTGGCAGATCTTAGAAGTTTGATTTGGGTTCCTTTCCAATCCCTAAGTTATTATTTTGTCTTGAATACTAAGCAACAACACTTGCTCACTCATCTCATCCCCTCACCTTACTTCACCTGATATCGCAGTCATTAATCCAACCTCAACCAACCCACCGCTGGCTAACGTGGCCTTTGACTATCTTTCTCTATCCTTTCTTAATGGATATTTCTATTTTAAAATAGTAAATACTCAAATTTTTCTATATTAGTATCATCACTCCTTTTAAAAAATAAATAAAGTAGTATCATTCTATCTATTTCAATAAAAAATTGTATCAATCTATCTCTGCCAACCAATTTTATATTTATGACATAAAATATATATGGAAAATATATACTTCATTTAGTTATGTTTATTTATTTGTATATTTATTTTTAGATAAAAATTTATTGATTTATAAATATTATTATATTTGTTGACATAAATATAAATATGAAGTGAAAAGCATAATAGCATAACGTTTATTTTATTAAAAGTGATGCAAAATATCATAATAATAGTTGTTAGATGTTTAATAAAAAAATAATTATTATGAACATGTGAGAATTAGTGGAGCCAAAAGTTCAACATCAGATTTAAAAAAAAAAAACAAGTCAAAAGTCTACTTTAATATATGAAACATATTATTTTCTCCAAATTACAAAAAGTCATTTGTTTGCTCCGAACACATTCCACATTACGAGTTGCTTCCTCCTATTTTTCATTTATTTCTCTTTTTATTTTATTTTTTTCACCTTTAAATGTGTCAACAAAGAGAGATGAATTTTTTATTGTAAATATAAAAAAAAAATTAGGGGACTATACAAAGTTAGTTTTATATAATTGCAGGATAAAAACTACAATTAAATCATTTATATTTTATAATGTAATATTAGTTTTTAGAAATATAAAAATGTTATTCTTATTGATTAGTTAATTTTTGTATGAAATACATTATCTAAATTAATTGGCAAGAATTAAAGAGAAATGAAAATTATCACGTCAACTAGTCAACAATTTAATATAAAAATAGCATAAGGAAAATTAGTTAAAGGCTAAGTTTGAATCGGTTAAAAACAATTAGGATATGCATCCTTTGCAAATCCTAAGTTGGTTAACAATGGTGCGATGTGTGCAACACTCACCCAAATGCACAACAGATGCATTTCATACAACATTGTCAAATTCACATTTAGTCTATAATATTAACCTAAGCTAAATAAGGTACTCATCCGTTAGACTATAATATTAATCTTTTGGTTTCTATCCATCAAACATTGTCAAATATTTAACAAACTAATATTTGAACTAAATTGATGAATTTTAAGTGCGACAATATGGCTTACACATTTAAGGATTAAAATATCAAACACTGCATATCATTTCTCAAATAGATGTGTTATGATGGACACAACTATGTAGTTATATTGTATGTCCATAAGGGTAAAGTAGTAATTCACATATTAGTGTTAAGAGTAATTATGTAATTTTGGTTTAAAAAAAAATTCACTTGAATACACTCCTCCCATGTTTCCGAATCTTTTTTTCTCTCATTACCATCCTTGTCGCGCCTATTATCTTCATTTGTGTCTCTCTTTTCTCGTTTCTATAATTTGAAATAAACTTGTAATTAATTTGACCACAATCAAACAAACATAAAAGTAACTTTTTGACTATATACCATAGAAATATATTTTTTTTTTCTTTTTTGTATGCCTTCTTTTGTTTTCAAGTAACCTATCTAAAAAAAAGGAATGAAACTAAGGGTTCTCGCATAATGCACTTTTGTTCAATTAAGTAAACTTTTAGAAATCAATATGATAAAATACCCTATAGCAAAAATAAAATCTAAAAATGAGATTCGTCTCAATTTTCTTAATTTCATTAGACGCTCTTTAAAAAACATGTTAACACTCTAACTATCATAAAATTATACACTTATTTGAGAGTTTTGTTGAAGAATGTTACATCATATTCTTTCAAAATCTTGTTTTGGCTTTTTTATATATTTAAATTTAGGTTTTTTTAAAGTAGTTTTGTTTAAAATAAACTAGAGTTGTCTTGCTCTGTATTGCATTGGATCACAATACAAGCCATAACAAAGCACACACCCACACCACACATTATTTTGTCTGGGGTTTTGGGGTTTTTCAATTTAGAGTTTGTTTTGCTACGGGTGTTTTGATTGTTTTTTCAATTTTAGCTTAAAAAATTCATGCCTTAAGTGAGGGGTCTTGCATCTACAATTTTATAGCGAAAATTTTGTGTATTGAGGAGAGAGTTTATTTAAAATTAAAAATGATTACAATTCTCCATTCTACTCTCATCAAAACAAACAAAATATTCATGTTGTCGAAAAAGTTATTTGCGTATAGATTACACCTTCTTACAATCAAAACATAATATCTATTTAAATATATTTATATTGATAATATGGCTAAAATTTCACACTTTATCGAGATTTAAAAAATTAACCATGCAAAGTAAAAAATCAATTTTTTATGAAAGATTGATTATTCAATGTTATTAGTGATTTGTAGTTATTAGTAATTTCACTATTAATTTACATGGTAATAGTAAAAAAGCGACATATTTATGACTTTGTACTTGCAAAGTGATTGATTTGTGTCATGATAGAATTTTTAAAATTAACCAAATTTATCAAACAATTAACTAATATTTTATGAATAATTAACTACTTTTATTTATGGGTTGGAGTTATTGATGATTTCACTATTAATTCAAAACACGCCAGCATAAAAAAATTTCCATAATTAAAATTTTATTAATAATAATCTTCCTCAACATCTAGCAAAACAAAGCTCTATCCACCTATAAAAGATTATAGAAGACACACAATCATGTGCTAATAAAATAGACATAATTCACACAAATTTAATACACCACTCAACAAGAGGCCCATGTAAGATGGCCACACCACACAGTAAGGCCTTTCCACCTGGTTACAAAGCAAAATACACCATATATCCTAAACACATCACCATCACAAAAGTAAAAGAAAAATTTCCCTTGAACCCCCACTTTTATATCTATACCTCCATAATTTTTTGAAAATGTCAATTATATTTTAAATCATTATTTTATTAATTCAAATTTCTTTTTTTATCATTTCATATTTTCCGGAATCAGACAAGATTTCCGGTACACAACTGAGAACTTTTTTCAAGTTTTTCGGTACACAAATTTGTTACCGAAAAACTTTAAAAAAGATTTCCAGTACAGAAGTAAAAAATTATAATACTGGAAATTTCATAGGAAAGATTTCCAGTATAGAAGGTGTTTTCAAAAAACTTTATGAAAAAAATTTCCGGTATATATATTTTTTTAAATAATAACATACCATAAATAATTAATAATTAATATATTATAAATACACTCAGTAATTAATACATCATATAAATATACTATAAATAATTAACACATTGTAATAATTAATATTTAATATGTCATAATTAATAATTAATACACCATAAATGCTCAAGTTTCTCATAACAAGCATCTGTACCGAAAAAGTTCAAAAATGTTTTCGAAAAAAGTGTTATGTACCGGAGAAATTCGAGAAATGTTTTCCGGAAGAGTGTTCTATACCGGAGAACTTCAAAAAATATTTTCTAGAAAATGCTTCTGTATCGGAATATCATTTTATTCATGATTTGGGGGTATAGGTATAATTAGGAGGGTATAGGGGGAAATTTTCAAATTAAAAAATAATCTACATATAAGATAACCAGCTTCAAAGACCAAGTTTAAGTACACCTCATTGTAGCACAACATGCTATCATATTCTAGTATGAGAAATTGTATCTTCCAGCCAAAGATACTCTTCGACCCACATTTAGGGATGTGAATGGTTGATTTAAAAAAAAAAATTATATTATATTTATTTTAAAATTAATATATGGATTTAGATTTATAATAAATTTTATTATTTGGTTTAAAATTTGTTATGAAATCAATTATAAAATTAATTATAGTTAAATAATTAAGTAACTGGTTTCGAAAAATTTAATTTTAAAATTGGTTTTTATTTTTTTTTCAAGAAATAATTTTTTTCTTAAAATTTTTCGATAATTTTTTTTTTTGAAATTTAGGATTTTTTGGAGTTGAATGGATAAAAATGAAATCTAAATATAAAATAAGCTTAATTGTACTTTTGGTCCCCTTATTATAGGTGAAAATTGAAAGTAGTCCCCCTATTTTGTTTGTCCCCAGTTTTAGTCCCCAAACAGAATTTGAGGCCAAATCATGATGAGTTGTCATTTTTTTAATGACGTGTCAATAAATAGGTGACGTGGCAGACGCTTACGTGGAATAAACTTGTTATTATATTATTTCTGATTAGAAAATATAATTTTTATTTTCAAAAATCATTTTAATAATTGTGAAATATTTTTAAAAATATAATTAAATTGTTAAAATTAAACTAAATTAAAATAAAATAAATTATTTTCAAAAATCATTTTAATAATTATGAAATATTTTTAAAAATATAATTAAATTGTTAAAATTAAACTAAATTAAAATAAAATTGCAGAATCCTAAGCAGAACCCTAAAGCCCCAAATTTGTATGAACATGTTTCAAGTTAAAGCCCCAAATCTTTGAACCCTAAAGCCCCAAATCGTGCAACTGTTCCTGTTGCTTTGAACCCTCAAGTCTCAACATCTGTCATACTCATCTCTTCCATATTCTCTGAGAGGTTCATGTAATGCTAACTCCAAAATAATAGAAAATTGCACAAATTAGTGTTTGTAAGTAATGTCTTTACCATGGAACGATCCTTCCCCAGTAGATGGAAGTCTTCCTTGCGAGAATGTTTGGTTCCATCCAGCAATTGATTGGACTCACCATTAGCCAAATGACTATATCTCATATCAAAGTGATTCTCTTGCCACTGTGAATTCAAACTACAATTTCCACTCATATCAAATCGTGAATCACCTCGAACTGCAACTGAATTAGAAAATCTTGACAATTTTGCAGTGCTATTGTGCCAATAGGAATTTTGTTTTCTCAATTCAGAGTTTCTTGATGTAAAGACACGATCAGGGCCAACAAGAACTTCTTCCCCTCTTAAATTCATATTGCATGAAGATCCACGAACACGAACTTGGAAACGGAATCGGATGATGATGAAGAAAACGAACAGGAACAGTTGCACGATTTGGGCTTAGGGTTCAAAGATTTGGGGCTTTAGCTTGAAACATGTTCATACAAATTTGGGATTTTAGGGTTCTGCTTAGGATTCTGCAATTTTAATTTAATTTAATTTAATTTTAACAATTTAATTATATTTTTAAAAATATTTTACAATTATTAAAATGATTTTTGAAAATAAAAATTATATTTTTTAATTAGAAATAATATAATAATAAGTTTATTCCACGTAAGCGTCTGCCACGTCACCTATTTATTAACACGTCATTTAAAAATGACAACTCATCATGATTTGGCCTCAAATTCTATTTGGAAGACTAAAACTGGAGACAAACAAAATAGGGGGACTACTTTCAATTTTCACCTACAATAGGGAGACCAAAAGTGCAATTAAGCCTATAAAATATAAGTGAGTATCCAATCCAGGGGCGGATCATTGTAGGGACAGGGGGTGGCCGCGGCCACCCCAAATTTGTGAACTCGAACTTTGCTTAACCACTTCTCGCCGCCTCTGACCCGCGTCGCTCAAACATGTGATTCATGCGATTCACACGCTCAAACTTTCTCAAACTTACGATTCACTCCCATTTGCTTAGCCGCTCAGTTGCTCACAGCCTCTGCCTCCTGATTGCGTCTCCTCAACTCGCCGCCTCTGATCAACTCTGTCTTGGTCGTTCGTCTATAGTCAAAACTTAAAAGTTCGAATTTCAATTTCATATTTTTGTTTATAATCAGAATTGATGTTTGGAGTTTTGATTTCGAGTTTTGTTAGTTGTGAGTTTGGAGCTTTGATATGAAGTTTAGAGTTTTGATTTGGAGTTTCAATTAAATGTTAGTGCTGATTTTTGTTTGGAGTTTTTGTGTTGCATATAAGATGTTTGATTTTATGTCTATATAAAGTATTTGAGTTTTGTTGTTGCAAATAAGGAGTTTTGATTTTATGTTTCATAAATTGGTTGATTTAGATAAGTTTATGAGAATAAAGAAGAGTAAAAGAATTGATTGTTTTAGAGTTTTGATTTAGAGTTTTGTTTATTTGGAGTTTTGTTTTTAAGTTTTGTTTGTTTCAAATTAGATATTATTGCTGATTTTTGTTTAGAGTTATTTGTTGTATGTAAGATGTTTGATTTTTTGTCTATATAAAGCGTTTGAGTTTTTTTGTTGCATATGTTTGATTTTTATTTCCATTTAATTGTCACTAAAAAGATGTTTAATGTTTCTTAAATTGGTTGATTTAGAGAAGTTTGTGAAAATGAAGAAAAGTAAAAGAATTGATTCTTTTTTGAAGAGGAAAATTTGTGAGAGTGAAAGAGATGAAGAGTGAAAGAAAAATTTGATGTTGGTCACCCCATATTTTTTAGTCAAGTTCCGCCACTGATCCAACCGATTTATAAATAAACCAGATTATAAAAATATGATTTTAACCAAATATTTAAAATGAATATGAATGCGTTTTTGTATTTGTGTCATGGAAACAAATTTTTTGAAGAGCCCTCCCCACTGCCCAGACTGTCATAATCCGAAGTATCTTCCTTCATGTCAGTGCCCCTCAAAACGCAGCCTTTACCTTAACATTTGGTGACATAATGGAGCCATCAATTGTTCTCTTTTAAAACCTGAAAAAACCACCATAATAGATCATACAGCATTGATAAGCAGATCAAATAGCGAAGAAAATAGTTTTTTCTTCTTATTTTCTTAGTGTGGAACTTATATAAAGAGTACAATAAAGGGACTAGAGTTATATGATGTAATCATCAACAACACTGTTGTTCAAGCACATGACACATTATAAGAGTGGAAATACTCAGCATAGTTAATGAACAAAGCATCAAGATACTCAACATTACAGTCCTCTTCATCAATTGGCAACGTCAAAACCAACATTAGCTGATATTCAATATTTGGGGAAAGATTGAGTTGAAATTTGTGAATGCCACAAATTGCAATCATTTCAACGAATATGGGAAAGCACGCAAATATCAAGTGAGAAGGCTATTTAATGAGAGATATGAAAGAATGCAACGATAACTTTTAAATTAAATTAGATATCTGTGATTAAATTTGAAGTTGACGTGACTCTCTATTTGCCTTCCTTAACCAAACACATTCATCTTCCTGCTTCCTCTTTCCTTTTGCTACCAACGCATTGGTCCTCCTTTCCACCGACAAAGACACATCAATAACTGATCAGTATCACATGATCTCTAACTAAATCCCAATTTTTATTTTATTTTATATAATATACTATAATTTTGAAAAATTACATTAATACTTCACAAATATTAAGACTCTTCCATATTAAAAAATTACAAGATCCGATAACCTTCATAATCAACCTGCTGTTAAAAAAATACAAGATCTGATTATTAAAAGAAACAAGATTTATGTAAAAAAAAGATGATTAAAAGAAAAGTCTGAAAATTGAGGCGCAGACTTTGTTTCTATTACCGAATTTGTAAAGGCTCCAACGCTTGTGACGGAGGATGTTCAAACCGTCGTGACTACCCACTTTTCAGTTACTTATCGGTTCACACCCAATACAATAATAAATTGCAAAATTCGAAGGATGTAATTCAACACCAAAGAGTTCCGATTTCCAAATATTGAGGAAGCAGGAACAAATAAACTCTGCCAATAAAAACATAAAAACCTCTTCAAAGTGACATGAGGGGAACAGCCCATAAAGAAAGATGATGCACCAAGATCAGATTTACAAATTAAGAACAAAATAAAATAACTTGAGATTCTAAAAACAAAATTTAATCACAACCATCTAAAAGATCATTATTTCATCTTTTAATCTCTCACATTAAAAACTCTCTCATTTGAAATATCTTTTATATATATATATAACCATAAAACTATAGAGAAAAAGAAAAAATCATGTCTGTTTTTTAAATAATTGTGTATTATTTAAATAACTTTTAATTATAATTATATAATGAAAATTTAATTTTATTGTAATACTCTTTTCATTGTATTTGTTTTTAAAAAATTCAAATTTCATCGTAATAGACTTTAATCTAACAATATAATTATTCTTTTTATTTTATACATCTTTAATTTTTATCGTAATTATATCAAAAATCACATTTATAAACGATTGTATTGTGTTAAAAGTATAAATATATAGTAATTAGATTTATATTTTATTATGGAACATTTATTTATTTATATATAAAAGTTAGGAAAACATAAGAATAAGAATGAGTTGACAATTTCATTAAACTATATATTAAAAATATTAAAATTATTAATATAAATAAAAATAAGTTGATGGTGATGTTGAAATAATTAATTAAATTATTAATAATTAAAATTTAGATGTGAGTGATTAACTATTGGAACAATCAATAGAGAGTTCCTACAAAATTAATTAAATAAGGTATTAATTTGACAATTATGGGTTGAGCTACTACCTTCTTGCGTCAAACCCAACAGTCATCTACTTAAATAATCGATTTCAGATTCCAAATTCACATTTAGAAGATTTTGTAAATCTTTGATAAGATAAGAGTACAATTTAAAAAAAATATATTATTTTATGATTTAAAATGTTTAATTTAATTTTGAATTCAATCTCAGATCAAATAACTATCAATATCTTGATAATAAAAATGAACATAGACAATTCAAGTGCATGAGAATATATGTATATTTTTTCTAAAGGAAAGCAAAAAGTTCAAAAAATTAAGTTTTTTCAATAAAGAAAAAGGAAAAACTTCCAAATTAAAACTCGTACAATCGAAAAACTTGTAATATCACAGGCCGGTTTGGTTGACTCTAAATTTTAACAATAAAAAAGTTAAGAATTCTCAAATTCGCCATTCTGTTGGGTCATTGACTTTGACCTTTACTCCATGTTGTTATTCATCAATATTATTCGGGTATTGACATTGTTATTTTCAAACAGAACAAAACTACGTGCAAGTTGCTGCCAAAATTTCAACCATGCTTCTGAACTTTTAGAAAAACGTTAAATCTTAGTAGCACACCGTCACTTTTATGTACCTTGAAAGAAAAACAAGAAAAATGAACAGCTTGATTATCTAGTATATGTAGACTTCGTCGATTACTAACAAAGAAAAATAAAATAAAATAAAATAAAATACATGCTTTAATTTCTTTTTTTTAACCTTTCAAGTCGTACCAGTAAAATACTTACGGGTACCATGTTATTATTATATTTTTCTCTCAGGTAATACTAAAAAAAATCAATTAAAAATTAATTTATTTTTTATATTATAAATAAAAGGATTTAATTTATTTGAATTAATAATGTTCAAATAAAATTAAAAGTGATAATGAGTTGTAGTATTTTATTTTTGTGCATTTTAAAGGAAAATATATTGATGAATAGTATACTAAATATTATAATTAATATTTTGTATATATCCTGAATA
>JBBPBR010000004.1:67978573-67991664 GCA_037974775.1 Cicer pinnatifidum | reverse complement strand
TTTCTAAGAAACGAAAAGGTTGAATGGATAATTAATATTATTCTAAAAACATGCCTCTATTGAAAAAAAAAACAAATAAATATTTTCAAGTAACTTAATATTATATAATTTGATTTTAATTCATTTGTTAAAACTTATCTAATGATATTTAATTCTTTAAACAAAATTTTGTCATTAAAATTAGAAGAATTATATAATTTTCTCAAGTTTCAAGATGTTTATAGCATATTTTGAAGTGATGAACAAACCCTTAATATTATACACCATTAAAAATATTATATATACAATATTCTATACAACTCAAATTTCCTATTAAGTGGGATTATTGTTAACTTCATCATAATTTTAATTATATATTTTTTATATTTTAATATCATATATCCTAGCTAATATTATTAAAGTAAAAAAGATTTGACGCCCTTAAAAAACTGGAGTCCTAGATTGTCGACCATCTCAATATTGACAATATGATCTTTATCTTCATCCCCAAACCACTTAATTTACTCTCACCATTAACCTTTTAAGTTATATTTTACTTTGATTTAACTTTTTATTTATTTTGTCTTTTAAGTTATTTTTTACTTTCACCATTAACTTTTAATTAAGACATATTGAATTACGCAGGTAGTCTATTAATTTTGACAAGTATTTAGGTAGTCTATAAATAATCAACGATGTACATATAATATAACTTAAATGACTAAATAGAAAGAAAGAAAAATTTAAAAATCCTAAGTGAAAACTAAAATATACTTAAATGATACATGCATTAAAAAAAATAAAGAATCAAACTATTATTCTCATGAAACATAAAAGACATGAAGATATATTTTTTCAAAATAAAATAGATGAAGAATTTTTTGCAAGTCAATTTTTTTTTTCTTTGTATTTGACCCTCTTGTAAAATTATAGCTTACTTCACCATTTCCGATTCTCACGGGAAAAAATTATCCGTCCACATAAACCCAATTAAGACCTTTCCCGCAAGGATGATATGTATAGTATTTGGCTCAATGAGGCTACTTATTCTTTTTGTAATTTTGTCTTCTAATATTTGGCCATTCATGTGCTAAATTATTGGCGATAACTAGTTTTTAGCTTATAAACTAAAATTCAAACTAGCACCTTGCCACCAAAGAAGACAAAGTCTTCTCTTTTGTGTATCCCACCACAAGATTTACTTCGAAAGTCACGAGTATAGCTACCAAAGGAGCCAAATTTGCATGAGGTGTACATCTCATAATAATTTTAATTTTTTCCCATATAAATACAAATACAAATACTATACTTTTGCAAGGACAAGTTAGGAATTTGAAAAAAAAATGTGATCATAGATCTGGAAGGTGATTTAATGTCATTTAAAAACTAGATAATGGATCAGTCCAAGCCTAAGCATCCGTGATCCCTTTGCTTCAAAAGGAAAATAATTCGTATAAACGTATGTTAACGTTGTGATTGGGATCCTTCGATAATTGTTGTGCCTGTCCATGTGCCTTTCAAATAAAATAATCTATATTGGAGCGGAAAATGCACTGTGGTAGTATTATAATATATTTATATATTTTTGAGGGATTACTTACCAAAATGTAAAGGTAAAAGAAACAATAATTAATTCTCTCACCTTATAAATGTTTTAGATGTTTTATTTAAATTTTAAATTAAATATCATTGAGCTAATTATGGTTTTAAGATTTAAAAAGAAATAATCATTATATGTTACAATTATTTACTTACTCTCTGATTTTTTTATCAACGATAATTAATTAAGAGAGACTTGCATAATTATTATTAGTTCTTACTGTAAAAATAAAATTTAATTTATTGAATATAATAATTAATACTAGGTAAATAAAGAAGATAGGTTGAAATAATAATGATATTATTATAATATTTTTTTATAGTAATTCAAATTTAAATTTAAGAATTTTATTTTACAGGTGGTGTTTGTTATTTCGTCTAAAGAAATATACAAAAGCAAGTTGTGATAATTGGATTGCTGTTCATCACATATTCACATGATTTTTCATTGATCACTTGAAAAGAATTAAAAAACAAGTAACTATCAAAATATAAATAAACTTAAAACTTTTTAAAAAGAAAACTGAGACTGCAAGGATGTAGGTTTTCATTACTTTTACGATTAGTATCTCTTTGGAAATAAAGTTCCTAATTAATGTAAGGATTTGAGTTATCATTAATATTTTTAGATGATTTAATTTTTTACACTTGCTAGATGAATTTTTTAAAGGGTCTTGTCCTAACAAAAATTTAATATAAAACTTTCAATACACTTTTACTATACAGTAATTGTTTTATATTATATTTTAAAAAAATACTCAAAGGATATTTGTTGGAATTTGTATTTTAAAAAATTTATGCCAATTAAATCAAATTAATAAAAAAAATAGAGTTATATATATTTTTTAAATTATATCAAGCCTCACATACTAAATACAGAAAAAAGATGTATTACAAGTTTAAATTTACACTTACACTTGAAGACATCAATCTTTATAGCTTTTTACCATCTTAGCCCGGAACAAATAGAGTGAAATTTGATGAGGAACAATTAGAGAAATGAGGCATATAGAAACTGATTTGATTCCTCCAAAAAAAAAAGAAAAGGACGGGCCAATTTCTCATTGATGAATTAGGGTGACAGATACCTCATGGAGAGAGACGTGGAAAGGCATGGCAGAATGACCTAAAAATGGCCCCAATCACACCCACTCACGCAAAAATGAAAACAACACTCATTCAAAATCTCACTAATTACATTTCCATTATTGAACCTACATTTATATTCAGATGGCCTATCATTTTTCTCCATACTAAACTTAGTATTGTAACAAGTAACAATGACATTTTATTATCTCATCTCATTATTCCATTTTTTTCAAACATTAAACCTTTTATCATTTAAAAAGAAAGTAATGAATGAGATAAAAAAAATAGCTGTTAACAGGAGATTAATTTAACACAAATTAGTTAATTAATTAATGATAATAACTTTCTTGCTTAACATAAATTAGTTAATTATTACTACTAATTGAGATGCAGGCATGGGTTTGTGAAGTTGACTAGTATTATTATTCTTAATGACAAACCGTTTACTCTCTTCTGCTTTCCCCGCAACTCACATTTCTTCGATCACTGAATCTGGACGTTACTGAAGCAGCCTTCAATTTCCACTTTAAAACGGAACACAAAACCCAAACCCAAACTCAAACCATACAAGAGAGAAGGAAAAAAATTTCAACCGTGTTCTTTGTTTTTCAGTTCTCTTTCAAACAAAACGACGCCGTTTTTCAACTTTCGTCAACTTCCATTCCACCAAATCACCGTGTTCCTTAAACGGTGCGTCGTTTACTTCTTTCACATATTACATGTTTGTTTATCCGATTCAATACAAAATTACTCTTAATTCGTTTGTTTTTATGTGTAATTAGCGAGATTTGTGTGTATTAGGGATCATATTGATTAGGAATTGCGGATCCGTGTTTGAAAGTTACTTTTTAGTCAAGTTATTCTTTCAGCTTTGAGAATTGTTGAAGCTCTGTGATTTCGGTCCATTTGAAGTTCAAATCTGCTGTTACTTATTTTGTATAATCGAAAGGACTAATGGATCTGATGAAATTTGTGCTATTCTGCTTTGATTTCGCTGGTTATAGATTTTTATTGCTTGAATTTTTTTAAAAAATTTGATTGCAGTTAATTTCGGTTCATTCATCATCAGTCTTTCTAAATTTTACCTATTTTGACCAAAAATATTGATGAAGCCTCTGATAAGAAATTCACATTCAAGTGTTTCTAACTTTTTTATGTACTGAGAATGTATTGATGATTCTGCTCTACTGCACATTTCAACCTCTAGGTGGAGATATCAAATATAAGTAAGGGTGGGAAATATGTCAACTTTCTTGTTGTGTTCCTTTGTTCATAAATGTTGTTGTATTTGGATATAAATTGATGTGGTCTAATTTTTTCATGGTAGTTTATTCCCGGACCCTCTCCAATCGCAATAAAAAGGAAACTGTAATTTCAGAACCTTGTTGTTTTCAACAACAAAAAACCCCTTCTGTAGAGTTTAGAATGAGGATTTGACTTTAATAGAAATATATGTGCTTTTTTTGATGATTTATTTTTCATACAGATAAAACCGTGCAATTTTGAACTTGTGGTTCAGACCAGTGAAACATCCAGTTTGTATATTGGAAGCTCTAGTTCAATATGTCTTCTGCAAGTAAAGGTGATAGGAAGGCTTCCCTTGATGCAGCATCATGGTTGTTTAACGTAGTCACATCTGTGGCAATAATCCTTGTGAATAAAGCCCTGATGGCCAAATATGGTTTTAGTTTTGGTATGGCCTTGTCACAAATTTTCTAATTTTCTTCCCCTCTTTTGAGTATTTGGTTTGTCATTCCTTTAATTTATGAATGTGGTGTTTTATCCATGTATTGTTTGGATAAAAACTACTAATTCCGTGCTCCTCTTTTCGGTATGATACATACATGTATGTGTTTTGTGTATGTGACGAGGAAAAAAAAAAGAGAGACCTTTTTAGTATAATTAGACTTGATATTTTAGGTGTATATTTCCCTTTGTCTTTAGTCAGATTGTACAACCTTAATAGCTTGGCTTGGATTACCCTTGAGGTACTGATTTTGTTGAGCTCACTGCTCATTCTAGAATGACCTGATGGACTAGCCCAAACGGGGTTGGTGGAAAACAGTTATATGCACTTTCAATAGTTTACTCCTCAATTTAATTTCATTCTCTTTATACAAATGATACCAATACTTTATTGTTAAAATGTGCTGACTATACTGTGTCTTGCTGTTATTGACGATGTGCAGTATAAACTATAAACCTTTTCCTGGGATTTGAGAAATGCTTCCATAATTTGTGGTAGTAGTTGAATAGGCCAATAGGGGGATAATTGGAATTGATGATGCTTGTAACTTGTAAGCAACACTATATTTTGTAAAAAAGAGTTATAGAAAGAATATCTGAGCTGCAGGTATGCTTTGAGGTTACATGCCGATGTAGTACAGTTCATACAATTTTTTGGTATTTGCAATGCTCAATTCAAAAATCTGAGCAAAATGAGCTATTTTTCCCAATCCAAAAAGTTTTGTTGTGGTATTCAAGATAGGCATTTAGGGTTTTCACTAGGAAAGCTTTTTGAAACAACTTGTGATTTTTGGTTTTACATTGACAACGGAAGTATTAACGTTTAATTTATATATTTAATGTACTGAGAATAGCATTGGATTATCAGTTAAAAACGTCTTCTATAATTTCCCAACCAAAGAATAATGTCGTTTTTGGTTTCTTCTAATATAACTTGTAAGGCTACAAATTGCTTCTGAACAACAGAGCTAGAGTCCTGATATTCTATATCGTACAATGCTATTATGCAGCCACAACTTTAACTGGCATGCATTTTGCCACGACAACCTTGTTGACGGTCATACTTAAATCGTTGGGATATATACAGACGTCTCATCTTCCAACAGCTGATATCATCAAATTTGTCTTATTTGCAAATTTCTCCATTGTTGGCATGAACGTGAGTTTAATGTGGAACTCTGTTGGTTTCTATCAGGTAACTTTTGTGCTTTTTGTAAAGTATCAGATTTTTAAACTGTGAAAAAGATAAGCATTTACAATAGTTCTTCACTTTGAAATGAAATTGTCAGATTGCTAAGCTGACTATGATTCCAGTATCTTGTCTCCTGGAAGTTGTCTTAGACAATGTGCGATATTCAAGGGACACAAAGCTGAGTATTTTATTGGTTTTGGTTGGTGTTGCGGTCTGTACAGTCACCGATGTCAGCGTCAATGCAAAGGGTTTCATAGCTGCTGTCATAGCAGTTTGGAGCACAGCACTGCAGCAGTATGTAAGTAACATACTGACACTATATCAAAACTGAATAGTAGTTGGTAGATAGAAACTGATCATTTGATTTCAATGTCACCAAGGTTGTTCAAGATTGGTAAATATTATTTTCTATGTCCGTGAGGCTTGTAAGAATTAATCATCTTGTTACCGTTTAAAAATGACAAATTGGGAAGTCTGCAACAAGTTTTCCTTGTTTTTTTGCATTTTATCACAAGGAGTATTGTCTGGTGCATCCTCTGTAACGGAATTGGATAAGCTGTTTTTTATATTTCTAACTCTTATGTTTTTTCTTGGGTTTCACATGATCTTGGTTTTGTTTGGCTGATATTTTGTATCACATTTGTGCAGTATGTGCATTTTCTTCAGAGGAAGTATTCTATTGGATCATTTAACTTGTTGGGCCACACTGCACCAGCACAGGCAGCAAGTCTACTGCTAGTAGGCCCCTTTATGGACTATTGGTTGACAAACAAACGAGTTGATGCATATGACTATGGTTTGACTTCCATTGTAAGTTTATCTATTTATTTTCCAGTTTACTTTTCTTTTTAATGTTCAGTTATGAGGAAGGAGGTAAGAAGAGTTTGGGATTTCTATTAAAATAACTTGTAAGCTTGTGTGGAAAATTTCCTATTTGAACAAAATTTCACTGACTAATTACCACTGTTGTCGATGGCGGAGAGGACAAAATCCACTATTTTTGGCCGCCATAACCGCCATCACATGTAAAATGACCATGGTGGATTGTTGAAATCCCGCCACCGCTTTCCTCCATGGCAGATTGTGACCTATTTTAAGCTTGACAGGTTCACTCTGCTTCACAACCAACTCATTTTTGAATTTGTAAGTCACGTAAGCATAGCATGCAGCCTAAAGTTATAGAAAGTTCCTTCCATTAATAGTGCATTAAAATTCAAAACTCCAAGTTTTCTGGTTTACTAAAAAAATAGTCTGTAAATAGCATTTGAAGTCCAAGGTGTTGTCACATATCCAGTTAACTTCCATTATTGCACATCAATTTTTTTAGAGGGAAACTGCCTTTTAAGTCCTTTTTAAAAGGTGGATGTTCACCCTTTCACAAGTGTATTATTTAAGCTAATAGTATCTTCTTCTTCCAGAATGTTTAAGAGTAAAGAAAGTAATCCTGAAAAGTGGACATAATTATTTCTATATTTTGTACAAATTTGTACTGACTGGGACATTAGCCAAATATATAAATTCACATAGTTACCCAATTTTAAGTTCTTTGCATTCTTAATATGTCCAATCTATTCTAAATAAATTTACATGCGATGTTAAACATTCTATTAAGAACTTAAGATCTATCAGATTTGGTTATCAGGACAAATTCAGAGGAGAATCTATCTTTCTGAAATCACCTTTTATCTACCCAGATTTACCAATTATATGCTTCTACAATGATTTCCGGGGCTTATGATGTTGCTCGAGTCTAATGCCAGATATATTTAGTAGTATAAGTGTCTACGCACTACCATCCATATAAAATTAATTTTATCTCTACACTGCTGTCATGCATAGCTCTTCATTTTATTCACGAAAGTTCTGTATACTCGACAATTTGTAATCGTGAATATGAATTAGTTACTCGCAACTCAATACATACTAAATTTGTGGGGGCCATCCCTGGTCTACCTCAGAACGAAAATCTGGTCCTAGTAATAATTCTATTTTCTGTTGGAGTTGGATTCTATCCCATTACCTTTGGACAAAAACTATCATATTTTTAGAAACCACTATTAATTCTGTGAAGAGACAAACTGTTTACTGTGCATGGACTTGTACTCTGCACCAGTTAGCTCATTTCTTTCTCTATGATAATGACCCTCACATTTTCCGTAGAAAAATGAGAGGAACCAAATATGCATACACTTTATGTCAACTTTATAAATGCTGTACAGCGTACCTTCACTCATAAAATCAACCATGATTACTGTTATGACTACTGAAAAACTATTATTAAACTGAGCTGTCCTCCTGTTTGCAGTTGTTCATCATTCTGTCTTGCACTATCGCAGTAGGGACAAATCTCAGCCAGTTCATCTGCATTGGTAGGTTCACGGCTGTATCATTCCAAGTCCTTGGCCATATGAAGACTATTCTGGTCCTTTTCTTGGGATTCATCTTCTTTGGAAAAGAGGGCCTAAATCTACAAGTTGTCCTAGGCATGGCAATTGCAATAGCGGGAATGGTTTGGTACGGCAATGCTTCTTCTAAGCCAGGGGGGAAGGAACGCCGTAGCTTATCCATTCCTACCACTAAAACACAAGATTATGCTGCACTGCCTTTGTCCTCTGAATCAGTTGAGGAGGTATAAAAAGTAGTGAGGCTCACGAGAAAGGAAGTGATTAAACTTTTGGTGAAGTCCATAGTAAATTTGTGCGCCTTTAGGCGAGCTGATTCATTTTCTTTATACCTAGAGGGAATTCCCCATTATTTATAGATCATATTGATATATCTCTGCCGTTTGTGTTAAGGAATTGTTTGGGAGGGAGAGAAGATGACAACTCTTTTTTAGGAGGATCTGCATTATGTTCCAAATTTTTTATAATAGAAAATATTACTGTTACTGTTTCTTTTATAGTAAAGAGTAATTCCATTTATGTCGTCGTGGTTGGCACTTGTCAACTTTCTGCTTCTGATGACTGCATTGTTCAGGTTCAAATGTAGGAATCTTTACTGGAAGTGACCAATAATTAATAAACTATTTTAGTATATATAAATAATTGGTAGTTAGACTACTTAAAATAGAAATAATTTTATTAAAAATTATAATTTCTTGTAAATATTTTTTATTATTGATGTTTTTAACTAAAGTGTTAAAGATACCAGTTACTCCATAGATGATAGTAAAAAGAAAGTAAATGTCCGTCTGTTTTCAAAATATTGCTGTGCTAAAACAGGCTTTTCAGTTACAGCAAAGAAAGTCCAGTCTTAAAAGGGATAAGAGTTAGTTGTGATTGTTCACCCGCGTCTGTATTTACTTAAATATATTATCTCTCGATAGTCAATTTCATTCTATAGGAAAACCAATTTCTAATAAAATGATACTATCAAAAGATAACAAGTACCGACAAATGGGGCCTTGAGCATTTGTCTAAGAGCAAACAACTAATATGTGGGCTGTATTTTTAAGCCATTGGCAATGCATAAATGTCGACTAAGTTACTAGTATTAATTATTAAACCAAAATTTGTATTTATAAAAATTAACACTGAAATATTATAGATTTTTTTCTCTTTACCAAATAACATCATTGTTTTTCATTCGAGAAAAATATATATAAAAATAAAAATTAAATATATTTTTGTCACTCTATTTTGCTTAAAGTTAATTTTTAGTCTATTTATTTTAAAAATTAGTTTTTTATCATCTACTAACTAATTCATGAGATTTTTTGAGGCTCCTATCATATTAATAATTGGCCCTCTCATTAAAGACATGACACTTAGATGATATTTGCGAGTTGAATAAAATATTTTTCATATCATTATTGTTGTAATTAGTTTTATTATTTATTTTATTTATATATTAAAAATAAAATATAAATCTTTTTATCTAAATATTTTAAAATTTTCAATTATTGTTGGATAAAAATAAATTTTAAATATTTTAATTCATAAATAAAAAATTACTTTTAATATTTTAATGTATAAATAAAATAAACAAAATTTTATATAAATATAATAAAATTTTAAATTATTAAAAAAAGTTAAATAAATTTTAAGTATTTTTTATAATTGTAAATTGAAATTTAAAATATTTTAATATATAAATTAAAAAATAAATTTATTTTTAATATTTTAATACATAAATAAAATTAATTATAATAATAATGACATAAAAAATATTTTATTTAACTTATAAATGTCATCTAAAAGTCATTATTTTAATAAAAGTGTCACATCATCAAAAATAATGAGATTAAAAAATCTCAAACATTTGTTGATAGAAAAAAAAATTAAAAAAAAATTAAAATTTCATGTTCCACAAAAAAAATGTCATTTTAAAAAAAATTCAATGAAGTTGTACCGTGAATGAGCAGAGCTAAAAAAAAGAGCAGAATAAATGCTTAACGTTTTGTTAGGTGGGCTATGGGGTAACATAAGGAAGGATTTTGTAGGATTCACTTGTCATGGTCCCAACAACAGCTAGATCTGCAAATTTAACACTTCACTTTTGTTTGAGACAATGGGAAAACAGGAGCTGTTATAAAAGCCTGATTTTCTGAGACATGGGGAATGATGCATTCATGCAAATACAGTAAAAATTAAGTTCAAATTTGACATTTAAGACGTCACATACCAACACTTTTGTTGTAGCTTCAGCCCAGCACCTGGCTCTGTCCGGACCCAAACATTATCATTGTTTTTTTCTTCCTAAGTTAAGAAACCTATTTACTGCGTTTCCAAAAACTATAAACAATTTACTGCTAGTATTTTGTTTCTTTACACAAGTATATAGTTTTCTTACTACTACGTTTCATTTTATTTATTAAGAAAAAAAACATCAAAATCAATATTTATTAATTACTTATATATTTTTTTTTATTAAGAACTATAAGATATTATACATTTATTAATAATATTAAAAGAATATATTAAATAAAAATCTAAAAGTAATTTGAAGAATAAACATAAATTAAAATATTTAATTTTATATATATATAAAAAAAAAAACTCCTATATACGAAACTGAAACTAGTAGTGAATAAGTTTTACATGAACACAATTCCAACTTAATATAAATAAATAAACTCAAAAAAAGTAATTTAATTACATCACCTAATATTTTTAATTATTTATGTATTGTGTCTAAAAGTTTGTGTCCAAAATATTATGCTAACGTAAATATTTCTCCTTGCAATTATTACAATTGTCAATTACATGGCTCGCTGGTCTTGATTGCGAAATATTGTGCTATGTTTGTATTCTTACGCTATTCATTTTAAACGAAATATGCGTTTTTGGTGTAATATTTAAGATTGAAGTGAACAATTAATTTTAAAATATAAAATAAGTAATATTAATTATTAATGATTGATATTATGAAAATATGTTCGACGAATTATAAAAAATTATAGTATTAATTATTAATTCAGTTATTTTATCAACTTTTTACATAAACCAAATTTTAATATTTAAAAGGATAACAATTTAAATTTCTCAATTTTTGTTGATCATCTCTATTTCTTTTAATTCTATTTTATTTTATTTTCATTGATCTGAAAGTTTATATAGTAAAGATCAAACATTTAATTTTTTTTATGAATCTAAAATTATTTAATATATTATTAAAATATTATTGAAACATACGTATTTTCGTGTGTGAATTTAAAATTTATTGAAGTTCCTATTTTGTAAATTTCATATGTTGAATAGTTTTCAACTCTATAACTATTAAAGTTTTATATTAGATATTTAACATGTGTGAATTTGTTTCTATCACTCATCAATGTATAAAAAATGTGACACTCTTACGTAAAATACATCAAAATTTGATACATTTTTCAATTTAGACGTAAATAATCTAGTAATTTTTCAATGTTCAATAAAAAAAATAAAATTAACGAAGATCGACGGTATTCAATAAAAATGTATAAATTAATTTTGATATATTTCAAAATTTATTTGTTTATCTGCAAGTAAATAGGTAATAAAAGTAATAATAAATATTGTATTAAATTTTAAAAAACTAAAAATAAATAGAAAATAAATCTTCTATAAAAGAGGAAGTACTCCCTCTATGGCTCTATTAAAAAAATAACTGGCTCATTTGATTTCACACATTAATAAAAATAATTAAAAAAATATTACATTAACAATGTCAATTATTTTAAAACAGACATTTTAGATATTTTTGAAAATTTACGAAAAAAAAAACTATTTTTTATCTCATTAAAACGTGGATATATATATATATTGACTTTGGCTTTCTTTATAAAAAAATTGTCCCATGATGAAGGAGAAATGGTTGTTGAAGACAATATAGAGCCGGTGGAGAATTCGTTATGGTTGCAGAATCAAATATGTCCAATGAGGATCTAATTACATGTTTGATGGGCTTATCTATGTCGGTAATATTACTGGTGTCTCTTGGCTAAAATATACTAAGATCATTTTTAGTTGTCAACCCAACCTCATATTATTAAATAAACTTCATTTTGTCATCATTCATTTTTTATTTGTTGAACTCGTTCGTTAAATAGATCTTATAATTTTAATTTAAATATTTCAATTTATATTATTATATATTATTATAATTTAAAATAAAATTGAAAATTTAAATTTTTATAACAATAATAAAAATTAAAAAATTAATAATTATAAAATTATTATTATTAATAAATTAAAAAAAGACTAATAACTATAAATTAATAAAAAAGGTAAAAATCATAAATTTATTATTATTAATTAAAAAATATAACAGTTATAAGTTTATTATTATCAAACTATAAAAATATCATTTTTTTTTTATATCTATAATAACAGTTTAACACAACTCTAACAATAAAATTCGTTAAAAATTTAATTTTACGTGCTCTACGTTAGCATACGACCATATTTAACTAACGTTACGGATACTACCACTACCATGTTCCTGCCATGTCCAATTGTTGATTATGTCCAAAGATAGACCTGCTTCATTTGCTAACTTTAAGAATTTTCTTTATACACTATACGTTATTTATATTGTTTTTGTGATTTCGATCAATTACGTACATTTATAGATACTCTCACCCATAAATGTGTTTCCTTCCTCGGAGGGGCTTGTGTGGTTATTAATGATTGCAGTGATACTCCTTTTTTTTTAAAAAACAATTGGTAAATATTAATTAAACTTCACACAAATAATTATAAGATTTTGAGATTAATTAAATTTATGATATGATGTCTAATTTAAAAATGGTAAAAAAAATCCATATAAATGGATATATGTTGATAAATCGGTAACAAACATAAAACGTGTAATTTAAAAGATATTTTTTTAATAAAATAAATTAATATTTATATGGAACGTTAATTAATGGATACATTAACAAATATAATAATAGATACTCTCATACATAAACGTGTTTCCTTCCTCGGAGGAGCTTCTGTGGTTATTAATAATTGCAACGATACTCTTTTTTCTAAATAAAAAAAACAAATGGTAAATATTAATTAAA
>JBBPBR010000004.1:67945997-67956775 GCA_037974775.1 Cicer pinnatifidum | reverse complement strand
ATATTATTAGGTTTCTATCTATATTTACTATTTCATGCAACCTTTTTTATAAGAGAATTAGGCTATTATTTAGTCCAACTTTTTTGTAAGAGACTTAGGCTATTATTTAGTCTAATAATTTATTGTAATTAGTTTATAATATAAATAAAATATATCAATTTTTATTAAATAAATTAAAATTTAATTGCCTTTTTATAAAAAAGACTAGAGATTGTATAATTTTTTTATCTAAATGAAATGATAAATAAATTTACATCATACTGTTTAACTCATTTATATGTTGAACTATATTTTACAAAAAAAATAGGAATAAATTTCAAATAATTGCATGATATTATGATTGTCTTTTATAAAAGTGAGCCATTGAGAGTAAATTGTAACGGTCAAAATACTAAAGCGTATTAGTGAAATCGACCAATCCTTGACTCTACATATAAAAAGTGAGTGTTATGGTAATTATTGTCACAGGATTCAGCATGATTAATAGGAGTAATTGTTCGGACCACAAATAAAAAGAACTTAAGAAGTTCAACTTTCTCCACGAACAGCAAATTTGGTTGGACCATTATTGTTACCAAAAAAAGTCTCCAATTCCATAATTGCAATCCTTTTTATACGATACTATTGTATTTTCATCATAATTATCAAGAATCTATACCCCACGAGTGATTGCTCATTTCTGATTAACACAAAAAATAAAAGATGAGTAAAAGAATCCATTTTGTCTGTTCTCCATGGATGTCGTGCTTTGCACGTGATCTAAATCATAGACTCGGTAAATTATTACTTTTCTATGTGTCTGGGACAATGTGCCCTTTTAGTGGCCACGTATTGTAAACCTTACGCCAAAACCATCAACAATAAACAAAGAAAGAATTAGAAGGAGACAAATTACCCGTACTACCAAATATTTTTTATTTTATCAAATTGAATTTAAGAGAAAAAAATTACAAAAATAAGGTTAAAAATCTTTTTAAAAATAGTTATTTAAGATAATTATTTAGTGAGAGAGTGAATTATGATTGAACCACGGTATAATGAAAATTGAACTCATTGAATTTACATGTACAATTTAACTTTTGTGTATGTCTATGAAAATATGTTTATTTTTTTCCTCTCCAATATAAACTCTTTGAAATTATATAATAATAATAATAATAATAATAATAATAATAATAATAATAATAATAATAATAATAATAATAATAATAATCTGAAAGGATACCAAAAATTTGAGAACCATATGTCGATTTGGTCATACATGTTACACTCAAAAAGTGTGTATTGATATATTGAATATTTTAATTAATAATTTTGTTTAATTTATTTACATAAATATTATTATAATATTTATTAAATTTTAGAGTTTTAATACATTTATCTTTTCTATTTTAATTATATTAATTAAAATAAATTATTTTTATAATTAAATTAAAATATCATTTTAAAATAAATTAAAAAATAAAATTTCAAAATTTAATTGTATTAAATTTAAAAAATAATTAAACTCATTTATACATTATAAAATATTTAATTTAATAATATTAAAATATATTAATTTTTGAATGTATCGTAAAAGTCTCCTTAAAAACATAAAACATTGCATAAGATTAAAAAAAAAAGTTGCAAGAAATAATGCAACACTTAATTGAATGAATATTTATTTCAAGCATAAAAAAACTGACATCTCACCTATTAAATACACACCATGAGTCGATGACCATCCCTTATCAGTCCTTTCCAATGCTCAGACTAATTTATTCATATAATTAATGTTATGTTTGTTTTTCTTCATAATTTATTTTTATTTTTAATTTATTTTGTGTTGAGCACCTGTCTTTTCTTGTCACACTGCCTGGGTTACAACTCTGATTGAGTTGGCAACACTTTAGTCCTCTAATCTGTCATTAGATATACTTAATTACACATGTTGATGTCGTTATGAAAGTACATAGGATGGTACGTACGGTCAATTGTTTCATACTACTTGTTTTCTTTTTTCTTTTATTTTATACATAAATTCCCCTAGTTAGAAATCTGTGAGTTTTCTTTAACTATGCCATAAGGTTAATTAGAAATCTGTGTGGACCGTAATACAAATTTAGATGTGATGAAGTTTACGACCGTACACAACTCAATTATTCTTAAAATATAAATTAAAAAAAAAAATGGAAAATTGAACAGATTTTTATTTAAAAGAAAAATTCTTAGCTTTTGTGGTTATGTGAACGGAAATGAGTGTGGAGTGTGGTTAATGCATTTGAAAGTAATTGAGCCATATAATTGGAAGGGTCGCAAGTGTGTATTTGAAAGTACATTTTTGTGAAATGAAGGTGGTGGAACTGTTTGACCCAAAAACGGTGGTGTTTTGATTTGAGGTAAGTGAGTGAGTATAGCTTTTGTGACTTCATTAAAGCCCAACGAAGGACTTTGTTGAGAATAAGATTCGTGTGGTTCGCACATTCCCAGCCACAGCTATCAGAATGACATGCGTAGGATGAGTGAAACGTGGGCCAATCAGACACCTGCTTCTGTCGGAAACTATACCCTACAACTACAACGTCGCATTTGCGATATGATACCTACGCTTTGGTCTATCATCCCTGCAACTCAGATATGGGCGATCACATTCAATATCTATTGGATACCGATCTTTTTATATACAAAACATATTCAAATTATTTATTTTCTTAACAAATGTCTTCAAAATTTAAATACTAAATTTTTAATATATCTTGTGCTTTGGATATTGCTCTTTTTTATGTAAATAAACTCCATTTTATTTATTAGAAAAATAACAAAATATATCCACTTCTGTTTTAAATGCCGCTCAATAACCAAAAATTTTATGGCTATAAGAAAAATACGTAATTTAATAATAAAAAGTTATTAAGAAGTGTTTTAAAATACTTGTTAATAATATCACTATGAATAATTTTTGTGTCGCAATCTTTTATAGCAGTTTTTTGTGCGTAGTTTTTTTAGTTTATGAGTAGTCATAGTACTATATTGCAAATAACTTTAATTGTCATATTAAAAGTGACTTCAACCACCATATTGAGAGTGTAAAGTGCATCGACAAAGTTTTTTTTTTTTCTCCACAAATTCTTTGCATCAAAATTAGTCATGTTCGAGACATTGTCAAACAATTTGACATTGTCAAACCCAAATTGTGGATACTTCTTTTAGTTTAGATTAGAACACAATTTACTACGTAAGTGTCTAACGTTTTATGTTAGACTTAACTCCTATTGCTTTTATCTAAAACAATTTGATAGTATACTCTTCAATTTTTTATTTAATTTTATAGGAATTAGATTTGTTGACAGAAAATATTGTGAAAACTTAAAGTGTAGAAGTAAAAAGTTGTAAAAAAAAAAATAAAAAAAAAAAAAAGAAAATTTATAGTATCTAAGTGACAAATCTAATTAGACGACACTTATTTTTAAATTGGTGGAGGATATGAAGTCGATGTGGCCAAAAGAAACGGATGATATATAAGCTAATTGATAACATATAAAATTGTAACATATAACAAATAAATTAACTATATAAACTAATTAATTTCACTATTCGAACTAACATATAAAAAAAATATTATAAGTTGGTGAGAGAATATTCGTTACCAATAGTTAAAAAAATTAAAAATATTCGTTACCAAGTAATTAGGAAAACCTTTAGTTTCTAGATTATTTTTTAAAAATTACTCACGTACAACTAACTAAAATCAGTTATGCATATTCCATTATTATTATATTTAAAAATTAAAGTTTGACATAGTTAACATAATACACGCAAGTGGGTTTTAATTAGCTATGAATAATTTAAGCACAACATTTCAAATAAAACTTATGTCTCATCCTTGTCTTATTGATTCCATTGACGAGTTTAATATGTTGGAAATATTGGGTAAGTGACGATGAAGAGTAAGTAACTGGAAAAGTTTTGGCAAGAGTGAACACAGCGCTCGATCAATAATTTAATTAGAATAATTTATAATTCCATAATACGTGCTTGGGGTTCCTCATTCACCGGACAGCTTTCAGCATAAAACCTTTGGCTTGTCTACTAAAAAGAAAAGTTATTAGATTCAAATCTGGCCCATGCACAACGCGTTCAAACGCAATTTATTCATTTATACTATAAAGTTATAAACTACTACTAGTATACTACCTTCCAAATAATTGAGAACTAAAATGTTTAAATTAGTTATATTTAATAATGTTCCTATCCCCATTGCATTGACATATGAAACACAACTATAATAAGCAACCACATAATATAACGTTTACTACAACATTTTAATTTCAGTCAGCTCAGATCTCAGTGGAATTGTCAATTTCCTCTATTCGAAATAAATTAAGAACCATGGGATATATATAATATTGAGAAGCATAGGTGATTCCGTGTGTGTGTGGAACACGTTACCAAAGTCGTTATGCTACGGTAAAGTTACCATCAAGATTGTAGTTCACCCCCCAAATTAATGGTTCTAATAAACAACAAGAAGGGAAATAAAATAACCAAACAACTAGTAGTTATAATTACTTCACCTGTTTTTAAATCATTTAAGGAAAATAAATTGACTGTTAATTTCAGAATAATATTTTATGTAGAGAAAAATGATATGCATTATTAATGTAAAAAAATTTCCCTGACATTTAATTAAATTTATATATTACGCCATATTATGCCACTCAATCCCATTTTTATTATAAGACATGACAAAATAAATAATTTCTTTTGAATATCAGAAAATTTTAAAATCTAATGTACTACTCTATTGATATTAAGAAATTCAATAAAAAGTTTAATTTTATATACTTTTAATGAAAAATATTTGCCATTATATATATGTACATATTACAATCAATCACCTGCAATTTTAGAATTAATTATAATTAAAATTAAATATTTTTAATAATTCAACAATTATAATTATAAAAAGAGTAAAAATTATTTTTGTTAACAATACGTATGAATTATATTCTTCAAAACAAGAACACTTTTAAGATAATATTTCATGAACAACAAAACAATTGATCCCTCCCAAAAATCGTTATCCATTACTTTGTTTTATTAATTCAATGATACAAACTTTAAAAGCAGTTATTTAAAAATATAGCAGTCCATCCGTCCTGTCCTTATTATAAGACTCGATTTTGTTACAATAAATTTATTAATTAGTAAAAAAAACAATAAATTTATTAAAAATGCTAATTACTTTTTTAGGATTATATTTTTTACAATTAATAGTATAATATAGAAAAAAATAACTTTTTTTACGAGTAAGAAATATAAAGATAAACTAAAGGTTTTTTTTAACTGTTACAAATTAAAGAAATTATTTTTGTAAATAAAATACTTGTATTGATTAATTAATTAAAGGTGTTATATTAAGTTACACTTAGGGTACCTTGAAATAAGGGTTTGAACGTGCAAGACACGAGGGATCACGTGGGGTTTCCGGTGGCACCGGTGTGTGCGTTGAAGGAACCTTTGCTTAGTATTTTTGGGCTTCAACTAATTTTTCGAGGTCGACCCTGCTTTTTACGTACTAGTACTATATTTGTTTTACCTATAATAAATATTAATTTAATTAGATCCATGCCATGCGCATTCTTTTCAAAGTACTAAGTTAGTTTTATATTTGTAATTAAGCTTAATAAAAAATGTTAAGGATAAACTTGGACTTTAGTAGAGACTCACGTGCTTGTCTTATCCTTAAACAACGTGCTCCTTTTCCCCCCAATTTTCTAATTGACAAAGTTTTAAGCCTCCAATTGTAATCTTGAATTTTTTGCTTTGGGTGAATCAAAACGAGCCATTCAAGGTAAACCTTGTTTGAAGAATCGAAGCTAATGTCCGTGGGCACTTCGAAAAGAAGGTTGGATCGCATATAATGCCCAAAAATTTGGATTCCTTATGGTGTGACCACTTGTTCGTGCGCAGAAATATCATTACATAAATATTCTGTGTAAAGTGTGTATATCAGTTTACAAACAAACTATGAATATTCTAATTTCTAAGCATTTTTAGCATGAAACTGTCATCTCACTATAAAGATATTATACTTGAAATATTCTAATAAAAAAATATTACAGTTTTTTTTTTTAATATTATTATTATAGTTTGATTTGATTGAATGTGTCTGTAAAATTTATTTATAAGTAAATAAGTAAATTAATTTTTCAAATTACAACTGACGATGAATTAATATTTAAATTTTACAAATAAATAAATATATATTTGAAATTATAAAATAATAATTAAAATAGTTTATATTTTAATTTTTATCGTTATATATTATAATATGACATGTTAATTTAATATTTAAACCATTATATTGATTTCATATCAATGTTATCACAACATTGACTAATTTTCTGTTGAAATTAAAATATTTCATGGGATAATTTATCCAAAATTAATTTATGCACAATTACAATAACTCAAATTTATATTTGAGATAATAAAATTTTATCAATAAATTTATTTATAAAAAGATGATATTGATGTAGAATCAACGTAGATAAACTGCATATTCCATTACAGTGTTATATTAAAGTATATAACAATCAAAAATTACATAGATACTACTTTTAATAAATAAAGAATTGCACACTATTAGTGTAAATTAACTTTACACATATAATTAATAAAAATAATTGATTTTGTTATACGGTCTCACTATATAATTATAAATCATAAAATAACTATACAGTTAACGATTCATGTTAGTTGTTTCTATAAAATTATTTACATTAAAAATATATATTTATTATTTTTTAATCATCGAATTAATCTTTTATTCTCTTGTATTTTTAAAGTTATTGAAAGACTAATTACTTTGTTGATAAATAATTTTATTTATCTTTTGCAAATTGTTGAGGGTTAATTAGTTTAATGTCTGCTTTTCATATTTATAAATATTTCAGAGAAAAAATTAAAGAGATAATAATTGTTGGAGTGATAAGAAGGTTATACATTTAAATCTCTTTATAATAAAATTAAAAACTCATGTAGTTGCATATTTAGGTTATTTGTTTAATTTTTTTACTAAATTCTCTTCAAATATTTATCTCTTATTTCATTTCATCCTCATTTATCCACATTATTTATTTTAATTTAATATTTTTTTCTCTTAATAACCATACAACTTTGTTGTAGATGTAATATTGTATTAGATGATCCAATTTTTTGTAATTACTAACATTAACTCTTGTTCTTGAGTTTTGAAAAATTGTTTTAAAATAAATTTCAGTCATTAAAGATATTTCTTAGTTAAGTCGCAGACTAAGTCACGCTTTTTAACACATTTCGTAGCACTGTCTAAATTGTGAAAGACAGACTATCAATCAAGAAGTCCCAATGATAAAACATCAAAGACAAACTGTATCGGAGTTCAATTGCACCATAGAAAGTTTTAGAATTACACCTTCAATATGATGGTTAAAGTAACTTGTAATATGGTACTTTGACCACTTGTAAATGAAAAGGAATACAACACAAAACTTCCCTAAAAGGACAATGATATTAGGACAACTTAAAAATTGAAGGGCAACGACACAAAAATCGTTCTAAAAGACAGTGGTATTAGGACCACTCATAAACAAAGGGAATACGACACAGACCGCTCTAAAATGAAGTGCATCGAGCAAAAGACGAAGACGAGAGAAAGTTGGAAATTGCTTTTAACTTTTGTGTGCTCCTCATAAAAATTTGACATTCTTATATAGTGATGAAAGTAAACCCATATATGTTAAATATCCAATGTGGGGCTTTAGTATTTATAGATTTGTAAACTACTTAATATATCAGGGCTTTCAAATGTGGAACTTCAACAATTTTTAAATTCACACACTAATGTACTTTATGTTCCAACATTCCCCCCATTTAGATTAAAAAAATGTTTCTGAAGTAGCGTTAAATGCTCATTAAAATTGTGCATAAACATACATGTCTTTTGATTTGACCCTTTGCATAGTAAGTAAGATAATGTTTTCATAAGATGTATTTTAAAAATCCCGTGCATTAATAGCTTTGAACGTCTATTCCAATATAGTGAATGCTATAGGAATTGTGCCTCTAAATTCTATAGGAAGCGACTCTACTTCCACATTCACATAGGTGATTCTATCAAGATTAGTCACGTAACTAGATCCTCCACTCGACATAGAGTATAAATCTCGTTAAATTTTTATGTTACCTTATCCTATCATCGCTTTATGAATCATGTTTCTTTGGTTTATAAAAGCATGTTCATCTTATATCGCTTCACGACTTATTATTATCCATTGAAGCTAATTATTGGGATCTCCGGTTTTTTAGGTTGGGTTACTATCATGAGTGACTCTTTATGCAATAGTCTCATCCTTTTGGATGTTTTTATGACTTTATATCTAACAAATTATTTCGTTAAAGGATCTGTTAAATTCTCATCAATGCGTATATGATTCCCTATAACATTTCCTTTAGAAATTAACTCACTAACAATGTTATGTTAACACAATGTATTTGTTGTATCTTATCGTTGTAATAAAGATTCTTAATCTTTGCAACATTTATGGTACTATCGCCGTGGATCAACACAACTGTCATATGTTTTTCCTATAAAAGGATATCAGCTAGCAAACATCTCAACCAACATGTTTCTTCACTAGCAGTAGCTAGTGCTATCATTTGAGACTTCATAATGGAATGAGCTAATATTGTATGTTTATTTGATTTTCAAGATACAACACCATATATACTAAAAATATGACAATTAGTTGCTTTGGAGTCATTTGATAAAATGTTCCAATCAACATCGTTGTATTCTTCAAAGACGGTATGAAATCTTTGACATTGTAATTCGAGATTCATGTTCCTTTTAAGGTCTCTTATAAATATTTCGATAATATGTCAATGCTCCTTACTTGGTCTATTGGTAAACTTGCATAATAGTCCCACGACTTAGACAATGTCGGGTCTAGTACAATAAGTGGCGTACCTGAAACTTCCAAAGATGCTATCATTTAGTTTGTGTAACACCATCATTAGTGTTTTTGAAATTTTTCACACTTGGATCATATGGTGTGCAAACATGTTTACAGTCAAAGTAATTGTATTCCTTTTGTTTTTTTTTTTCAACATAATGAGACTGATCCAAAGAAATTCCTTATTCTGACCTAGTATTCTTGATTCCAAGGATTACACTCGCTTATTTGAGGTGTTTCATATTAAAATTGTTCCACAACAATGATTTCATAATATTTAGAACATGAATATTTGAACTAAATATGAGTAGGTCGTCTACATAGAGAAATATAATAATGCAAATGCCATTATTATCAAGTTATCAAATAATTCACTTTCATTCACTTTAAATTCTTTCAATATAATCAAATTATCAAACTTTTCATGTCATTGCTTGTGAACTTGTTTAAGACCATACATACATTTTTTCTAATTTATAGAACTTGTTTTCTTGTCCATGAATCAAAAAACTTTCAGACTGTTCCATATAAATTTCTTCTTCGAAGTCACCATTTATAAAAGACATTTTGACACCATTTTATGTACCACTGAGGTATGAATAACATATAGTGAAATGAGTACTCTAATAAATGTAATTCTAGCGACACCGTATCAGAGTTCTACTACAGCCACGAAAGTCTCCAAGATAAACAACTTAGACAAACTGTATCGGAGTTCTATTGCACTGTTGAAAATCGTTCAAGAATTACACCATCAATATGATGGTTAAAGTCACTCTCAATATGGTGATTAAAACCACTCTCAATATGGTAATTTGACCACTCATAAATTGAATGAACTACGACACAAAAACCACTCTAAAATGAAAATGATATTAGGACCATTCAAAAATCAAAGAGATTGTGGCACAAAAACTACTATAAAAATCAATGGTATTATGACCGGTAAAAAATGTAGAGACCACGACACATATCACTCTAAAAGGTAGTGCGTTGAACAAAATAGGAAGAAGATAGAAAGTTGAGAATTGTATTTAAATTTAATGTGTTTTTCATAAGAGTTTGATACTCTTTATAAATTGATAGAACCAAACCTACATATGTTAAATATCTAATACGAGGCTTTATTATTTATAGCGAATTGTTAAATAAATATGTGAATCAAACCCACGTATTTTAAATATCTAATGTGAAATTTTAACAAATTTTAAATTTACACATTAACATATTTTATATTTCAATATTAACTATTTTAAAAAATAAAAAATTTAAAAACTAAGTTGAATGATTACTCCTTCCGAAGTATAGCGAATTGTATGTCTATAATTAGAAATGTATGTGACACATGCAGGCATGTACAGCAAAATATTTTCTGGACATATTGTTTTTCTAATATACATACGCGTCATGTGGCGTCGTATTTTTCTTTGGGGAGAAGTTTTATTCCTAACTTCGTCAAACTATCTAGTATCTTCCATACTAGTATTTATTTGTGTTGCCAGCCCACTGAAAGATTAGATATCATATTTCCATACTTTGCTCCTTATTTCTATAAATATTGAAAAATTAAACTTTACTTTTACTATTTTTATTGAATTTTTTTAATTCATTATTTATCTAATATAAATATAAAATTTCTTATGTTGAATTTTATTTTCCAAAAATCTAATTTAAAAATTAATATATCATAAATTTGAAATTTCTAATATATATATATATATAATATGATAGAAATATTTTACTTACAGAAATTTTAAAAATAAAATTTGTGGTATGAAAAAAAAATTAACTTTTTTTAGT
>JBBPBR010000004.1:67918295-67935342 GCA_037974775.1 Cicer pinnatifidum | reverse complement strand
GCTTTCAAAATCGAGATTGACAACACTACCACAAGATTTAGTAAATTTAAAATATCTACTGAATTTAATATATTAATTTTTGTCTTGAACATTCATAATTAAATTAAGTTTAAGCAATATCTAAATCCTATATCATTTACAACGTAACATATTAATGTAATATTTTATAAAAAAAATAATCTTTAAAAATCAGTAATTTAAAAAGTTATATTTAAAATATTTAGTCTATTATATTTTAGTATTCTTCAATAAATATTAAATATCTTAATTAATTAACTAGTTATCATAATATAATTGATTAGTAATAAGCAATTGATTAAATGAATTAGTAATAAATTATCAAAAAACATTGTCGAATGGTGGAAGATAGAATGATGACAAAATCAGAATCATTTTGAGTTTTAGAGATTTAGAATTTTTGAGAACTGAGTGGATAAAAACCGATAAAAATTAAATTCAAATATAAAACATATGTAAGTATCTAATCAGTTGATAAATAAATCAAATTATAATCATATTATTTTAATTAAATATTTTAAATAAATTTAAATTCAATTTTAAATTTTGATCTTATTATCGAATTTTTTTTTACAATTCTAATTAAAAGATTTTAAAATCATTTTATTAATTAAGAGTTTTTATGGAGATGTTACATCACAGGTCAAGTAGAACTAGAAGAAGGAAATTGTATGTGAATATTTTGGCTGGCGTGAGGCTAACGTACCAATTACGTCATAATGGCTACGTACCCCGATAGTTTAAAACTAATATCTATTATTGCATTATATATCCGCTCTGCAGCACCCTTTTAGGTTTTGATTAATTAATTGTAACAAACAAACAAAAATCAGAATCCCTTGTATTATTTAATTTATATATAGATTTTGAATGTTCATGCTTTTTTCCCTTTTTTGATTTTTCAAACCCTAAGTAAGTTAGAGAAAGGGCATGCAGTGGCGAACATGCATCATTTCTTTTTTGCCACTGCTAGTAGATTGCCATTATGACATCCGAACAAACACATACTCCATTGTCCAAAAAAGAAAACTTCTACTTTATTTAGTTATCTCTTTCTACCTATCTCGATAAATAGTAAACTATATTTATATATATATATATATATATATATATATATATATATATATATATATATATATATATATAAGGTTTTTAAAATTTTTAGAGTCACATTTTTTATGACCTAAATTAATTTCTTTTAATTAATTAATTTTTTTACCTACATATTATGTTATATATTTGCTTACAATTTGTAATAAATACTTTAATTAAAATATTAATTAGTTTTATTTTTCTCAAAGTAAACTTATAAATTAAATCATAGTAATTTAGAGCAAATTTAATACCCCAATAAATTTTATTAATGAAATTTACTCAAAGGAGTCCCATATTTAAGAAAGCAAGTAGTATCGATATAACGAGTTGTGAGTTGTAATTTATATATATTATAAACACAAACATTTTCAAAATATACGACATTAACTAAATACTTATAAAACAATCCTATAAATGATGATGTTCATTTATGTTAAAAATAAAAAAGGATATCTACTAAAATTATCAATGCCCAGATGAAACACGAGCTCATAATCCGAGTATTATAGTGGACTTCGAAAATATATAAACCCCTGTGATATAGCTCGATTAAGACTCGTGAAAGATAGATGTTGTGTCGTGTGATTAGCGCATGTAACGAGTAAGGGCAGGGTAATGATTCTCTTCATTTCTTTCATTTCCAAAATTTTTAGGCGTATAATAATAATAATACAAAGACACATTTTCCCAAAATAGTGACATTAATTACATGTTTATACATTAAAGCAGCTTTTTATCTTGGACAAATTTAAGTGTAGAGTTGACAACATATTTGAATGTGTGAAGGGAATTTTAATACAAATTATAAAGTTAATTTTTTTTAATTTTAATATGTTATTACTAATTAATATTATGTAATATTTTTTTTTATTAATTTAATATTATTGAGATAATATTAAATTTTAAAAAATGTATATATTTTAATTTTAAAAATATTAAAATATAAGATTTTTTTGTTAAGTAAATTTTTTTTAAAACGTTTTTATAAAATAAAAATTTTATTTTTCGTGAAAACCACTAGTTAGGTGATTTAGGCATTAAAAAAGAAAAAGAGATTTCCAATATACTCTGTTGTTTGAATGGTTCTACAAATGGAAACATGTATATGCTTAACAGAAATGAAGACTATAAATACGTGTATTTTAGAATTAATCTATTGATAGTAGGAGATCTATTATTTGCTTGGAAAGAGGAATTGTTGGATAGCTTTGCAAATAAAATTGGAATAGTAACCAAGCAACGGAGTTCGTGACACATGGGTGTGGATGCCAATTTCATTGAACGGTTATTGTTAAAAATGGCTAAACTCAATCCAATAATGGAAATATCACTCAATAATTAGTTATGCTATGTGTAGATATTCCGTTCATTTATTATTTTTTATTGGTGTAGCAATTTCTTAACTTATTTTGCTTTCATGAATATGCAATATTGATTCTCTTATTATATAAATGTTAGCATGAATCTTACTAACCATACGCAAATAGTAATATGTATTTTTTTTAAAAGAATTAAATAAGCAAAATCTAGTTTGATATTATTTAATGATTAAAAATGAAAATAGAGAAAGAGAGATGTATGAATGAATTGTATAATGGAATGATTACCCCACGCCCTTCCCGCTGGCTCAGTGTCTGTATGCGTGGGTTTGGAATACTTGTCCTCTCTCTCTCTCTCTCTCTCTCTCTCTCTAAGAAACAGACAAGACAACCCATTTGCCAGCCTTACAGTAACATAGTAACATGCTGTTGTGACAAGACACTGCGCTTCCTCTAATGCATTCATTTCGAAACTGAATTCAGAAACATGCTATCGTCGTTTTGTTCTTAACTTTAGTTTACTCTATATATCACCTCTGCATTTCTTCAAACACCTTATGAGTACTCAACTCTTAAGAACAGACTTTTCTGATCAATAAAACATATCTTTGGATAGTTAAAAACTTAATCATTCTTAAAATGTATAATTTCTTTTGACATGTGAAATTAATTATTCTTTTGAAAGTTTGGTAAGCATATGGCTATCTATATATAGTTGAAAGGAGTCAGAAGCATTAGGGTCTGTACATTCCTTACTGCAAAAGAATAAAGTATCACATCAGAGAATCATGGTCGTGTATGTATGAAAATGACTGTTCAAGTACAACAATTTCAAAAGCACCAGCTGACATGCTTGCACGCTCCAAATTTCTTAACCTTCTTATAATTATAATTAATTATAATCAAACAAATATTGTCCATTTGCAACTCATTAATTAACAAATATAATTTTTTTTTTTTTTTGCGCCTATAGAAACACAAAGAAAAACACCTAACACTGAAATTTGCAATTCGCCCTCTTCTTTAGATATTTGAAGGTTGCGAGAAAATGGCCCTACCATAATGAAGGACTTTTGCCTCTTAAAGACTTTATTATTATTATTACTTATGCTTCCTATTACAAGTTACCGGTTTTAATAAGCTATCAAATTGTAAAATTGCTAAATGGTTGGTTTGGTGAATCACAGTTACATGTACTGCTCAAACTTTTTTCATTCTTGACATAAAGCCTACCACATTAATGCCATTTTATAGGATGATCTTAGGAAATGGAATGGAAGTTTCTGCATCATCAACACTAAAACAATCATAATTTGATTGTAAGCTAATTAAATGAATTTCATTAAATAAATAAATGATAAAGCTGATTTTGACATAAGCTATGACTCAAGTTTAGTAGTACAAATAAATTCACAAAGAAAGAAAAAAAAGTAGAACCTGTCCAACAAACCAACAACTAACTATAACGAAACAGAGGACCCTCCATATTAGGTAATTAATTAATTGAATGCTAAATATCACAACCTCCCTGGCACGATTATGTATCTTGTATTCAAGTTTGAATGTTGCATAGAGACTTTTGGCATTTTTGAATGCTTGAAACTTGAGAGGACTACCTTCAGGGGTATATGTCCTTCTCCGCAAAAGTCACACCTAAGAGGCCGCATTTGAGGGTGGTCTTTTAAAAATGTATCTTTTAAGATATGTCCCTCAATTATGCTGAATTTCACATATATAAGACAAATATCATACTCTTCCAATAATTGTAGTATAATATAATCATTACAATCTTTCATGCTCTATAGTGGATAATTATCTTAAACAAAGAAGAAACAAACTACTAGTACACGTCATTAACAAGCTCAACAAATAAAAATAGAAAATTAAAAAAAAATAGATAACAAAAATTTTATTGCAGAGCAAAAAATTTTAATTAAGTAAATAAATTATAACTCAATAATAACATGACAATCCTCGACAACAGCGCCAAAAACTTGATAGTATTTCAGCAAGTGTACTAAATCCTTCCAAGTAATAATTAAAATGGTAGTACCGAGTGTCGAACTCAAATGATTGCGTTTTACTATCGAATTATGTTTAACTACTAAAATTGAACAAATTTTTTTTAAAGTTGATTGAAATTATATTTGAAACTAACAAGAGTAATAGAAATGAACTTTTATGATAAAAAAAAATGTCAGGGATGAGTTTCATTTCGAATCGAACATTGATTTCTAATTTGATCTTAGTTACTAAATTCCTTTATTGAACTATTACCGAATTCTCTTTATTATTCTTACCCTAATATCTTAGTGACATAGCCTTTAATTCTAAAGTAACTCTTAATTCCTGATTTAAGATTATAATTAAGCTTTACAATACTAGAATTCTCTTATTAAACTATTTCCTCTGCAACTAATTCAATACTGCAATATCATTAATTTCTTAACTCAAACATTCGTAAACTCCACTTTCGTTTCAAATACGAATCGTAAATCAGTTTAAAGTTGATCAAACAATAAAAAACATTAAGCACATATATGAGAAAAATAATTCAATAAACTTATTCATATAACTAGAAATCAAATCAAACAAATAAAAGTTTCATCATATTTCATTCACCCCTAACAATTACGGATTAATTATCATAAGAGAGATACAAAAGATAGAGATTAAAGAAAAATTACAAGAAAGATTCATGAATGATTCTTGATAAAACTCCTTCAATGGTGTTAGAATCAGCCTCCTCTGAGTTTATCTGCTAAGACACGAGTATCTAAACTTCAAAATAGCCAAAAAGATACATAGAAAGTGAGAAAAACATAGTTTTATGCATTATATAGTGTGTCATGCTTCCCAGCCGCTACCGTTTGCGCTCCAGACGCCCCTAGCCAAAAACAATATGTGAAAATATTGTAGAAATGCGCACTTGATTTGGCTCCAATTGAACATCTACAACTCTAGATATGACTGAAATGCTTTATAAGTTATGTTGATTTCTCATCAAAATTCAGCATTGCACTAAAAAAAAAAAACAAAATTACAAAAAATATCTACTTAATCAAGGGAAAAATAAGATCATAAACATGTCATTAAATTCAAAAACTAAAATCAACAAAATATATCAAATAAACTCTTAAATTAACTAATGATTAAAGATAAATAAAACTAAAAATAATAAAAAAATAATATACATATGATAAGAAGTTATCAATGTTACTGAATGACAATGTTTATGATAATTTTTGTTCTCACATATGATAAGAAGTTATCAATGTTACTCAATGACAATGTTTATGATAATTTTTGTTCTCACATAGTCTTTGTCAAAGGGACTCATTATAACCTTATTTGTTTATTTTGTGAGTTGAGGTTTTCGTAGAGTTACTTATTTGAGCTTAAGAGAGGTAAAAGAACTTCATTGACTACATATAGTTAAATGTACTCTCCAAATTAGTCACCTATTTTGATTTTATGATGATAGACTGATTTTCTACATAGATAGCTACTAAGATACTTAGACGGTTAACAATATTCTTGAAGTATCCCAAACTGTTTATTGCCAACTGATTAATTTGGACAAGTATGAAATCTCGTTTTGCCGAAATGTTCTTTAAGAGAAAAAATATTGTTCCAAGGAAGTATGCAAATTAAGGCAATTGTTCATACGATACCAACCTATGTTATGAGCTACTTTAAACTCTCAGATTCATTGAAAGCATGATAAACAAGAACAAGTTTTAGTCGGGAACTAGGTAGAGTGAGCGTAAAATTCAATTGCTAAGTTCAAATGCTTTAAATAGGGGGGGGGAATGGAGGCATGGGGTTGCGAATATTACATAATGAGAACATCTTGACTCAAAGGAATGTATTTTTCTAAAAATGAATTCCTTAATATAGTTGAATGTATGGCCACGCGAGTCGCGAGTGGCTAATTAGGCAGCACACTGCTTAATTAAATTTGTTATTTCTAGTCAAGATAGTTATTCGATTGAAGAAAACACCAAATTGTATCTATTTGTATCTTCACTTTCGATTTGATATCACCATTTTGTTTAATGAATAATTATTTTCACATCCAAAAATAAATAAATAACTAAATATTATTATTAATCTTTCATTTTTTTGACAAGATTATTAATTTTATATTTTAACACAAAATTATCAGTTGTGTATTTGACTTAAGGAAGCAAACCCAACAACAGTCATCACAAACGGCGTCGGGCGGCGGTGACTAATTTTCCGGCCAGCATAATAATATGACTTCGACTACAACCACCACTTTCTTCATCTACTCAGAATTCCACTCAAAATCCCCCAATTCGCTTCTTCGTCCACGTATTCATACCTGCAACAAACCCTTTTCACTTTCGCTTCCACCATCGAAACTTCGTGCAACCCATTTGTCAGTATGCACTTGTTCCCGCACCCCATTCACACCCTCCACGAGTTTCTCACCCCAAAGGAGTTTATCCAAGTTCATTTCAGAAAAGATTGCATTTTTTCTCATTGGGTCGTTTATCTTCTTTGGTTGCTTTAACACAAGAACCGCTTTTGCAATTGCAGTACCACCTTCTGGTGGAGTGTTGGAGGAGAAGGAAAAAAGCGACGAGGAGGAAATGAACGAGAGAATTTTGGAAAAGGATCCAAGAAATATTGAGGGTCTTAAGGTGATTGTGTATGGGAAAATTAGAAGAGGGAAATGTAAAGAGGCTGAGAAGTTTGTGAAGAGGTTAATTGATGTGGAGCCAAATGAGGTTGAATGGAGGCTTTTGCTGGCACTTTGTTATGAGACAATGGGGTATTTGAGTAAAGCTAAAACATTGTATTCAGAAATTTTGGAGCATAGGCCTCTTCTTGTTAGAGCTTTGCATGTAATGTTAATTTCTCAATCTCAATCTCAATCTCTATCTCTTTCTGTTTTGATGAAAGTTTTAATTTTGATTTTCTGATTAGAATGGTTAATAGATGGATGAATATGAATGCTTTGTTTAGGTTAGTCAAATGCTGATAATGAGGGATTAGAAAATAGAAATTTAGAATTGTTATTTGAATGTTGATAATTGTTGACTTTGATGTGTTGCTGGCTTGCTGGTAATCATGGTTATTAGGAGTGCTCATCTAAAAACATTGTTATTGTTAGGCTATGAAAAAGATAATACCTTTGTTATCCTTTATGCAAATATGACAATGATTGTGCCTTGACATGCTTGTTTATTCCATATCTTCCCTAAGTTTTTAAGTTTTTATTTCATTGTGTCCATTTACAAGAAGTGTAGATAATTGATGTATGGTTCTGGATATTGTTTCAGAGTGATGCTTCGAAAGCATACCTATTATGCTTATAAGATGAATATTAGATGGAGCTAGGCAGTTTATGATCAATTGTCAAAATAACAATTATATTGTAATGTAACATTGCTTGGGAATGATTTCGGGATGAATTCAAATTAGAGGTGGAAGTTACTTTATATGTTAGGGAAACAAAGGAGAACATGGAAGGAACATAAATGAGAAGAAGGCTGATCCGAAGTTGCCCCAATATCAGTGCTATGTTGTTAATCTCAAATAGCAGTATAGAGCACCTGACACCAAACTGCTAAAGCGGTATAGCAAATAGCGGGATATCCACCATTGAAAGACTTTAAAACAGTATATAAACTAAATATATAAATCTCATGGTTTTACATCTTACCAGATTGTAATCGCCTATGGCAAGTTGTGTTCAAGTGTATTATTTTCATTTTCTTGTTAAGTATCAGGGCATTAATATTTGTACTATTTCTGCAAGAACCATATGTTAGTCACTGCGCCTTGCTTCAACTAAGCTTGTGTAGTTTTTATCTAACAAGCTTCTTGGTCTTATTTTGGTATTTTACATAGATTGATGTTTTTTTGCTTTGGCCTTGTTATTTGTTGCATGCACTCTTTAGGTAGAATTTGAATATGTCGATTGAAAAAATTATTTTACAATTTAATTTAGATTCAGATTTGAAGGCGGCTTGCTAGATGCTTCTTTGATGGCATTTTGTGGTGAATATTAAAAAAAAAATTAACTGTCTTACAATTCCTTGTTAATAATATCATGAAATCAAGTTACCATGGCACTTCATTTGTTTGTTGTGCATGTTCATTTACCATTGAGATGGCTGATACTCTCTTTTTTTACAGGGTCTGGCTATGGTTATGCACAAAAACAATGAAGGTCCTGCTGTATTTGAAATGTTGAATAAGGCTCTAGAGTTAGCTATTACTGAAGACAAAGTTACAGAGGAGAGAAATATAAGAATCTTAACTGCACAAATGCTTGTTGTACAGGTGAATCGCTGATCCATCAGCTTGGGATGTTAATGTCGGACAAGTTTTCTCGTTATCTTCTTATCTAATACGAAATTGAATAAAGGATAAACAGTGTGTTTTAGGAGTAATTATTTGGAAAACATAACATTTGTGTGCTTTGCAGGGTGATTTGGAGGAAGGTTTAAAAAAATTTCAAGATTTGATCGATCAAAATCCTCGAGATTTTAGGCCTTATCTTTGCCAGGTGAGTTTGTCTGCAAATCATGCATACAATTATATATTCAATGAAATTACTGTATTGATTTATCCAAAGAACATATTGCAGGGAATAATATACAGTCTTCTGGATAAAAAGGAGGAAGCCGCAAAACAGTTTGAAACATATCAAGCTCTTGTGCCTGAAGAGTTTCCTCAGAAGGGATTTCTTGATGATATCACCATAGAAGCAAAAGGAACATCCCGAGTACAGTTTCAGAAAGAATTTGGAAATCGATTTTCTGACCAAAGTAGGAAAAGATAAAATATAGGACGCTTTCTTAGATTTTCCAAGAAACGGAAACTCTTACAAGTCGAGGCTACGGAGACTCTCCGGTTTGAAGTCAAACAACTCTTGTAAAAGCAAAAGGTTAGATTACTTTAATAATGTAATAATAGAATGTAAAACAGTTTTCTTTTTATTTTCTTTTTCCAGCCCTTGTAGTGCATGGTTTGGACTTTGGAGTCAGATTTTGCTTTTCTTGCTCTGTTTAGATCATGCTAAAGCTCATTGAGGACAAACAACTATTTCAAAATAATGTTTAATCCTTCTAATTTGTTCTGTTTATAGTGAGAAATGCTATGAGAAATGTTTAAAAAATATTGACATCAGTGACATTCTAAAAACACATTCTCTAACACACCGATTGTTGTTAGATGAAATTTCATGCATACTCCACCCAAAAAAAACGTGGGCTCAAATTATAAGCATAATCATATTCTAGCTGTTAATCTTATAATGTCTCAATATAAGAGAGGAACAAATTCATTTATATGTTTACTAAAGCATCTATCTTTATTCAAACAATTTTGTATAAAAAAATAACCTCTAAATGATTTTGTAAATAATTTTATATGAACAAGCAAATTTTAATAGGTAATGTTTAAAAATTACTTGAAATTTTAAGTACAATAATTACTTGAAACTTTAAGTACAATGGACCTCATTTTTTTCAAAAGAATAAGTTAACATTCTCTTCCTATCTATTAATGGCGAAGATGATATTGTAATAAGAGTTGGTTTAACAAATTAAGTTTTGAGAGACATAATCAATTTTTTTTTTTTGAATTAATATTGATTGAGATTATCTTAATGTAAAGACTAAGAGTACCGTTAACTTATGCTTTTAAGGAGTGTCTGGTTCAAATAATTTTTAAGCATGAGTTGTAGGTAGTCCACCTTAACATCCATCCTAGGAACATTAACAAATTAGAACATATAATAGAACATATAATGTATTAAATTATGTCTTTGTGAGTCAATTCATTTTTAGTTGGATTTATTTAATTTTAAAAATCAAATTTGATATCTGGATTAAAAAAAAAAATCATATTTTCACTTTTCACTTATTATGTTTTTGTTTGTGGTCTGTACTTATTTTGGTATTTATTCCTGGGATTAAATTAGCTTATGAAAAAGTTTAATAAATTAGAAGCGTACATTCTCTATGAATAATTTATCTCATAAAAAATTTAAATTAGAATACTTGTTAATAGTATTTCTCTTAATAGAGTTCTAAATTGAAAAGTGTATAACCACAAAATTTTAAATAGAAAATTTTACCCTATACCCCTCCTTTATCCATATACTCCCAGCAATTAAAATTTCACACTATACCTCTCATTTTTCTCATTTTCTTATTTCAACCTTTTCGGAACACACAAAAAATTTAATTTTTTTAGAATTTTTTTTTTCAAGTTTCTCAGTACAGAAAATCCGACAAACTTGAAAAAAATTTCCGATACATAACACATTTCTGGAAATCATTTTTGAAGTTTTCTAGAACTAGTTTACTTTTTTAAAATTAATTTATTTGTTTAATTTTTTTTATTATATTAATATTTATTTAATTCATTTGATTTTCACTTTTTTTTCTTTCCAGTTAATAGGGCTAGAGACGAAAAAGTTATAGAAAGAATAAGTGACTTTGAATCTTCAACGTCTATCAATGTTATTTCGAAAAAATGGTCCGACTGCATCCTATAGAAGCTGACGATTTATAGTATATTAATTATTAATTATGATGTATTAATTATATATTAATTATTTATAATGTATTATATATTTATGGTGTATTAATTATTTAACATTAATTATTTAATGGTGTATTAATATTTAAAAATATTTATGGTATATTAATTATTATTTATGGAGTATTAAAAAAAATAATATGTATCGGAAAATTTTATGTACCGAAAAAGTTGAATAAATTTTTTAGGTGATACAAGTTTTTTTTATTTTATACCAAAAATCTTTTTTTGAATTTTTTCAATAAATATTAAAATACCGAAAAACTTATAAAAAAAGTATCTGAAAACACTCTTTATACCGGAATTTTTTTAAATATTTTTTTTGGGAATTACCTTTTACCTACTAATTTTTTTTTACTATTCCGAAAATGATAAAATGATAAAAAATAAATAAATAAATAAATAAAAGTTTTTTTTTATATTTTGATAAATTTATGGAGTATAGGGTAAATTTTTCTTCTAAATATAGGTAGTCAAATTTGGATTAGTCCGAAGTGGAAATAACCAAAAATGGGGATTTGGGCTGAGATATTTTTGCACAAAAAGAAAGATAAAGACATGACATACCTTAATTTATTCGTGGATGGATCCTATTCCTCTCCACCAAATTGAAGAGAGAGAAAAAGAGAGAAAAAGTTGAAAGAGAACAAATTTACTAGAGTGGAGAGAGTGTAAAAAAAAGTGTTGTATTGTTGAAACCATTGTCAATAGAGACACCAAGCTAGTTCCATGACAGCTTGTTGGCAAAGTATAAATGTTTCAAATATTGAAGGACCCAAGGAAACATAAGAAAAGAATGTTCAAGATGAATACAAAACTACAAGTACTAAAGTTTGACTAATATCCCAAATACTTAATTGTTTATAAATATATTGAATAAATATACGTATTTTGTTCTTCTAAAAAATCATCTTAGACAACTTATTTAATTTTGTTTTGATTCTTTATTTAACCATCAATTCCTGTAAATTATAATGAATGACGTCTACAATTAGAAAATTAATAATGAGTTACACAACTTTCCAACGTTTAGAATATTACCTTAATTTAGACATTGTAATTAAAAACATCTAAGCAAAAACCATATTTGGTTTAAATCTTGTTGTACTTGTAGTTGTAATAAGTTATTTAGGTTTTCTACATTTCACATTTTATTTATATAAATTCTTACATCCCACAAACCAAAAAGAAAAAAAAAACTCTTACATCTCAGGTTCACATTGGTTACCTTCAATATTTTACCAATCCAGCTCGGCTCGAACCATGGCTCGAGCCGAATTATCCATGGTTGCACTTTGTTTAATACTTGTCCTAACTTACAACCAACTAAAATGTGTTGAAGGGGCAGAGTCTCTATCAAATGTTGGAGTCAATTGGGGTGCACTTGCATCACACCCTATGGATCCTTACATTGTGACAAATATGTTGAAGGACAATGGAATCAAGAAGGTAAAACTTTTTGATGCTGATTCATGGATTGTTAGTGCCTTTTCTGGTACAGACATTGAAGTCATGGTTGGAATTCCTAATGACCAATTGAGTAAATTTGCTAATAGTCTTTCGGATGCAGAAGATTGGGTAAAAGAAAATATCACCAGACATCTTCAAAATGATCTTGTAAAAATCAGGTGCGTGTATTCGTGCGCGTTATAAATTTAACTTTATATAGTTATACATTTTTGCATTTTTTACATCATATTAAAATATTCATATAAAGGGAAATCCTCGTGTTACATCTCTCCCGTTTTTATAGAGAGAAAAAAGATTAATATAATAATTTTATTCGATTAGTTAAATTTTATATTCGGTTATTGCAGATACGTAGCGGTTGGAAATGAACCATTCTTGAAAAGTTATGGTGCATCATTTGTGAAGACAACGTTCCCAGCTATGCAAAATATTCAAAAGGCTATTGAAAAGGCTGGATTTGGAGACAAAGTGAAGGTAACCACAGCTTTGAATGCAGATGTTTATGAGTCTAATTCAAACAAACCATCAGATGGAGATTTTCGAAACGACATTCGCGATGTTATGAATCAAATACTTCAATTTCTTCGCGATAGGAATTCGCCGTTTCTGGTGAACATATACCCTTTCCTTAGTCTATATCAAAGTGAAGGATTTCCAGAAGATTTTGCATTTTTTGATACACAGAGCAGAACAATTGATGACAAAAATGTACAATATAGCAATGTGTTTGATGCAAATTTAGATACACTTGTTTGGGCATTAAGAAAGGCTGGTTATCATGACATGACAATTATTGTTGGTGAAGTTGGTTGGCCAACTGACGGTGACAAAAATGCTAATACCAAAAATGCAAAAAGATTTTACCAAGGTTTTCTTAAAAATATGGCAACCAAAAAAGGTACTCCAATGCTTCCGGGACCTTTGAATGTGTATTTGTTTTCTCTTTTTGACGAGAATTTAAAGAGCATTGAACCTGGTAATTTTGAACGTCATTGGGGTATTTTTCGCTACGACGGACAGGCGAAATTTCCAATAGATTTTTCAGGTAACGGAGAAGACAAATGGCCGGAAGGAGCCAAGGGTGTTCGATACCAAGATCATAAATGGTGTGTCCTAAGTAAAGAGGTTAAGAATATGAGTCTTGTGCCTGAAGCATTAGACTATGCTTGTGCTGGTGCTGATTGTACAAGCTTAGGATATGGTTCTTCTTGTGGAAATTTAGGCATAGCTGGTAATGCATCCTATGCTTTTAATCAATTTTTTCAGACAAGAGACCAAAGTGTTGAGGCATGTGATTTCAATGGATTGGGTACTATTGTAACAAATGATCCATCTGACGGAACTTGCTTTTTCCCTATAGAAATTGAGAGTTCTGGAGACATGCTAACATCAATGCGTTTAGTCACATGCTTTTTTATTGGACTCTCAATCTTTTATATAACATTTTAAATGTAATCATCAATAAAAAAAACTATGTAGTTTATTTCCTTTTTGTAAGTATATACTAGTCATTTGGTGTAATTTTCAAGGACATTATCAAAATAGAGTGATTCATTAATTTGGGTTATCAAATACAAAATGTAAAATTGCACATCACAAATACACGAGGTTTTCTTTTAGGAAAATATAATACAACAAATTTATTTATGCAGATCTCAATTGCAAGAAGGGATGGATCTAGAAAACCATCGCAAGAGGATAAACAAATTTGAAGTGTTATATACTTTTATCCCGATATAAGTTTTATTATTTTTTAGTCTTGAAAAATACAGTTTTTTATCCTGTAAAAGGTGAATCATACAACTTTTAATGAATAGGAAGATTAAAAAAATTTACAAAAACAAAAATCCAACTATCGTGTCTTTTAAGGACTAAAAATATATGTAATTTAAAATTTAAAATTGAACTATCATACATTTTTATTAGACTCTTTCAAAAGTCAAGCAGTTCTCAAAAATTTATATTAAAAAATAAACTTTAAAAAAAATAATTTACTTATAAATATATAATATAATATATTAATTATAAATATTCACTTAACTTAGTTGGCCATATTAATTATATGATAATAAGAGCCATGATAGTTAGGGTCAGGGCCAATTATTATCAAAATGAAAAATGAAAAGGTTAGAAAAATGTTAATTAAGATGTAAATGTATTATGTTTATATGTTCGTATGACTTTATGATGAAATTTTATGTATATATTTTATTTATGTGTTAATATATTAATGTTTTTATGTATTAATATTTGTTTGTATTAATAAAAAAGCAACAAAAAAACTATGTAATTGTAAAAAATAATAATTTCTACATAGTTTTTTTATATGTTATTTGACATAACAAATAGCGCACGAATGTAAATACCTAGGAAGTGTCCATGTATGTGTTTGATGATCATGACAGGGAGCACCTCCCACTAAGTTAGGCTTTATGCTACCACAACTGTTTTGTTTTTGGTAAATATCTCTTCTTTTTATACTCATTATTTTAATTTAAACTTAAAATATTAATTTTTTTTATTATTTTATATTTATCATTTGTGGTTAATTTTATTAAACTTAAAACTGAATCCGATACTATATTTATTATGAATAATCAGTTAACTCTCGTTAAGTTGTTATAATGTTATAAATAAAAAGATATTTGTATTTCAGTTATTTTAATTTTATTAAATTTAAAATATTTTTTATTTTATATTATTAATTTAGATAATATAAGCTTATTTACTGATTCATTTCTATATAGTTTTTAATGAATTTATATTTGTGTTATATTTTTATCAATATGGATTCCTCACTTAAATGAATAGATATTATATTTCAGATAAAAAGATTTTTTCATTTTTGGCTAACCTAAATGAATAGCTATTACATTTGTGTTATATCTATTGTTATGCAAAAGATGGCAAAATAATAATAATAATAACTCGTTTCGGTTCACCATACGTATTTGAATTTATAAAAAATGTAAACACATCTTGCATAAATATATATATATTGTTGATAAATTAAATTAATATATGAAAACATATTTAATTATTAAATTAATTAATTGAATAAATATTAAAGATTGAAATAATTAATAAAAGATATATTTAAGTATATATTTAAATATTATTGCGATGGTGTCTTGTATATTAAAAAACATAAATAACTGTTTATCTAATAATAATAATAAATGACGATGATAATGATGATGGGCTCCACCTGCCTATTCTATCCATAATGGCTAGTGGCTACATGACAACTTGTCCATTTTAGTTGAAACCATTGTTACTAGAGAATTTTAGGGTGCACCTTTTAATTCTATTTTCCACCTCCATTTTTTTTAAAAGACTTTTTTATTATATAAAATCATAAATATTCAAAAAAAAAATTATAAACTTTCAAAATAATAAAAAGTTAGTTTTTTAATATTTTCAAAAGTTTTATTAAATTTGAAATTTTTGATAAATGTTAAAGTTTTGAAATATTATTTTTCAAGATGGTATGAAACTTTCGAAACTTTTGATAAATTTGAAAGTTATTTATAGAAAAGATCAAAACTTTTGAAATTTTGATGGATTTGAAACTTTTGAAATTAAATATCATATTTATTACTATTAATTTCTTACTATAAATATGTTACTATTTATTACTATAAATTTATTACTATTAATTTATTACTAATAAAAATACATTTCAGAACTTTCCATAAATATCAAAGTTTCGTAATTGAAAAACTTTATGATTCTGAATTTTATATTTCGGAACTTTCTAACAATTTGAAAGTTTCGAATATTTCTGCATTTCGAAAGTTTCATATTTATGGACACTTTTGAAAGTTTCAAAATTTTGAGAAAAAATAAACTTCGAAAGTTTCATGTTCATGAAATTTTCGAATATTTGAAAAATTAATATTTCAAAAATTTCAAAGTTTCGAAGTTTATCTTACTTTTGGATTTCGAAGGTTTCAAAGATTCAAATATTTGCAAACAAGTGATTTGGACAATTCTAACTTTCGAATAAAATAGATGAAAAAAAGAGAAGAATTTTTTTTGGATTTTCACTAATAATATTAAGGAAAATATGAGATTTCCCATGAAGATGGGAGTGAGAGATACAAGTGAGGAGTACACTTTACAAAACTCTTTTACTACTTGATTATTTACCCAAGAAACTTCCGTGTCTTTACTGAATGATAATGACACCCCATTAAATATATTATTTTCATACAATTATATCATATACCCTATTTTTTTTCGATTATATGAATTTTTTTTAAAAAAAAATCTTGAGTTTTTCATAATATTTTATATTTTAGAAATTTTAAACTTTAAATTTTTAAAAATGCATTTGTGTTTTAGGAATTTACCCATTTTATTTTAGTACAAAATTAAAATCCCGGACAACTTAAAAGTTTGCCGGTTATGTGTTTTATTTTTTTTGTTTGGTTACATTGTCATTTTTTTTTGTTACATTTTTATTTATTTAAAGAATGGATAAAATAAGATTTTGATCTAAATGTGGGGTAGGAATTTAAATAGAAGGGAATAAAGTATTATTTTTCTGTTTTGAA
>JBBPBR010000004.1:67902755-67917941 GCA_037974775.1 Cicer pinnatifidum | reverse complement strand
CCTTATTTCAGGTTTCTATACAGTAATATATAACTAAGTAACTACACATGGATTGTCCATTTGAGATCAGGTAATTTAAATTTGAATATTAAAATTTTTTATTTAGAAATTAAAATCTGCATTCAAATTTAGACGATTTAGTATTGATCGAACGTTCGAGATTACATTGCATATAATCTAAATTTCTATTTTTCGTATACCTCTTATCTTTTAACTTATTAAAGAAGTGATAAAAACATCAAGAGCATGAAGATAATTCATATTTTAATAAATTAATATGAATGTTATTTATTTTAATTTGTTTTTTAATAATTTGTCTTTTAACAATTCTTAATTTGCTTTAATTTGGAATTGTAATAGTTTTAATATAGACTTAATTGATGTTATGTGTAAATAAAAATACTTTGACTCCTTACATTTAATTTATTTTATAAAAAATATGATATAATTCTAATATAGTCCTAGAATGGTGTCACTTATGATCCATTTGAGTGTGGATGTAGTCTTGTTATATTATAAGTATGCATTTGTAATTTCATTGAGATAAAGTTAAAATGAATTATAATTTCTCTCATGAGAATAAAAAGCGATATTTTCTTTGAGTTTTTAGATTAGAACTTGCTTAAATCTTAGCAATGAGTTTATTTTTACTATTGTGACGATTCTCAATCATCATTGATTGTGGCACCTTATCCATCTTTATCAAATTCATCTTTTGTTCATTTTTCATTTCATTTGTTACTTTATGTGAAGAAACCACTTTGTTAGATTTTCAATCTATATAGAATAAGTCAAATCCACATCACCTTTGTGATTTTGTGAGGGCTTAGGCAGCCACAAAATCCACCTAAATTTTTAAGATTTTTGTGAGGGCTTCACTCTATAAATATCACTTCACTCCTCTTATCATTTTTCACCTCTACCTTCTCTCTAAACCTTCTTTCTAAATTTTCTCTCCACCTTCTCTTTACAAAAATTATTCCTCCAAGTTTGGTTGAATTTTGGTAAGTTTATATTATATTATATTATATTATATTATATTATATTATATTATATTATATTATATTATATTATATTATATTATATTATATTATATTATATTATATTATATTATATTATATTATATTATATTATATTATATTATATTACATTATATTATATTATATTATATTATATTATATTATATTATATTATATTATATTATATTATATTATATTATATTATATTATATTATATTATATTATATTATATTATATTATATTATATATTTAGTTTTTTATTTTTATTTTTGAATTGAAGTTATTTATGTAATTAATATTATTAAATTTTTATTTTGACATTGGTGATATTGTGTTAATTATTTCGAAGAGTTCTAAGCTCTGCTCTGTGAAATCTTCAAGTCAGACACTACCCGACATCGAGTTAGTATTTTATATATTTTAAATTTAGATTAGTAAATATATATGTATGTGATATTATAAATATATTTATATTATTTTTAAAATATAGATTAGTAAAATATGTGTTATTATAGATTTATTTATAAAAAAAATAGAAATTATGCTGTTTACATAATATATGATAAATAAAAGTTTGAAACACATGTAAAATTTATTGATTTTAATATAACTATTTTTTAAAAAAATATTATTAAAATTGATGATATTAATATTTTTTGTTAGTTATTAAAAAGAGTTGTAGTTGAGTTAGTACAAAAAATTTATATACTTTAACGGTCTCTATTTTTGTTTATATATAAAGAGTTAATTATTTTATGAAAAATTTCATTAAACATTATTTAAAATTTTATTTCGGTTTATATAATTACTTTAATTATTATTAATATTATACTTTTATATATAATAGTTATTTTAATTTTTAAATTTAAATTTAATTTAAATTAATCTTTAATTATAATTATAATTTAAATATTATATTTTAAATTTAATTTAAATGATAATTAAATTGTAATATTATATTTTTAATTTAAATTTTTAATTTATATTGATATTAGTTTATTAAATATAACATATTAAATTTAAATTTAAATTTAAATATTATATTTTAAATTTTAATTTAATTATAATATTGTAATTTTAATTATAATTTTAAATTTATATTCATATTAATTTATCATATATAATATTATTTTTTAGTATTAATTTTGAGTTTTAAAAAATAATTTTTTATTAAAGTTAATATTTTGTGGCAGCCTAAGCCCTCACAAAATAATTATGTTTTAATCTGGAATATCCTTTGTGGCGGCCTAAACCCTCACAAAGGGAAGCATTTGTGGCGGTCTGGACCTCCACAAAAGCTTAACTTTTTAAAATCAGCTTGTCCTTTGTGGCAGTCTATGCCCTCACAAAGTGAGGCATTTGTGGCGGCCTATGCCCTCACAAAAGCAGACGTTTGTGACGGCCTTTGCCCTCACAAAGGACAATGAAATTTTCACACTTTGTGGCCGTTTTGGCCGCCACAAAAATTTGTGACCACCTTATTTATGGTTGTCTAAGGCCGCCACAAATGTCTACTTTGTGGTTGTTTTTTCCCCTTTGTGAGGGCTTTTGGCCCTCACAAAATCCATGTTTTTTTTTGTTGTGGAAGATCATCTCAAATTGAATATGAGTTTGAAATTTAGAAAGAAAGAAGATATAGAGATTATGGAGAGGAGGAAAATATGTATGAAATGAGAGATAGAGAAAAGTGAGGAGGCAAAGACATTTTGTGCGGGAGCATAAGAAGCATACAAAAGAAAAAAGACAAAAAGAATATAAAAAGGAGGATCGATAAGAAGAAAAAAAAAGAGAAGTATATCACATGAAGAATATATTAGAGATTTTGTATTGCATCCGAAATATGTGAAATATCTTGATGAAAATGGATATGCAAAAACAACAAAAAAAAGTAGAGAAGTTAGTCTTGAGAGAGAAAAAGAAAATCAAAGAAAAGAAAGAGGAATGAGAAAGATATGAGGAAAAGTATAACTTAGTCTTGAGAGAGAAAAATAAAATTTAAGAAAAGAAAAAGGAATATGAAAATTAAGAGACAGGGATAAAAAAAATTGACTCCAACTATCTGTCTAACTTTGATAATTCTCTAGTGCAAGTGTTTGAAGAAGTGTCTTTAAAGGATGAATGTTATCAATACATTGATTTTGAAAGTGAATAAAAAGATGATGGTAAAATTAAAAGTTTTTTTAAACAAGAGAGTGAGGCGAATAAATAGCGTTATAGTGTTTGAAGATGATTGGTCAAAGGTTTCTTAAAAGGATGCTTGCAATGAAATTATTGAGCCACCAGTTGTTTGATATGAAAACAATGTCCACGAGAGAATCAACTTCTTTGAAGTCTTTTCAAATACAAAGTAACTTATTATTTGTCACCAATTTCAATTTAAAGAAGGCAAATTTGATCGTAAATATCAATTTCAAAAGGTATAACTTTGTCCTTATCTTTATAATTTCTTACTTTGTCTATAAATATGATAAGATGTTAATTGCTCAAGATAGAAATGTGTTTCACCAACTTATCACATTTGGTGACTTTTCTAAATTTTCATTTGACCCCATTGGATATGATGAACTTGTGGTTGATTTGAATTCTTTCTTCATGTGTGCTAAAACGAAGCTTAACTTTGTGGTCATATTTTTCAAGAAGGAGAGAATGATAAGGACCTCAATAGCATGAAGATGATCCATATTTTAATAAATTAGGATGAACTTTATTTATTTTGATTTTGTTTATAATAATTTTTAGTTTGCTTTAATCTGAAATTGTAATAGTTTTAATATAGATTTAGTTGATGTCATGTGTAAGTAGAGATGCGAATAGGCTAGGTCGTCCATAGGGGCCTATGGCCTGGCCTACTTATGGTTTGGCCTGGTCTGACCTATTTAATAAAAAGGCTAGGCTCAGACTGTTTTTAAAGCCTATTTATTTAAATAGGTCAGGCTCAGACTTATAAAAAAACCTATTAGGCCTAACAGACCGGCCTATATATATTTATTATTTATTAATATTATTTTTTATTATTATATTAATAATATTATTTTCTATTTTAAATTCTATCAATTAAACAATCACTTAGTAATCATTTCATATTCAGTAGTCGTTCTATATTTGGTAGTCGTTTCATATTCGGTAACCGTTTAATTAGTCAATCACTCAATAGTTGTTCCTTATTTGTTTAAGAGGTAATAATGGTTGCGTTTAAAAAGACTTTTAAAAAGGCTTACAGGTCAGACCGAAAAAAAAGCCTATGATAGGTCGTAGGCCAGGCTTAGGCCGAAAAAATAAATCGTAGGCCAGGCTCAGGCCTTTCAAAGTCTGGTCTGGCCTGGCCTATTCTATTCTCACCCCTATGTGTAAGTGAATATATTTTGCTTCCTGATATTTAGTTTATTTTATAAAAATATGATGTGTAAGTTCAATATAAGCCTAAAGAATGATGTCACTTATGACCTATTTAAGTTTAGAGATAGTTTTACTATAAATATGCATTTATAATCTTATTGAGACAAGTTTGAAATTAATTATAATTTTTCTCATGAAAATGGTGAATGAGTCTCACTGTAAATTGAATTGAGAGAGCCGATGGAGAATAGAAAGTGATAAACTTCAAGATTGTAGGAATACAGGTGAAGAGATTATGAGAATCCTAAAAACAGAAGACTAATGGGATTGTGATTATTGGTCTTTTTGGACCCAAAATTTTAGTGGACTTTGAACTTGATCTCTATTTAACCCTAACATACATATTACGCAATACAAAATATAAAATAATTAATTTAATTTTTTAATAATGAGTTGGTCAGGTTCAAAAAGTAACAATTAGAAATACTCATCCATACTCACTTGATTTACTTGTTGACATGTTAAACCTTTTGTTTCCAGTACGGACAACGATTCAGTTGTGATGGAGAAACATGAGACTAATTGGATTGTGATTGTGTTGGTCTTTTTGGACCCAAAATTTTAGTAGACTTTGAACTTGATCTCTATTAACCCTAACATAAATATTATACAATACAAAATATAAAATAATTAATTTAATTTTTTAATAATGGGTTTATCGGGTTCAAAAAGCAACAATGTGAAAATATTCATTCAAACTCACTCGATTACTTGTTGACATGTTAAACCGTTTGTTCCCAATGCGGGTCACTAGATTGTCGGATTGAGTTGTGGTGGACTTCTTTGTCCACCATTAATTCAAAAGAAATGCTTTTTTTGACATAAAGATTTTAATGCCAAGTAAAATGTTTATTGGTTTTTGATTAAAGATATAGATAAACACATATAGTGTTGCATAAAGTGTCTCTATTTTGATATAAAAATAACGTAAGCACATTTAAAAAGAGTTAAAAAAAAAACCTAGAAAGTGTAAGTAAGTGTATCATTTTTAGTGTTGAAGATTCAATGCATGAGGAGGTGGGACCTACTAATAGAATACGTCATGAGGATGAAGTCACATTGACATATCTGACGTTGATAAGTTGATCCGCAAAGGAGCCTTCGTTGCATCCTCCACGAAAATGTTTGGAAGAATCGTTCTCTCGTTTAAAAATGTAAAAGCAATTCATATTATTAGGATAAAAAAAAGCTATAAACATTCTTATTACATATATATTCTTTAAATATGTTTATATATATATATATCAAGTGGAGCACGATTAAGTTCTACTAATAGTACCTAACACTCTTAAAAAAAAAAAAAAAAGACCCAATTCTGTGCTATCTTATTTTGCTATGGACATGATTGATTTTGGAAACCCTAATCCTAACCCTTCCTATCAAAGTTTGTCTGCTCCTCTTCCCTCTTCTGATTTCATTTTATCTGATTATCTGGTGCTTGATGATGTTGTTGTTGATCATCATCATCAAGAGTCTTGGTCACAAAGTACAGAAACTGAATCATCAGAAAAAGCAGCTTCCATTGATGTCATTCAAGGTTTTAGTGATGAAACCTCTATGAACAACAGTAACATGAAATTGTAATATTTCTCTTTGTATTTTAGTTTTTTCATTGAATAAGGAGTACTATATATTTATGTAAATATAATGTATAAATGAACCGTTTTGACAGAAAAAGGTGCAAAAGAGAGATGAAGGAAAATAATAGTCATAAAGTAGAAGTGAAGGAAAGGATAACTTTTAGAACAAGATCACAGGTTGAGATTATGGATGATGGATATAAGTGGAGGAAGTACGGAAAGAAATCAGTGAAGAATAGTCCTTACCCAAGGTAAACAATTCATTTAATTAATTGTTTTCTTGGTCATGATGAATATGTATATGCAAATTAGGTATTATGTAAGTAAATATTTAGAATGGTGGAAAGCATGTAATTAAATAAACTAGCTAGTAATGTTGAGCACTTATATAACATATGATGATCAATCCAATCAAAATGATGATGTCCACTAGTGGTGGGTCTGATTTGCTCAATGATCATACAAATGTTGTGGCGGCTGATAATATATATATATATATATATACACTATTTAAGCTAGTTGTTGATGGAAGGAGACATGTCTTAATAATATACTATATGGAATCAATGATAATGCAACGTATATATTGTATGCATTTCTTGGCTGCTAATTAGCAAACAAATATGGTCTATAATTAATTAATGAACCCTAGCTTAGTTACTTGTTGAATCGTGTATGTGTGTGTGGTTCTCAATTTTTGTCCTTGAACCGATAAAAGTATAACAGCAAGTTGGTGTCACAATTTGCAGTATAGACAATTAAGTATTATGTCTTGTGAATTATAACATCAGATCAGCTAGCTTCCCACTTGCTACCTAGCTACTAATTAATTGAAACTTTTGAATTATGTGTGTCTGAGCGTGAGAGAGAAATTTATCAATTTTGTGAACTGCAATATTTTTGTTATGGTGGTGTTTCCAACAAAAATTTAACTAAATGATTTTTATTAAACATATATATATTTAGTTGAATTATTTTGTTTAATAATTTATTATAATTATTGAATTTTATCGATTCAAAGTGTTGATTATCATCCTACTATGTCAATGGTCATATATGTATAATGTTTTGAATAAACTCAAAATTTTAAATGTATTCAATTAGATTTGATTTTGGTGATATTCAATGTTTATAATGAATTATTAAATAGAATAATTCAGTTTAAAGTTGCTTTTTGAGTAATTATTCTCTCTATTTTATTATAGGCAAATAGTTAGTTAGTATATATGTTAGGAGATGGGACAATGTTAGCAACTCTGTATCACTGAATTATATTTTCAGTTTTGTAAGGAACTAATGAAAGTGTTAATAGATCACGAGATAAACATGAATAAGTTTTTATAAATTTTAAAAATTAACTTTAAGCTTAATATTTTATTTCATAAATAAAAAATTGTTGACATTGATTGAGCAGTTAGTTAGAATTAATAAAAGCATGAATGAATGAATTAATGAATTGGACGTACATGATGCAGGAACTACTACAAGTGTTCAAGTGAAGAATGCAGTGTGAAGAAAAGGGTGGAAAGGGATAGCGAAGATTCAAGCTATGTGTTAACATCTTATGATGGTGTTCACAATCATGAGAGTCCTTCCACTTCGTACTACAACACTACCCCTCCAGTCTCAACCTTGCACTATTCCAATGAATGGATACTAAACCATGCTTCTACAAACTCATCTTCTTACTAATTTATTATATATATGTTTTCCGTCTTAAAATATAAATTAAAATAAATTAAAAAAATTGATGCATTTATTTTAAATTTTTAAATCATGTACATCAATTTTTTGAGTAATTTTTCTTATATATTGGGAGGGAGAAAGTATCTATGTATATATATAGCTAGCTCCTCTTAATGAAAGGAAGGCTGGGAATTAATTAAGGTCTTTTTATGTGATCAATAATAGTTATTTAATTTCTGCTAATTAACGTAAGAATTGGACGCTGAAGCCATGCACTGTAGCAAAGAGGATGATGGTGATGATATATATTATAAAGAGAAATGGTTAATTTGTTTGTATATGGGACAAACCTGAGTGCTGATTGATCGATCGTAATGAAATGAAATGCATTGATTTAGTTTGTTTGGAATTGGAATCAATTTACTTTGACCGCCTTCATATTTCAAACACGTTTCGAACCGACAAATTTAAAAAATATAAATTGATAAACTATAGTATTTCTTAAACTCAACATACTCCACAAAAATAAAAGACAAAAAGGAAACATTAAATTTCTGTAAATTTCTGTTTGAGTTTTCAATAACAAAAATTGATTTTATTCGGTAAAAGAAATTGTTTTGACAAAAAAGTAAATTGAAGGTAAATTAATTTATATTTAAATACGTTTATTTGAAAGTGAGTTAAATAATAAATTAAAAACTAAAATTTAATTTTAAATTAAAATCAATTCTACTAAAAAATGATGAAACATATCAAAATTATTTATAGATTTCTAAAATCAATTTTGTCTTCCATAAGTAAAATTAAACACACACTAGGAGTATAGTTGACAATTGACGTAAATATCTTAAAATTATATCATCTTTTTCATCTCATTTGAAATAGTTTTTTGTCTCATTATTTGTAATTTTAGATTATAACGAAATATCAAAAAAAAATTAACTAATTACTTTATTTATTAAGAATACTTTAGTACGACTTCAAGTGTTTCTTTAAGGTGTAATCGTTTTAGCTAGCTTGATAGATTAGTCTATAGGTATGTTTGGGAATCCAATTTAAAAGAATTTGGATGGATAAGTCTATAAATATAATATTTGTTTGTTTGTTTCTCCTTATACAGTGGGATTGAAGTCAAGCTTCCAACATTAGGTCAGTAGCAAGTGTGGTCAATGGAAGAACCCAATTAATTTTGAGTCATAACGACTAAGAATCCCTCTCGCAAGTCAATGAGACTGATTGAACTATACAACTATGTTGGATTCCTGTTTCCAGAAAACTTGAAATCACGCTCAAATAGGAAGGTCCCTACACGGTAGACATGTCTATCTCCTTTTTCGCCTGTATTTCAATTCAATGCGCATGGAAAGAAAAAGCCTATGTTTGAAACCCAAGAAAGTTAGAGGAGAGATCAGGATAGAAGTGAAAGCACACAAAAATCCATTGATTAGTTTAAGGGGCTATGTTTGGTCTCACCGTCATTATAACACTGACAAACGGTATATGATATCAAACATACACTATTTTTCCAAAATATTTTACGAATATCTTTTATTACAATATCAACTTTTTAAAAGACAATATTCTTTTATACACCTTATTCGCTTATTTCACTTTTAATTCAATCAAATAAAGAAACAAAATTTATTTCATATGATATGTTTAATGCCAACGAAATTCTTTGCATTAATGAATTCAAATGAATTAGACACTAAATTCGTGAAGAACATCTTCAGACTCGCCTACAAATATGACGAGCAATAATTTAAATTACAACAGGCATGACATGGGTGCGGCATCTTTACCTGGTATTCAACAATACCAAAGGAAGCCTGCTTCAAAATTATTGACTAACTATTAAGATAAATAATAAATTTGTTAGAAAAACCTAAGAAAGCAGTGGATGCAACATCCATCCTCTCGTTCTCAACAGTTCAATCGCAGAGTTTGGTGTGGTTGGTAAGAAAGTCAAGATTCGTCAAGGCACAACAGATAAAACAAAAAATTTACCTGACCAAAATTTCATTGTAGAATACAATCCCAATACTACACACTTCTATCGATTCATTTTCTTTGATTGATCTGCAATTTTCTCAAACTTAAATATTGCATTCTCAAACTTCACACATTTTATATGCATGAAACGTATTGAATTTGTTACATCAACCTGGAGTGATTATGAGAAATAGCCCGGCTGAATGGGCAAGAACTCCTCATATTGAGCTACAACAGCTTCTTCTGCTATGATCCATCCGTTGCAATTGGACTTAGTTTGTTTACTTTCTTCACAGCAACTCTGACAAAATGAGAGCATAAGAACATAATAACACGCACCTAAAGATGTATTATTCTCTAATCTCTACAAAAACTTCAACCTACATCCTACGAGTAAGAAAAGAACAAGCCTCGCCAAGACATACTAGCCTATTTGTCTAATGCTGTATACTATTCAGAGTATTCAGAGAAAACATCGACCAATTGTTGGTCAAATTGCCATTAACATGGCAAAAGATGTATCATCCCCTCATCAAAAACGCAATGAAGATAGAACTAAGGAGGAAATAAAGCAATTAAGGCAAACATGACGAGATAACTAGGTTGGAGATTTAACTATGTTCAGGACAGATGAGTAACCAGCACAACCATTAAACAAACAAGCCCAGAAGCCCTCCTTTTCTAATCCCATTCAACAAAGCAATTGACTTGATATATCTACCAGGAAAATACTATTGATATCATTGCCATCTAATAGCTTTTTCACTACTAAGGTTTATATAATCAAAATTTTGAAAGGTTGAGGAAAGTTATCTAGATAAATTAGTAGTGGCAGAATACCAACCTCAGGACAAGTATATATGAGTAGGGTCATCCAATCCCAGTTTTCAACCATTTGTCTTTGCTTATCATCAAGTGCTTCAAGTAGAAAGTATATTAATGGAGGCATTAGTTGCATCTCAAATTGCCTTGGTCTGCCACAGAGCCCGCAACTTCCAGGATTTATTTCATCAGCTACAGCTAAAATTGGATTGCCACCATACGAGTATCTGCACAACGGAATAATAAGAAAATAATGTTGCAATTCCTTAAGCCCATAAAACAGGATAGAAGAAAAAATACGAGGGGAGGGAGGGAAGCAGAGGAAAAAAAAAAGATATGCTGCTACTGAAAAACATAATTGATAGCATGAATGCATGATTGATGTATATATCAAAAGCCTGTTGTCAATCGTTGATTGTGGAAAATAGTCATTTGTTCAAATTCCACTACATAAATGTATTATCGTACCACTATAGCCGCTATTTGACAGTATTTTGTATTAAATAGCATATCATGGACAATAGCAATTTGTTCAAATTCTGTTAGTTATAGCGTTGCTACAGCCGCTATTAAACAACATTGAAAAAAAGAACCTCAGACAGTATGCTTCTACACTCAACCAGAGGGAGCCGTTAGCGGAAGAGAGAACTGGATGGAGAAACCAAATTTTCTCCAGCTTTCCCAGCTCATGTGATTTTTATAATTATATTTAGATGTTCATAAAGCCCAGCCCAGGTATTGCAACTCCCAATCAGTATGAAGGTTATATAGAAATTATACATCTCTGGTAAAGTTGAGCAAATAGCCTCTTTGATCGGCACTTAACAGTTACACCAGAACTATACAATCACAAATTGAAACTATAGAAGCCAACCTTATGACTTGGTGCTGCTGTTAAAGTCTTCTCAACATTTTATCACTTTCTAATAAGACAATGAACTGTTCTGAATCTTTAACAGGTACTTTCACATGTGGTCAGACCAAAATATGTGATAAGGATGGATCAGGTACATATAACTCTATAGTAAGTTCACTCCAAAACATAATTTGCTACATACCTGAAACACTGATCAGGATAAGCATCCAACCGTTTCTTGAACTTGAGGTATGTTCTATCAGCTGTCAAAGCTTTATCATATTCATATTGCTCCTTCTCCCAAGTTTCTTCTGCTTGCAAAGGATCCTCAGCAGAATTTCCATTCTCCTTAATTGAAAGTGATGAGTAGCTAGAGAATACAGAACTAAGATCCCCTGTAGATTGCTCTTCCTGTGTGTATATATAAAAGCAAGGCACCACTGAAAATAGCCAACACGCCAATTTCAACAGTAGTAACACAAAAACGATAATGCCAGAAGGTAAAAAATTCATTAACATTTTTGAAATCAAATTTTCTGTACCTGGAATATCATTAAGATTATGAACTGAAGCTGTTGATGGTCCTGGATCTGGAGAAGATGCAGGGAATTTGTGTTGGCACTTTTTCTTTTGTTTCTTGCTCTTAGTTTTAGAATTAGAAGAAGCTAAAGTCCCAGCTTGAAAGAGTGCCTTGCCAAGGTCTTCAAAACTAATGTCGATATCTTCTTCGTCTTCATCATCCCCCGAATTGGGATTTTGAACTTCGACTTGCTGTTTAGGTTGAGAGATTTCCATGTCAGCAAGTTTCTGAAGTCGAAGAACTCGCCAACGGGTTTTGCATTTGGGAGAAACACAGCCGAAAATGAAAAGCATGCGATGATGAGATAGAGGAGCATAAACTTGTGCAACAAGGGAGAGGCTACTGGCACATGTAACACAGCGAAGCAAATCCGTATCGATGACTTCCTTGGGAAGGGGCCAATCCTGTTATTATTATTGGAATAGAAGAACAAATCATTTACAGTTACAAATATATAGAATTAAAGGTTGACACACAAAAGTTGAAGAGGTGAATTACAGGGAGGCCTCCAATTTTAGTAGTATAAGAATCAGATGGTTCGCAGTAATCGTTGGCCCATGGCCCCGGCATGCCTAGCGAAACTTTAACCATTACCGATGCCAGGGACCAAGCTCGATCAAATGAATTGCTGATTTGCTTCCTTCTTTTCCTCCTAAGAAGTAACCGGGTTCAGTGGCGGCTTATTGTTAATGTTGTGTTTTCACACTTCACAGTGCAATGCCTGTTAATTGTTAATGTTAGCTTAAATTAAAACTTCGGGTGCCAAAATGAAAATAATACTAGTAAATCAACATAAAATCGAGCACGTCAACACCAGCAATTTTCGTATAATACATAGAGTAAATAAATTATTGTATAATACCAAATTACGAAATATCCAACAGTGAGAGTGTTGAGAGATGATTTTCCAGATGTTATTAATTGATTATCAAGTATAATTGACAAGGGATCTAACTAATTAAATATTCAGCAAGTAAAAACAACGGCTTAATTTACTTGTTGTTATTCGCATTATAGAAAAGAACAAAATCGATTTTGGAACAGATACGAAAAGACAACGACGAACATGATTAAACTTACGGTTCGTTGAGAACGTAAAAAAGAAGAACGCGAAGCAGAGGGATGAAGACAGAAGCAAACGAAGAGTGGAGGGGACGAAGAAGAACAGCGGAGCACGAGCCGGAGAGGAGGCAGGCTGCGGAGGTTTCGTTGGGGTTTAAGGTTAGAGGGCAGGGTAACGTAGTTTTTAACTATAGTGAGGGCTTTCCGTAATTTTATTAATAAGTCAAAAAAACAAAATTAATGGTCATGATGTTTCGAAATTTTAATTTTAGGTTTGAATTTTTAGTTTTTAATTTTAATTCATAATTAAGTTTTTGTTTTTATTTTATTTTAAATAAAATACTTTTTTATTCTATCTCATTATGAATTCATTAAAAATATTTAAAAATTTAATTTAAAATCTTTTAAAATAATTTAAAATTATAAAATTATAATTTTTTTAATTATAATAATTTTAATAATAGTGGTTGAAAATGATGGTTGTGGAAGATGACCATCATAGCAGTAATCGATCATCGAAGGCGATTGTGGCAGTCAAAAAAGACACTTGATATTAGATGTTTTGTTCAGAGCACGACGGATTGTGATTGTAGTGATGGATGGTGATTGGAGGTGGGTGATCGATGGTCAGAGGTGGGTGGTCGATGGTGATGGAGGGTGTTGGGATGGTGGTCAGCGGTAGTTGGTGGTGGCATGTTGTCGGAGGTGGATAGTCATGAACCTATGACCTAGCTTGTTTAAGGGTTAGTTTTGCTCCACTTGTTTAATAAAAATGTCAAGTATAGATTTTTTTAAAAGTTTATTTATCTAAAAAGGTTATAGTTAAAGTTTTCAAAGAGCCTATTATGTCTTACAACTTTTTATTTAATGGAGTTTTTTTACTTGTTTTGCTATTTTAATTGACTAATGTAAGACTTAAAGTGCATTATGATTGAATTTGACAGCTTGTTTACTCATTTAAATTCTACGATTTTGTTATAATGTTATTGAATATGATTCTTAACTTGAAATCTAAGATATATTTGGTTGTATTATTTTTTAATTTCAATTGTCCTATTACATATAACAAATTAATTGAGAATTTATATTTAGTATAGTTGTAGATTCATAGGTTTCTTGACCTTTAGTCTATTTAATTATAATTGTATTTAAAGTTTTGATAGGAAAAAATAGGTTTTTCAATAGATTTTTAGGTCACGATACACTTTTAAAAAGTTCATGCTTCAAAAAATGGTATGTGACAATTAGGTCACATTCAAACTTCATATTTTTTAAAAAGGTCAAGTCTATTTAACCAATGTTTGATCTTGCCTAGTCCATTTTCACCTTAGCAAGGGTTGTCAAAGGTGGGTGGTTGATGGTGATAGTTGTAGTCCGAGGTAGGTTTATTGATGTTAGTGGTAATGATTAAAGGTGGATTGTGGTGATGATCGATGATTGGAGTAGTGTTTATATCTAATAATTGTGACATGTTAATTTAAAAACAAAAACAAAAAATATAAAATATTTTGTTTTTTAATTTTTAAGTAAAATTATTTTGAAATTAGATAAAAATCAATTTAACTCTATTTTACCTAAATATTTTTTTATTTTAGAATTTATTTTCAAAATTAAAAACCAAAAATTTAGAATCACCCTAGACAAACTCTAAATTATTCAAAAATATTTGAAACACGCATAATTAATATTTCGGACATTTTAAAAATTTGAAATACTGAGTTTTTTATGTTTCAAAATTTTCATAACACGCAAATATACAGCATAAAAAAACAAGACAACAATTTTATTAGTTACTTTTTTTTCTTTCAATTATATGTAATTTTAATTTTACATAAACTCAATTCATATAAAGGTGTAACTGCAAAAAGTGTAGAGACAAATCATATATAAGATATTCGACATATTTTTTTTGTTTTAGCGTAAGTATGTTTTATGGTGACTCAACATATTAGTTTATATCTAACTTTTGTTTTCCAATTGTTAATACATCTTGTATTATAAATTGATATTAATATATTATTTTAGCGGTTGGAAAAAAAATGTATTTTACATATTTTCTGTAAAACATATGCCGATCATTTGACCAATAAAAAATATGGAATCTGACAAAAGAAAATAAGAATGAGAAATCGTGAGTATCCAATAATTTGATTAGTCAAAAAATTCGGAACATGATAAAATTCCAATAACTTA
>JBBPBR010000004.1:67890670-67902385 GCA_037974775.1 Cicer pinnatifidum | reverse complement strand
AAAAAGTAGATTCACTTAATCCACAAAATTGTAGAGATTTTTTTTTTCAGTTTATTTTTTATTTTTATGTTTGGAGGTTAATAAAACAATTTTTTTTAAATATCTTTTTTTTATTACTCAATTGCTACTATTTAAAAAAAATATTATGTAATTGTCTTACTTTTTAAATTTAGTAGGAATTCATTTCTGAGGCCAGAGATCACACGAAGGAAATTTTTTTCAAACTCAATACAAGCGAACTACTAGACTGTAATTTTTTTTCTCATTTTAACAATTATTTATTTAATAAATTAAAATTAATTAAATTATTTAAAAAATAAAAAATACTAATAATAAAGTAAAATAAAATGCATAAATATATTATAAATTAATTTAACTTTTTAATTATTATTATAATAAATAATTATTATAATTAAAAATAAAAATAATTATAATTAAAATGGTTAAATTATATTAAAAATTTCAAAGAAAATACATTAAAATTGAAGAAAAAAACACATCAAAATTTAAACAAATAATAATAATAATAATTAAAATATATATTAGTAATATGAAAATGAAACGAAATACATTAAATTAATGAGGAAAAAAACATCAAATTTATATCAAGTCCATCCAAATGATCTTCAGTCCCACATATAGGATGAGTTGACATTCTTCCAGTTCGTCCTGATTTTGATTATTTTTCTCGATGTAACTTGTAAGTGGATTAGAACCAATCTCGCCTGCTTCCATAAAATTTTGAGACTAAGGATTATACATGACATCCGACACAACATAAGTCGACCTATGAGTTGTGCACTGAGTTCCAAACAAATTAGAGAAAAACGCACGTTCTGTCGGATAATCGGGGGTTGATATTTCTGACAGCGACAAAACGTAATACTGAGTCGGTGGTGGATCATAACATGAAACTTCAGTAGAGACGTGTGGGTGAGGTGATGATAAAGACGATCCTGTTATGTTTTGTTGTTGTGGTGTTGATTGAGAGGTCGACTGCACATGAGGATATGATGACAATTGTAAACGGGGATCACAGAGATATTGTTCTACAAATATAAATAATTTGGTGTGCTCTCTTAAACCAAATCATATATTATATGTTATGACATAAAACACCTTCTACGATGTTATCTTGCAACACGTAATTCTGACGCTTGTTCCAATGTTTAATTTCTTCCCTCCAAACTCAATTCTAATTATCATCAGTTTCACGCCTCATGTCGACCTCATGGTACATTTTTCATGTCCTATGGTGGTTGCGGTATTCGCTGAAAGCCAAATTGAAGTGTGACTCTATATGTATGATGTTTTTCAACAATATGATGACAATGCAAATAGGTACATGCAGTCCAAGTGACTATCTCATCTTCGGAAACTTCATATTAGAACTCGAGATAAAAAATAAAATATTTAAAAAAGTTCAAATAAATATGAATGAACATATTACTTCGTCAACCATCATGTGATCAATTATTTTCTGATATCTTTCTATGTCGTTACAAGGAACTTATAATATATGATGTATTTTTTTTGTCAATTTTAACATATTTTTTTAAAAATTTATAATATAATTTAATCATTTTTAATCACAATTATAATAATAATTTATTATTATAATAATAATAATTTATTATAATAATAATTTATTATAATAATAATAATAATAATTAAAAAATAAATTGATTTATAATTTATTAATATATTTTATTTTACTTTATTATTATTATTTTTAAAATAATTTAATTAATTTTAATTTATTAAATAATTAATAACAATTGTTAAAATGAGAAGAAAAAAAAATTACAATCTAATAGCATGTCGCTCCCCGAAAAAGCAACCTTTTATTGAGTTTAAAAAAAATTATTTTAGGTGATCTTTGGTCCGAGAAACAACTTCATACTGAATTTAAAAAGTAAGACAATAGCTTAATATTTTTTCAAAGAATGGCAATTGAGTAATAAAAAAAAAATATTTAAAAAAAAGTCCAATAAAACAAAATAACACCTGAATAAATGAAAACAAAATAATATTTAAACTTTGGTGACCTATCAAGTTTATATAACCTATTTATTTGATTTTGACTATCAAAATAGACAAAATAAATAAATAAAACATTGCGTATTATCGGACATCAAGGGTCAATTTGACTGTTTTTAAGTTAAAGAACCAAATTTATCGAGTCACAATATAAAAAACTTTTATCCTGACAATGTAACTAAATCTAACTTTTATCCTGACAATGTAACTAAATCTATTTTTATTTCATTCGTGAAGTTCTTATATATAAAAATAATACATTCTCTTTCCGCTCATGAACTCCCTAAAATATGTTAAGCATTAGTTTGCGGATGCTGAAGTCCTTTAGTTCTCAAAAATACCATGATGACATGATGCTATACAGGTCCAACGAATCAGTTTTTTTTAAAAAAAAAATAACGAAGTTCTTGTTGAGACTACAAGGTGCAAACGTTACCCAGAATAATGCTATAATGAAGCTTCTATATTCTAATCAATTATTTTCAAAGTTAGTCCATTGAGACATGATGATATATACAAAGGTAGCAGCTAACTCAATACGCTACTTCACCTTCTATCCCTCCCTTAAGTGGTGAATAAGTCTAACATTGTGCTTTTTTATATGGTGTAATGGAAAGGGGTTACTCAATTCCATCTCTTTGAATTTTTTGCACCTTTAGACTTCTGTTTTGCTGCTTGAAAGGCTTGCTGCTTTTGCTTCTTCCTTGCTTCTTTCTCAGCCTGATATTGCAAATATATGGAATTTATAATCTATCATGGAAGCTATTCAATATTATTCACCACCTTATTCATATGGTTTGACAGAGGTTTACCTTTGACATCTTAGATTTGGCTTTCACTTTAGGAGCTTTGTCCTCAAGCTCTGCCTCACGTTCAAGCTCTCTTTCCCTAGCATCAAGATTCTTCTCCAAATAATACTGCAAATTTTCAGATTCAAACTTGTCAGAATAAGCCATGCAATGGCTGATCATGCAGCCCTTGACAAAACGGAACACATACAAGATAAGGTTATCAACAACAAACGCGTAATAGATCCATCCTTTCCTGAATCCTGCTGTGAGAGCTTTATAGCAATGGTTTGCCACTTAATTTTAGTAGAAACTATTTTTTACCCTCTCAAATCAAATCTCAGTTATTTTGCCATTTTGGTCCCTCAAAGGTGCATTCACTATCATTTTGATACTCACTTTTATTCTGGTCCCTATAATCTATCAACTTGTGTGATGAAAGACTACAACAAAATGAGCAAAGGATCCAGAAGACTGCTCTCGTTTTAATTATTATATTTTACTTTTTAAAAGGGAATAAAATTCAATTCTAAATCCAGATATGTTGGTGAAAATGTCAAATCCCTATCACAAAGGAACCAAAATGAAACAGAATACATCAGGAAAGGATCAAGGGACTAATAATTTGAAACCAACTAAAAATTAAAACAAGAATCCAACTAAAAACACTTTTACTACTGCTAATCAATGAAGTCCTAAAAAAATTGTATCAAGAAAAAATGTTTCAGTTAACCTGTTTCAACTACCTCTAAATTTTTCAAAAAAGAGTATATTCGCACAATCAATGGGCTGCAGAAAAGGTAGCAGCGAATAAGGGGAGTATTGATAGACTTACATTGTAATCCCCAGCATAATCCTGTAAAGTGGCATCTTTAACTTCAATCACTCTATTAACTATCTGCTTTATAAAGTACCGATCATGAGATACTGCAATAACAGTGCCCTGATACTCGGTTATTGCCTCCTGAAAGAAGAATTATAAATCATTAGGCTCATGGGTGATAGTGAGCATTAAGTACAGAGAAATGTAAGAAAAATGAGACTGACCTCAAGCATTTCTTTAGAAGGTATATCCAAGTGATTGGTTGGTTCATCCAAAACAAGCACAGTTGATGGTTTTACCATAAATTTGCAAAAAGCCAGCCGTGCCTGGTAAAACAAGAGACAATTTAAACTTAGTCTTGCATTATATGCAGTTAGCGAGAAAGGGTAGAACATAGGGAAAAAAAATAGCAAAGCTATTGTTACATCCAAAGAGTACCATGGAAGCACATAAAAGTTTAATTAAAAATATTATATATATGTGAGGAGTTAAATAGGGGAGCTTTATAGCACAGTAAGTCTGACCCTTCCTAGAACCCTGCCATGGTGAGAACTTAATAGCACCATGCTTCCTTTTTTGTCAGGAATAAATCACGCTTAATGAAATTAAAATAATTCATGTATATACTATTCTTGATGCTAAAGTACATGTAATATCCAAAGAATGCAAGTATACAAATACCTCCCAAAATTTTGAAATACATTTATGCAAAGAGAGGGGGATAAAAAGAATCAACCATCTCAATGTTTGAGGTATGATTATGCATCTTAACATCACTGTAGCTATTTACTTTTTTTTGAAATAGTCAATGTTAGTAATTAGTTGTTAATTTTGTTAGAGGGGGGAGTTGAACCCATGACCTCCTTGTCACTCCAACTTCCCCAAACCACCTTATGATATGAGTCCCGTCATTGTAACTATTTTAATTCTTCTTGTTTCTTAAATTTCTTCAAAGACATTCATTTTAAAGATACTACTCAAGCAACAACTGCCGTTCAAAGTAAAGCAGTGGATATTTTAAATGTCTACTGTATTTAACAGAAAATTTGTCTAACTGGTAGAGGCAAAGTAATTCTTAGTTACTGAGAACTAATTACATACAAACTTGATGTCGAAAAAACATACCATTCGATCACAGAAATAAACTAGAATTTGAATATTTCATTTGTTCACAAATGCTAAATGAATGTCAACTGGAAAAGAAAACACAAATCTAGAAATTACCTTCTCACCACCACTCAATAGAGAAACTTTACGGTCAAGCATATCAGATTTAAAATTACAACGCCCAAGAAGTCCTTTGATATCATCACTCCTCCAGTCCTCTGCAGCTTCCTCTACTGTCTCAAGCACTGTCTTTTCCAGATCAAGTGCTTCAGCCTGTTAACTAAATCAAGTCAGCACTAATGTATACAACCACATGAGAGTTTTGACCTGAAGAATTGGAACCGAGGGCAATGATTCTTTTTATTACAGTTAGCATTTCCTCAGATAAAATGGCGCACCTGATTTTGCTCAAAATAGTTGGGCAATACATTATGCTCCCCAAGTATAACTTCACCGCTCTTTGGCTTCTCTAAACCCATAATCAATTTCAGTAAAGTACTCTTGCCACATCCATTTGGACCAAGAATGGCAATTTTTTCTCCCCTTTCAATTGTAAGATTTGCCTTGTTGAAAAGTGTCTGGCACAGAAAAACATAATCAGTAGATGTCTTTAACATTTAAACACACTTTTTATATAAAAATATCAAACTAACTCACTTTATCCTCAAAGCCAAAATCCAAGTTACTAACTGTTATGACAGATCTTCCGCTCCTTCCACGCTCAGGGAACCTGATTTTCATTTGTTTCCGCTCAAATGGCTTCTCTACTAGTTCCTCGCCCAGAAGTCTTTCCAATTTCTGTTGTCACATATACAAAAGGAATTTATTTAAGCAAATAACATAAGAACAACAAAATATTAACATTTACAATGTGGAAGAATACACAATGCAACGATTTCAGTAATCAACAAAAGTACTGTATTTTTAAGTGATTTAAGTGATGGTTATTTAAGGTTACTTAGACCTTGTTAGACATAAAATAATTCATGAACCTTCACCCAAAGTTTTTGAAAGAGTAAGCACTTCACCTGGTAACAAATCTTCCATAACCCAGTGGTTAGTACTAGTCGTTTGATCCTTCTACTCCTATTTTTTAAATAAAAATCTGAATTTGTGCACGAAGTATGATGGGCTTGTGCATTATCTACGCTTTAAGTTCAATACGCTTTTCTATTAGGGATGTGTCATGTGCTAGAGCTAAGAAGCCCAGATGCATCACACAATACAGATACAGGATACAGGACATTTTGAAAAATCAAGATATGGCACGGTCTAGATACATTAACAGAAATTTATAAATACAAACATTTATAACACAAATGCACAATAGTTGTAGAGCTGTGTGAAAAAGTGAACAAAGAGAGAGCTTAGGGCAGCAAAATAAGGACACAAGAACTCAGAAAATGTGCAAATCAGAACAATGAAGCAGGCGCACAAAATACAGCAGCAAAAATGAAGCGAGAACAACACCAGACAATAAGCCACAATTACACAACTCAGCAACCAGAGCAACTTTGCAGATAAACTTAAGAGTACAGCTACAAAGAAGTTTGGGAAGCAAAATAAGAACACGGGAGTACAGAAAATGTGTGAACCAAACCAATGAAGCAGATGCACCAAATAATGCTGCAACTCATAACACAGATGTGTCAACCAGGACAAAAATGGACCCGCCAGTGTACAGGATTACAAACTGGTTGGTGCAGAGAGGCTTCATTTTGATGTGTTGTGCGATATGGAACAAGCAGCAAGTTTTTTCTTTAAAATGCCGAAATCACTGTCCTTCCATATCGGGGTGACAGCTGTGTCTTTAGTTGGTAAGACGTATTGAAGATGTATATGATAAGTATTGAGAATTTTTTAAAATAATAAATAAATAAGAAGTTTATAGGATACTTTCTGGACGTGTATCAGACGTGAGTCGATATCAGTTACACTGAAACTTTTCCATTTTTGAAGTATCACTGTATGGGCTTCACAATGATAGATATATCAATTCACGAACCTTGATCCTTGAGATTTTGAGAGAATTGGTTTTTGACCCATTTAATGAGTATTTTTGACTTGTTAACATTTTGTACAAGCAAAAGTATATAGCACATCTAAATTAAATAGTTGATCACACGTACCTTCTCAGCGGTAGAAGCGCGGCCAGAACTTGCTCCGGCACCTAGCCTACTTATCAACTCTCTTGTCTGTTCAATTTCTTTCTGCTGTTTCTCCCATGCAGCATACTGTGTTTCAATCCAAGTTGCCTTTGAAAGTATATACTCAGAATAATTTCCCTCAAATGTCCTGGATACACCCATGTCAGTTTCCACAATTTTCGTACACAGTTGATCAAGAAAAGCTCTGTCGTGGGAAATTATAACCATCGGTACATCCTGCTTGTTAAGATAGTCTTCAAGCCACTCAATGGTGTCAAGATCAAGGTGATTTGTGGGCTCGTCTAACAATAATAAATCCGGTTCCTGCAAATGAAGACAAATTTTCATTCTTATCAGCAACACTTTCACATTCAAACCCACATAATCAACATCTCAAAGCAACATTAGATATATGAGCATTAGAGCATATGTTAACAATAGGTCATCTATAAGGGATCACGCTAGAATCATCATCTCTTAACAATAATGTAATTTGCAATACACAATACACTACAATTAAAGCATGCTCAGTTTTGTTAATCGTGGATCGTGAAAAATAGTCATTTGTTCAAGTTCCGTTATGCAACAGTGCTATCGCGTCGCTATAGCAGCCGCTATTTAACAATATCTTATACTAAATAGCGAATCGCGTAACAATATCTATTATGCAACAGTAAATAGCGAATTACGTAAAAATATCTATTATGCAACAGTACTATCGCATTGTTATAGCCGCCGCTATGTAACGATATCTTATACTAAATAGCAAATCACATACTAAATAGCAAATCACGTAACAATATCTATTATGCAACAGTACTATAGCATCGCTAAAGCCGCCGCTATGTAACAATATCTTATACTAAATAGCATATAACGTGACAATATCTTTTTGTTCTGCTATACTGTACCACCTCTAACGCCGTTATTTAACAACAATGGGCGTGTCATTAAGTGTAGTATACCTGAAGTAGAATCTTCCCAAGACACATCCTCATTTGCCATCCACCACTAAAAGATGCAACCAGCCTATCAGAATCCTCGGTACCAAAACCAAGTTCAGGCATCAACTTACTTATCTTTGAATCAACAACATCCAAATTCACAGACTGTGCGCGTCTCTGAAGCAAATCAAACTCATCCAAAAGCCTTCCCATCAACTCTAAATCATTAACAGAACCCTCAAGAGCCTTCTGCACTTTGTCCAACTTAGCAGCAACCTCCATTTCCTCTTTGAAAGCACTCATAAACTCTTCCCTAACCGTCCTACTTGGTGACACCTCAAATTCTTGACTTAAAAACGCAATTTTCATGTTAGGTTTAGCTTTTATCACGTTACCAGAATCAGGTTCTTCAAGACCAGCAATAATCCTCATCTGAGTTGTTTTCCCTGCACCGTTTACACCGACCAAACCTACTTTATCTCCCTTTTTCACTTCCCAATTAACCTCCTTCAAAACGGTAACACCTTTGTACGTTTTGCGAATGTTTTCCAATTTAACACCAGATGAAACACTCGAAGCACCGCTATTTGATTTCGATTGCTTGTTGCTTTTTCGTTCATCGACGGAAGATTTAGAAAATAGCGACTCAATGTCGTCTTCGGCTAACGCAGTATCGTCGACGGCTACAGCAGGTAAACGACATGAAGTTGAATTGGATATTTTTGGGTGGAAGAATCGATTGGGATAAACTAAATTAGTATTAATGTTGTTGTGTCTGGTGGTGGCAAAGGTGTGAGTGAGGGTAGGTGGCAGAGCATGGCGTCGTGTGTATAAGAGAAATGCGGCGGTGAGGTCAGGATGATGAAGCTTTGAGGTAAACTCCATTGTAGCGTAGATGATCAGAGAGATAGAGTAGAGAACAGAGGTGATACGAGCGAGTTCTCTACCCCACCCACCAAAATGTTATTCGCAAGTTTCAGCGGTTCATATAATTTACATTTTTCTTCGTTATTCCTTTTTCTTTTTCTTTTCCTGCTCCACTCAACTGGCATATGTGAATTTCTTATCATACATAAATTTTATTTAAACTTCATTTTGAGTTGTAATTTGTTTGAATGTAAAAGAAAATAACAGAAGCATGATGATTGCTAAAAGTATATAATTTATTCGAGTTTTTATTTTATTTTTTTGAATAAGCTTATTTATTTTAAGTGAAAAATAAGCTGATAAAATCAATAAAAATAAATAAATAAATTTTAATTTTTTATATTGAAGTTATTGTTTTTAGGCACTTTTGATTATTGTGAAGCTTTTACTTTTATTTCTATGTTGAGAATGGTGTCCCAAATCAAAGTCAATAAACATTAGAGTTAAAACTTGCAACATGCAAATTTAATTACTTTTATTTAAATATAATAATTTTTGCAATGTTTAGTAATTCAATCGACTAATTTTTTTATTTAAAAAAGTATCTGATTTTTTTTTAATAATAGTGTATCCAAATTATTCACAAATTTTTAATTTTTTTTTTCATTTTAATTTGTATCTTTTTGAACTATTTTTGAATAATTCAATAATAAGAAAATAAAATAACATAGTATCATATATAGATTGCAATAATTAATTTTTTAAAATAAACTGCAAAAATTTAAATCAAAATCTTAAATTTTTATGTGACTTGTGTAAATTTTAATTACAAAAAGAGAGTATATGAAAATGAGTGTGTTAAACAGTATGTTATTAACCATTTTCGTATTTTTTTTATGCAACGGTATTCAAAATATTATAAAAAAAAAAAAATTATTAAAATTTTTTTTTAAAGAAACCACATTTATAATTATTAAAATTTTAAATATTTTTTAAGTAACGATTCGTAGTTAACCAAGTAGATATTATAATGTCCTTTGATTATTTGTGTATATTTTGAATGGAGAAATTGCAAGTTAGGAAGCGAATGGGGTTTCTTGTGGCCACAACAGAATGCTTGAAATAAGAAAAATCAACTTACAGATAACGATTCTGGTAAGAGTGTGAGTTTTGTGTGGCGCAGACTCGTGTTATACGGCCCACTCTTTCTATACCACGAGTGTGTTTATTTTGGGTTACTTGCATCACCATCTTCACTACACGTGTCACTTTACGATCCAAGCACCTGACAAATTTGTTTCGTCATTGTTTTAATAGATATTTTTATTTTTAGTTCCTAGCTTAATGATAGATACACAAATATATAATTTTATTTTTCTTTTGACAAAATATATATAATTTTGTTTCGAGTTTTGCTGTATGAAGTATGATTTTGGTATATATTAAGAAAATAGATATCAATTGTTTAAAATTTAAGTTAGTTAATTATTTTACAATATTATTATTATATTATAATTTTAAAAATCATTATGATAGAAGTAAAATATATGTAATAATTTAAGGAATGTGGTTGATTTATATTATAAAACTATTTAAATTGAAAATTATATAAATTAAATTATTTTAAATATATAAATTCCAAAAATAAATATTTAATCTTAAAAAAATGATAAATTTCACTATAATTAATTAACACAACTAAAATTCTAGATTTAAACTCAGACAAAATCTTCAATCTAACCATATAAGACATTTGTTAATTGTTAGGACTTAAGAACAAAAAATAAATATAAATTTAATGAGAATAAAATTTAGGTATATGTGTCCTTGTGTTGTTGTTAGTGTTACTATTATCATGTAAAAATATACAAGATAATACAATACATGTACACTACAATTTGATAATCCAATACATGTACACTACAATTCACCACATATCTTCTTTTTTTTTTCTAATAATTCACCACATATCAAAGACTAAATAAAAGAGAATAATCATAATATTTTGTAAAATCATAACGTTTTTTTGTTTTTTGTTGTATGACAGACGTAGATGAATGATTGAACGGTTGTGAATTGTCAATCATTTGTCTCATAAAATATGTTGAGTTTTATGCAAAAAGTGCAACAACATTGTACCTTGTTGTCCTTATTCATATCTAATCAATCTGAATATTGATCTTGTTATGGTTTTTTATGTTCTTTTGTCTCCTTTAATCTTTTGTACTTGATAATGGTTATGAGTTGCTTTGATGTGTTAATTCACTTGAAATGTATGTTTTGATTCATTTCATTTTTAAAGTAAATTATCCATAACGATATTGTTTCAAGAAGGCTGATACTTTCGCAAATCAAAATGATATTGGTTTGATTAGACTAAAAGCTATCAAAAACTACAATGATTTTGGTTTGTCCGGTCTGCTATTTTTATGAACCATAATTATCTTGTTATCATTGCTGTTTTTTTTACAAATAAGAATGATTTCATTATCACCATAATTATCTTTTATGAACCATAATGTTTTTTTTATAAACTATAATGATCTTTTATAAACCATAATATTCTTTTGATCAATTTGTCATTGATTTGAAGATCAATCAGCATGTTTGTTTTTGTAAGTATGTCTTCAAATCTTGATTTTTAATTGCTCATTAAATATTAGGAAGACAATGTGCAAAATGTCAACTAATTTACTACATGTTGCTCTTCTAAAAATATTCATTTTGTCAATTGTTCTTTAATTGAGTAACCAAAACATTCTGATGAATATTCTTCCATCATTCTTTTAACAAATGACTTAATAAATCACTAATTATTTAAATGATTTATTCTTCAAAGTTGATTTATGTCATTTTGCCAAACTGATATAACTATTTATGAATGCAATGAACATGTTCATCATGATAATATTATTTCATAACAATTGAGAATGTACTTATGTACTTATTGATGGCTTCTTGTTTGTTCACTTATGCAATTTATGTTTCTTAAATAAAAC
>JBBPBR010000004.1:67858234-67887330 GCA_037974775.1 Cicer pinnatifidum | reverse complement strand
AACCTGATTCCTTCTTTTTATTTTTAATTTTTTTTTTAATATTAAATAGCTTTGTAAAGAAACCCATATCATACACATATACATCTCAATAACAATTAGACAAAAAAATAAAACAATAACAAGTCCAAAATAAAATATAATATAATTTCACACACATAAATCTTAATTTAGTGTTATCTATATTTTTAATCAATTAAAATAAGTTATATCTTATATTATATATTTAGAAAATATAAATTTAAATTAACATAAAGTAGTAATAACTACATAATAAAAAGAAAATATATTTTAGACTCTACTAATAATATACAGAGAAAAATACAAGTCTTACGGCTAACAACAATACTAAAAATATTTAAAAAAAGTATTGATATTTTTTGTTTTTATAGTTTTTCTCTATCAAAAATAATTCTATTTGAGGGGTATTAGATATTTAATATGATTATATATTTTAACGAAAAAATTGAGTTCCCCATACCATATTATTGGAGTCTAACATTTTTCAATAAACTCAACTCCTGTTGGTAAAATATTAGCATTCTTATTAAGAATATTTGATTGTCGAAACTCAACTTTATCTTTAATTTATACATTTATCGGTCTTTTGGCTAAAATCAATTACAATACTTATTTTTATCAGTTTAATATTTAATAAATGGTTTAATGATATACAATTTTAAATTACTTTTTTGAGGAGGAAAGACTACTCCATTAACTTGCTACTGGACTTCTCACGAGTCGTTGCACTACTCAATGGATTGGTGCACCCCATCAAATCGAGTTTAAGTTTTTCACATTTAGGCGTTTGTAGGGCTAAACATGTTAAGCTATAGACCTTCTATATATTTGGCCCGCTAATACTGAAGAAATTTGACCTGTTTTAAAGTTGTATGTGGGTTGCATGATATTAAATTTCATTTGTACACTGATTTTATTTTATTATTCATGTCTTTGTGTATTAAAATTTTGAATCAGAAGAGAAATAAATTAGCAGGGTCCCGATCAAACAGTCAAATATGCCTATTTCAATCTAACCCTGTGAGTAGAAATGTATGGCCATAATTCATCTTATTAATTCATCCTTCAGAAATGGCAATAATAATTTAGCAAAAGTTGAGGAAATATTATTGTTTCTCAAAAGATAAGAACCAAAAAGAAAACGATGAGTTGGTACTAGTAGCTATCTAGCTGGCACTGTGAGGGGCAAATGAGGGAAAATCTTTTGGTGGGAAAGACAGCTAGAAAACCGAAAGGCACGAGTCAGAGGCGGGCACCACAATCACAACACGGCAAAAGAAGGAAACAATAAATAATGATAATAAATATCGTAAAAACCCCTAAAAAAAAATACTAAACAGTTTATTGTCATAAAATTAGTAAATAATGTATTTTAAAAACATTAGTGAAAAAAAATATAATAATATTGTCAAAACAAGAATAATAAAAAATTCCATAAAAAAAGAATAATAGATAAAGATTGTTATAAACAATTGTATATGCGTGGTATAGGCAATGGTAGTACCGTAGTAGACATTGACAACTCCAACCAAGGAGTAATACTAGCAGCTTTGCGCGTAAAAATACGACATTTTCGTAATTATACAATAAAATTGCAAAAATCAATTCAAATTTTAAAGGGATTTATTTTCTCCTTATATAATTATTATATAAAGAAGGTTCATACACGCTTGAACAAGTGTGCCTATAAAATTGTAATAACTATTAACCCTTCCATACAAAACCAATTTCTCAACTCTCAAAATCTGAAATCACCATGGACCAAAATAAAGAGGTAATTTCTTCACTCTCCCTCTCCATTCTCTATACGTTTGCGTTTTAATTCCCCGAAACGATGCTATGTATTTGTTTGTTAAGAAAGACTAACGAGTAGTACCCAAAAACAAAACAAAAGAAAAAGAAAGAGTAACGAAGTGAATTTTTTTTGCATGATTCTACTTTTTGCTTTGAATTGATGTTTCTGTGTGTTAGGTTAGAATTTCAACCTAATTAATCCATTTCTGTGAAGAATCTTAGTTTATCATATAACCTATCTGTATATTTATGTGTTTGCTGCTCTTCTTGTTCATGTTGCTAAACGTTGATGCTACTCTTTTCTTTTGTAGCTCTGTTTAATTTAATTGATCGATTTGTTTTGTGTTCAAACTTTTTCTATAATGATATCACTTTGTGTCATTTGTTTCATTTTTGAATTAATCATTAATCCCTTTACAAAATAAATTGATTACCAAATTCGTCTCTGTCATTCGTTCCTTTATCCTATTGGTAGTCTAGAGGAAGCAAGGGTTATGAATTGCTACTATAGAAGTCATATTACTTATGTAATAAAAGTATTATTTTTAAATTTTCATTTTTTTTTCTCTTGTATGAATATAGTGAAATAATCCTTAAAAATATTAATTATTCTATTAGGAATGTATATTTTTAACTTGAAGGTGAATCTTTACTCTTTAGTCCAAAAATAAAAATTGAGGTGTCTGGGGAGAATCCTTACCCTGAAAACCATTACAACAAAACACCTCAAATGGTTAGTGCATCGTGTAATTTTTGTTTATTAGATGAATGTTAATAAGTGATAGGCATCCCTCATTTTACAAATCGATTTTGTTGAGTTAGATAACCTTAATCAATGTTTTAAGACTTATTGTCCCTGTTTTTAAGAAGAATTATTGATTGTTGACTACTTTTCCTCTGCTTGTAATGGTTCTTCTGGTTTACGAGTCAAAACTTTTTAACAATTACTAATACTTATTAGTTCATCAGAGTTTATTATGAAGAACCCAGTCTGGGCAATTAACAACTTCTTTTCATTTCATAATGTGAAATAACATCCTTCTGTTGTGATGAGAAGTCTTCTAAGTTCTAACCTATAAATCTTTTCAATGCAGAAAAATGCTCCTTGGCTATCAGTGCCACAGTTTGGGGAATGGGATCAGAAGGGCCCATTGCCAGACTATTCACTGGATTTCTCAAAAATCCGGGAAATGAGGAAACAAAACAAGACTAATACTTCAAGGGCAAGTCTTGGTAATGAGGAGGAGCTCAATATGGCTTCTAACAAAAACAATATAAGCACTGATCACAATGAGCGCCAGCACCCCCACTACCACCAAACCAACTCTCCAACTGTAAGATTTCTGGTTACCTATGTTATTCTTTATTTTGTTTGCTATATTTAAAACCACTCAATGATGGTAATGTTATAGTTCAGGCAAAAAATCTATATAGCTCAATGTGATGGGGTGGTCATTGACATTGTTATTTACTATAGTAGCTGTTGTTGATTAATGATTTCTCTTATATTTTTTTGTTATGGGAAATTAATTAAAATAGATTTAACTGTCTGCATCTATAATAATATACATGATAACATAAATCTTTTACTCAAAAGGCATTGTTGAACTTTGACGCGAGTTCACATGGAGAGTTTGTCATACTCTTTCATAAGAAATCATTCAAACCAATCTTTTCATTCTTTGTTTTCTTCCCTGTTTTCTTCCCTCTTCAAGTTTAAGTCATTTTGTCTTAGATTCTTTCATTGTCCAGGTGTGTGTAAGAACTCATCTATAATTTTTTTTGGCTAATGACACATGAGTCCTTGAAAATGCAAAAATCTTACCATAGTTCTTAAGAAGTGTAAATGTCAAATATGTTTGCCCTTGGCCATAGACATTTGTCCTTGAGAATGACTAATATAGCCGAAATTTGCGGTTCTCAACAATGTGATTTTTTTATTACTTTTTTATTTGATTCTGGCAGTCATAAAACCAATGAGTTTGTCACCAAATACTTTTAGGGGTTAATTTGGGAGGTTAATCTAAATTAAGTAATATTTGTAGCAAGTCAAACACATTAATATGTAGTTTTCTAACATGTCTAGTTCCACCACCCACATATATTGGGTATAATAATGTCGAACATGGTTTGAGGAGAAATTAGTGAGTAGAATAATATGGTGAAACTTGTATAAAAAAAAAAGAATTATATCGTGGAATCTATTTTTGGAAAAAAGGAAACAGAAAGAGATAAATACAACGCATCAGGACACCTCATGGAAAGGAAGTTCTAGTAATAGTAGCTCATGTAATTGTCATTTGTTTCTTTGGCCAAAGCTGGTAGTTGAAACTCATGTTTTTCAATCCAATGAAGAAAGCATATGGAGTACTTCGTATGGAATTGTTGTGGGACCCATCATTGCTCATTTTTTAAGTAAGGGCGGTGGTTAGGTTGAAGGATGTAAATATTATATCACATATGATATGATAATATAATAGTATATGGTGTACTATATACCAAGGCAACGGTATGCAATTTTAGTTGCTGCACATGTGTTTGATGATTGGGTTGGGGCAATCACTACATTTCATTGGCGAGAGAGCCATAAAACATGGTAATCGGTGGCATTATATACTTTTTTAAATCTTTATCGGAATCTATAAGTGAATATAATTAATTCAATTTAATGTGAATCATTCTTTCTCCCTGTCCACTAAATATCGGATATTCGTGGCGCCTTTTTAATTTATTTTTTTCAGCAATATATGTGGTGCCTAAAATATTGTCTTTGTATTTATTTATTGAATATCTCTCTCTGCAGACAAGGAGGAGCTTCCTCAGTTATTTCAACTGTTGTGTAAAAGCCTGATATTCAAGAGCGTCTACAACCTTTTCTCTTGTCTTTTGAAGATCGTTGATTAGGACACTTAAGCTTATGTGTTTGGTTATATTAATTTTTCCCTTGTGTTTAGAAAAACAAACAATTCCTTTTAGCTACAATCTTCAACGAGGATTCTATGTTTTATTTGGACATATTCTGTGTTATTCTTGTTGCAATGTTTGTATCTAGTTAGAGGTAAAGATGGTAAAACGTGTAAATGTAAATGCTGCCCAACACCAAGAAAATCTTAAATATGCCGACAAGGGAATTTGGGAAAGCAATGGTTTACAAGGAAACCCCTTTGCTTTTTGTTCCTCAATTAATTATTCAGCTTGGAGTGAGCCGCAATCACATTTCACTTGAGGATGAACCGTGTTTAGTATTTATTCTCTCTAATTTTCGTTTATTTCCGGCCTTTCTTTCATTTTGTTAGACCTCTTTCCTCGAGTTATTGGACCTTAAAATATCAGATTCACCGCATGTGGCAGCTTACTGAGATTCCAGCGAGGTGCAAGAATGGGTATCACTGCGGACGCCTAAACTTAACTGAATCAGTTTTAAATGTCTTGTAACATTTTTTGTTGATTCCAGTAACTTGTGATAAAAATGAGTTATAGTTTGGGAAAATAACATTTGTCCAAATAATAAGATAACAGTTCAACTTCCTCCACTTTAAAAATAAAAACTAGCGAGTTAACATTGACTTTTTTAATTTTTTTTTTAAATCAAACAATCCCTTGGAGATAGAGATATTCAGATTGTAGAGTGCTTTTTAATCAAGACTGTGGAGTGCTTGATTCAATACATCATCGATAACACATCAAATCCAAATGTCAATAAGGGATCGTTGGCTCTTTTCTACTTTTTTTTGGACGACCAAAACAATAGTTTACCAATCTTCTAAACTGTATCACTTCCAAGTTTAGTAGACATTTTAATCTTCAATATTGTGAGAATCAATCAAATTATTTCATCAAATTTGCAAATTTGTAAAAGCATTTCAAATTGAAAATTGTTGTCAATATTAATCATTCGTCAACCTCCTTGGCATCTTCAGTGTTATGTGCTCCTACGCGTGACTGTCACATATCCACCTTAGATGGACCATTTGCTTGGAAAAATAATCAGTTGAAAATTTGCGACCACTAATATTTTACAAACTCATTTAACTCTATATCTTCTTTCTCCCTTACACACCTTACGTCACACCCTATAAGCAATAATGAACAGATAACAGAAATTGACCGACAGTTTTCAATTTCGGAAGCACTTTTGCAAGTTTGCAAATTTGAAGAACTAATTTAACGATTCTTGCAATTTGAGGACACAATTGTTCAATTTAAGATTTGTACTGCTGTTTGGCTTCCATTTGCTAATTGAGGGAATCGATTAGCTTAGCAACCAACTCTTTTACCTGCAATCAATCAGTTACGTCCACCAAAACCAGTGGTTCAGACTGCCAAGTGAGACACTTTTAGGGCCACCATATTTATCAGATGAACTTTTGATCCGGGGATCAAGTTAGTTAAGCATGAATGAAATTTTACATTAATGTATTACCAAACTGACACCATCATTTCGTTAAGAATGTCCAAACATACTGGAATATCCACCTATAACCAACGCAATGCTTACCAAATATCCAGCAAAACCATATTAGTCTTCACATGAACAGCACCCCTTGACACCAAATGGTGTAACTACCCATCAAACTCTGTATATTTCACCTAATTCCCATCTGAATAAGAAACAAGTAATAATTGGAGTATGATCCAACAACTTTGGAGAAAATCTCACTAAGAGACCTTTGGTTCTGCCCGATATCCTTTAGTATCTCATGCAAGCAAGCAATGTGGTCGGTTTGCAGAAGTCTGACTGCGAGTTATACTTTCTTGATAATCTGAACAACATCTTCGTCTTCAAGTTCGTGCTCCTGGAGTAAAACAATGAATTCCACTTGTTACGTGAATGGAAAGAAAATGATACAGAAATGAAAGACAATTGTGTATAGAATCAGAATCAACCTTGCCGACTCTTTGAGGCTTGTGTTTTGCACTTGAACCCCAGACCAGAGCACTGCATCATTTGGAAAATGTAAACATTGCATCATAGAGAGATTGCTCAACATTATGAAGCAATAAAGCTTTAGATATCTAGTTTTGGGAGAAGGTACTCACTACTTAAACTGTTTAAGCATGTCCTTGTGAATGCGTTCACAGAAATCTTCAACTGTCTTCTTCTTAGACGACAATATTACAGGGTCTTCATAATCAGGATTCATACCTTTAGGTTTAGTATAAATTCGAGTTAAATTGAGATACTCCCACACTTTATCCAGAAGCCCATCAAGATTCCACTCCAAGTGCGCACTGAATAACAGATAGAAGATAACTCAAAATTCGACAAAGGCCTAAATAAACTCTCAAACATACATTCTTTTCATTATCTGAGACAAATTTGGACTAAAATATTCTAGATGCAATACAAATTGGAAAATACCTAACGTCAAATAAAGACAGATAAGAAAGAACAACAATCCTGGGCATGGGCATAGAGGATTGAACGGGTGGAATAAAGGTAAAATGGTGTTAAATAGGGGTATATTGCCAAGCAATTATAGTTCAAGGAACCAAATGGGAGGCAATAAATATTAGATAATGAAATCCCTCGAAACTACACTGATAACCAATAAAAAATAACATTTAAGTTCTTTTACATAAGGATGTATAAAATTCTCATGATGACTACTTTTTCTTAGAAAGGAGGAAAAGGATTGAGGTAATAATAAGACTGTGACGAGAAGAATTACCTGACAGGGCAGTAATGAGGAAGCTTATCCAAGATCTCCAGTTCCTCAAGTGTGATCTGATCAATCTTGTTCACAACATAGATGCAGGGTGTATATACTCTACTGCCTTCAATGACATCTATAAGGTCATCAGCAGTAGCATCATACCTTAGAGTAATATCAGCATTATGAATTCTGTACTCGCTACAAATAGCCTTCACCGTATCAAGATCCAGATGTGTGTTTGTAGCAGTTGAGGTGAAATTGATCCCACCCTTTTCTTTCCTCCTGAAAGTCAGGTTTGGTGGCTCTTTGTTTAACCTGAAGTAGAAATTAAATACAAAAAATAAAAGAGAAATAAATAATTATCAAGGAAAATAAAAGCTAAAATTTACATCAAAATGAGCGTTTGATTTAGGATTTTTATCATCTGAATGGCGTAACAGAAAGTCCGCAACAAATGATAAGGACCATAAACATATAACCAAATTCCTCTCCCAGAAGGTCCGGGTCCACCTGGTGCATATGTTGGTGGTTACATGCAGTCACACTTCTCTCGTTGCTTAAACAGGTGTATGATTCCCTATTGTATTCCATTCTTCTTTATTTGGACTGACGTTACTGTGCAATGCTTAACATAATTAAATGAGAATGCTAACAAGTTCAACAGTGAATGCAAAAACAAAGTTTTGGTTATAATATGTAAATAAAATGGACAAGGTTGTTGAAACTTGATCAAGCTATTCACACGGGGCTGATTCCACAAACACTCTTTTAAACACATACTCTCTAACTGGTTGAAATTCAATTGGGTCCCACTAAAATTTATGTGTGTTGCTAGAATAATTCATTACCAAAAAAGAAGCTATCCTTGGCAAAATTCAATAATCACTCAGGATCACACTTCATGGCAAGATGTGCACACTCAAACCCAAACCTTCCCAGTTGCCCAAGGTCAAGAGTGTAAGTGCAACACCATCCACCAATTAATAGCCAGAAATGCTTACTTTCAGAGTAAAAAAGCCTAACCAATAAAATCTCCATTATGTTTAAGATATATATTTAAGAGGAAAAAAACAAAACTAACCAACTAATCAAGTATATGGTGGTGTATAAAAAAATGAAAATAATAATAGTAGCAATGAGTGCTTAAGTGGCGTCCCCTACAGTTGGTCACATAATTGGTGACATGACAAACATAATAAATAAACATTTTAACATTTTACCTTATACCAAATCCTTCTAGCTCTTTTTCAATAAGACGCTTATGAGTTATTGGCTTTATTGCATCAAGAACAATTAAAATGCAATTGCAAGTCCTTGCAGTACTTATAACCTGTGTTTGCAAAACAGTATACAAAACAAAGTATATTATTCTTTGTCCGCATCAATGAGGTATGAAAGATGCATTCCAAACATGTTAATTGCTGCAAATGGAATACTCTGTAGCTAGAACTCAAAACCTATGTTATTACAAAGCAAAGTTCATTAACACATTAACAGAAAATTGATGGACAAAATTAATGTATAATTATGACCTAAAAATAGTATTTTCTCTAAATATATGTCATGGATCTCACCTCGCATTCAGCAAAATGTAAATAGAAACAGTTTTAAAAGGACAAGCTCAACTAATGGTTATTATCCCGATACAAATACCAAATGCAATTGGTAAAAAGAGCATATTATTATTACCTGCCTTCCTCTACCCTTTCCATCCTTGGCACCCTCAATAATTCCAGGGAGATCCAGCAACTGACACACAAAATTAAATATTTACTACTAAAAATTGAATATAACTTAAATATGTATCACAATCATATTATCATAAGATGTCTTATGATTAAGTTTCAAATACAGGAAATATTCATTAAGTCCTACAAATTTTCAGGGTTGATAATAATGGGACCTTCTTATCTATCATGTGATACATTTCAAGAAAAATTTAATCTGAACTCTTTCATGCCTGAATTATAAAAAAAAATGCAAAAGAGACTCCTCTTCATAGTTGTAGAAACCTCAATCTTCCGATGCCTCATTTGACAATACAAACAAGTTTAGCTTGGGAAACATTAGGAATCTTAAATAGACATTCTCAAAGTTTTTAACTTACAAAACAAGTGCAGTCAAATAAAACTTCATTTATAATTTGGAGAAAAATATACAGATACAACGAAGAGACAAAGCTTAAATCAGTTTCAAAAGTTTAACTCTTGTGTTTACATCGTTGAGGGATAACTATCATCACAATGTTGCAATGCAAGTATCAATGCCAAAACATGTGATAGAAATAAGTTAATGTGCAGCCGATAGTCAGATCTCAGAAGCTATTGGTAATTTGATATAGAGAGGCACCATTCACATATCATTTATTCTTATCTGAACTATCATCGGAAAGAGGTACAATTAAATTGAGTTTTAGGCATCCCGAAATGTTGAATCTCTTGCCCTTAGTAAGAAGATGACAAAGTCATCAATGTATACCTGAATTTTAGCTCCTCGATATGTAATAACACCTGGGATGCAAGTTAAGGTAGTGAACTCATAGGAAGCAACCTGCAAACCAAAAATAAATAAACTTTTCACACTAACTATTTAACACAAGCTAAAACTTAGATAGTTTACAAAATAGTAATAATCTCATCACCCAAACTCAATACAAAGAGAAAGCTATCTTGTATGCACAAGATGACTGACTGGCTATTAAGTTGTAGAAACTACAGAATTATATAAAGCATGTATAATAAAAATAAAACTTAAATCAAAAGAAGCAAGTACACATTTAATTCATCAGACAAGAGTACATGAGGAATAATTTGAACAAGATAGTATAAACACATATCCTATGCATTGTTGGATTAGTCAAGCAAGTTAGTAACAACATTATTTATATATCAGTGAGATACTATTAATATGTATTTAATCACTTAACTGTTTCTGTATATGAAAAATATCTTGTAATATCTTAATTGTATCTTAAAGTTTATTTGGAATAATCTAAATTATCCCTTAAAGTCGAGCCTTAGTTTGAATGAGGGTAAGCATTAATGCCTGGTCGTTTTGTAAAAGTACTCGACATATCATTTACATCATATCGATACAATTTTTGTTGAGAATTCCTTTTCCTTTTTCCATACATTAAACACTAACAGTGCATTTGTTTAAGAATTTCCCCCCTTAAAAATCACTTTGTTTGAATATTTTTGACAATTATAGAAGTTTTAACATTTATTTAACTTTTGAAAAGAATTAGAATATAAAAAATGGCTAATTAAAGATAGCATTGAAAGGTTGGACTTGCTTTTTCTTGTTGAAAGGTTGCACTTCTTTGGGCTCCATTGAATAATACATTACTCACTCCGAAACACAGCAAATAAATTAAAGATTGGCCTATCATATAATTGAAGAAGACAATGCATGAGAACTCAAATACTTCCTATACCTCTGAAAATGTCCCAGTCAATTTATTCAGCAGAGTGGACTTGCCAACTGAAGGGAAGCCCACGAGACCAACTCTTGCATCCCCACTTTTAGTGACATCAAAACCTTCACCAGCACCTCCACCTCCCTTTGATGTAGGTGTAAGGAGCTCCCTCCGAAGCTTTGCAAGTTTAGCCTGGCACCATATGGTTATAATAGTCAACTCCCCAACAAAAATAATAACAGAAAAGAGGTAAACAAAAGAGGAGCCCGAAAAGCAAGGAATAAAATTTAATTCTAATGAGAGAACACTGATTTTGCCTTCAAATTAGAATTAGGAAAAAAAAAGATGCATGTGGATTATAGAAACCAGAAGAGTAAAAAGATAAAGAATATAAGATTCCATATTTTCAGAATTTTAGACATTATTATTGTTTTACCCAACCTTCAAATATAGGGAGAAGGACAGGAACATATCACTATACAAATCAATAAGAAACCCTATGATGTATGGAAACATCCAAATCCAATGGCATGAGTGGAATGCGCTATGCAGCCTATGCCTACAAATAATACTTCCACAGAGGAATGTTGGAAAAGTTATAGTATCCCGATCAATGGCACTTCTAAATGCAATCCCTTGAACAACCATCTCATCTAACCATTATGCGGTCACGCAAACATATAATAGCACTGGAAATAAACATTATTTACAAGTTTAACATAAAAATATGCCCCATCGTCATCAAACACCAACCTCAACCGAAGCTAAAACAGAAACAGCCAACAAAAAAAATCAGAACAGCACACTGGTCATGTAAATGATATTTCTTGTTTCTTCTCTGTATACAATATATTAATCAAACAAAATGGACTAACAAGTTTACCTTCAGCAACCCCAAATGATGAGCAGTAGCCTTGTTCTTTTGAGTCCTTGCCATCTGTAAAATATTATAAATAACCGTGATCATACTCAAAACAATAACCAAATGACAGAATAAAGTTTGCAGCTATTGCATATAAAACAATCAGTACATAGCATATATTGCTTTGATCGGGTATCTATTACCATACATGAGGCAAAAAATAATTACACAAAAAGAAACAAATCAAAAGCTTTTTATCGAACATAAGAACATATAAAAATAACATTTGCATAAAACCTTCTCATAGTGAACTCGACCTAAACACATCCAAATAGGATCTATTACACAGAGATAACTGCATTACAATTCTTTGAGCTTACATATACCAACTTCACCTATTTTGCGTAAGGTTGAATTCATAAGAGCAAATAAAACACAGTACATAAATTCTGCAGAAAAAAATAAGAAATACAATCTAAGAGTGTCAACTAGGAGCCTGTTTGAATTGTCATATATGAATTTATTTACTGACATAAGCACTTTTGATACTAATTGGGACAAGCTATGAAAAAAACCTTATGTCAATGTTATATTCATAAGTTCTTTTCAGCTTATTTACATAAGATCTCTAGAATAGCTTATAAAAAGAGCTTATAGCTTATAAGAGCTTAATCTATTATGAACGCCAAAAAAAACATAGCTTAGAGTGGCCACATTCATATGTATGCAAAAAATAAAATTACAAATCAGTGTTCCAAAAGGAAACTCAGCAGTCAAACGAAGGACAAAACATTTACATTCATATGAACCCATGTAAAAATTGAAGGATAAACACAGAACTTAAATTAGGTCGGTCATAAACAGCTTTAAAGGAAAAAAAGATCGTGATTCGTAATCAAATGGCAGAAAATTAAGAATTAATTAAAAGACAAATAAAAAAATTACATCCACACATAAACAATTCTATCAAATTAATAAAAATATATTCAAAATGTTTAATCAGCACTATTATAAAAAACGCTATGTTACACTATAATAAATTGTATGTATGCAACTATCTCCCTATGTTCCATTGAGAAAAGAAAAAAACTAAGCAGCATTTGATCTTGTGGTAAAGAATAAGTACCTCATCTTCGATGTCTTTGATTTTCTGCATAACCGTCGCCATTGTTGAAGAAAGATAAGCTCGGAAGCAAAGCAGAAGAGATTGAGTTTACTTCTGGGAAAAAATGAAACGAGATTGTGAGTTTGACACCTCTGCGATGATGAATTGATACAGGTTTAGAGCGTCGACTTGTACTGGGGAAGAGAATGAGACTGAAGAATCTGCTGGAACAAATATGCAGAAATGCTTACGGTGGGACCTAGGGTAGAGTATTTGATCCTCGAATCCATATTACTCTGGACAATGGTATTTGCCATTTTCTATTGGGCCGGCCCAAAATAATCGGACTCAGGAAGATGTTTATTCGTCCCCTTAATTTTGTTCATATGCTTTCAATACATTATCAAAAACTTAAATTTGATAGTATATTTTACATTATCAGATGGTAGAGTCCGATAAAAATAGGCAAAAACATAGTCAAAAAATGATCATAAAACAAATATTAAATTATAAATTCTTTTGCATGTACAAAGATTATTTTAAATTCTTTTGCAGTGAAAATTTGATTAATAATTATTTCAATTAGAATTCGGACTACGAATTTTTTGAACCATTCGTTTCGTCGTTAACTGAATTTTAGTAACCACTTGAACAAAATTAGTTAGTCAAATAAACTTATAAATTTTAACTAAATATTCATCAGTTTAAATTAATAGTGTTGAAACTTTGTTCACAGTTCTGGGTACATTTCGTAGTCTTCTGGTTTTCGATACTGTCTTTTTTATGTTGATTTAATAGTTAGACTACCAAGGCGGACCTTGTATTTCAAAAATTAAAATCTATCATATTCTACTATTTAAAAATTAAAATTAATAATGTTTGAAAAAATATTAAATCAATTCCCTTTACTATAATTTAAAAAAGAAATATTTTACTAAACAAATACATTAATTTAATAAATGACTTCGTATTTTAAATCATCAAAAATATAAATTTTACTCAAAAAACTTTGTAAATAAACTAATATATTTATAATGTGTTAACACAGTCCTGAATCCTGACCTTTTTTAGTATATAAATAGTAAAATGAATTCGTCTTTAGTGTAGATATGAATCAAAGAAACGAAAGAAAATTCTTACATCAGTATGGGGGAATTCTATATAATGTCTAGATATATATCTAAATATAGTGTGTATCGAACATATATGAAGCAAGTTCAAATGGAATACATGATTAGAGAAACTCTATTGGAATGCAATTTCATATATTGTATATTTACTAAAAATAATTATATTTATATATAAGATAAAATTACTAGAACAAAATTTAGCATACCACGGAGACAGAAGAGTTTTAAGAATGATTACATTTCATATTAAAGGCTCACATTTTGACCAATAAAAAACTTAAATCCTCCAATGGTTGAAAAAAGGGACAAAAAATAGGCATAAAAAGTGTCAATAACGGCAAGGACTATTACAGAAGTCACCTGAAGGATTTATAAATAGTTGTAAGCTTTAAAACTAATTAAGCAAACAATACAAATCATTTTGAAAAGTATGCAAAAAAATTATATCATCTAGCCCTTTGTGTTTAAAATTAACTTTAGTGTGGTAGTATGCGAGCAATATAGCCTCTATCATAAAATCAAGTAGTTGAAGAGGAAATAAATTAAGCAAAATCCCAGACAACATAATACAAGTTTTTAAGAAGTCAAATACGGAGAAAATTGTAAACGATTAAAAACTTAAGCTCTAAGTTTGACAAACAACCAAATACAAGGGCAAAAAACAATTCTCTAACAATCTTGATTCATCTAGAAGACCAACTCATGAGGCTTCACACCAGACTTCAATGAAAACCTGGCACCTAGGTAAGTCTTCAAATCTGGAACACTGTCGATGGCTTTCAACAATGAGGAATCGACAGTCTTTTGATCATCTTTCTTTTCCTGGGGGAGCACCTTTTTATCCTAAATAAAAAGACAACGGTATTGCAAAGATAAGCAAACATAGGGAAATCATAAAATATTGAAAAAATAATTAAAAAAAATAAAAAACTTATCAAACAAACCTCCTTCTCTGATTCAAAGAACTCGCCCTCTCCCTTGGTTTTCTTTTTCTCAGCTTCCTTTGAGAAGTACTTATCATCAAACTTATCAACATTAACTGAAGAAACATCTACTTTGGTTGATGTCCCGATAACATAAGACTGATTCACACGCCTCAAAGGGACTCCATTGATCTTAAAAGGACCTGAAGTGGTGAGAAAGAATAATATGAAGACTAGCCACAGATAAAGAGTATATAATATATCTCTAAAAGATAAGTATCAATCAATATAAAGGTATAATGCATGAAAAAATGCATCAAAAGCAAAAGCTAGAGTGGAGGTATATTAAAAAAACCCATAAATACTACCACCAACTATATAGCACAACAATAGATATACACAATGGAAAGCAATGGATAAGAGAAATCATTGTTTAATAGCACTGGCAAAGAAGCAACAGCAGTAGCCTACAGTAAATCAAGTATGTTAATGGTTGGCAAAGATACCGAGATGTATATATAAAACTATGAATATATTCAGCTATGAGTTATGCTTACAAATATATCAAAACAATGAAATAAGTAATGTAAGTCAATATAAATCCAAAACAAATTCCAGAGAAGCTACTCCAAAAGCCTACTAATTCAAGCAATAATATCTGATTCACCATTTTCATAGCAATAATTTACCAAATGCAAAAAAGAAAGACAAACATTGCAAGTAATCCCACCAAATTATATGACAGTTACTAATTAAATAAAATCAATAGAAACTGCATAACAAGAGACAATTTTTAGTATGAATTGAAACCATAATATAAATTTGACACCTAAAACAACAGCACTAAGTGCGGCCCAAACAACAATATTTATAATAGGAAAAAAATAGTTACCAGTGACAAGAAGAAGTCCAGAAGGAAGCTGTTTCAAAAACACAACCCTCTTTCCCTTGAATCTACCGGCAAGAAGAATCAACACTGTCCCTGGAGTAATGTTAGCCCTGAAAACAAAAACAGTAACAATATAAAACCATTCAACTCACAGTTATCTTTGACTATAAGTAAATCAATAAAAAAAAAACTATTAAATAATCGTTTATCATAAATAATTTACACCTTAAATAACGACATTTATCAGATCCCAATTAAACGCAGTAAAACAAAACCTAATTTCCTACATATATGCTAACAAAAAAGAGTATGGATAGAAATGATCGACCGTAACGAACCTGAGCTTAGTAGGCTTAGGTTTGTGCTTGTTGCGAAGTGGCTTCTTGACATCATCGGCGGGGTAGAATTTAGGAGCCTTCTCAACGGGAGCTTCTGGCTTAGGTTTGGGATCATGTTTAGGGAAAGCGCCGCCGTGTTTGGCCTTGATGGCCCAGAGACCTCTCTTGTGGTACATAGCAGATTTTGAGTATTTTCCGATACCCCTGATCAAATCGGGGTTTCTGCTTACCCTAGCGGTTCTCTGCTTTGGTGCCATTGCTGATACAGCTGCTAATGCCTTACTGCCTCAAAACCCTAGTTACGATCACGTTTATGTTTTCACTTGAATATATTTATACCTTCATCACTTTAGGGCTTTTCTTCTCTTCTCTTACTATGAGTCTAAACGGGCCTGCATCTAGCCCAGTCCAATTCTAAATCCTTTTCTCATTTTGTTTTTGGGTACATCAGTCTTAATTAATGATTAAATACTAAAGTAAAAAAAACTATATTTTATTTTATATATTTTGTATATGTAGCTTATTACTAATTACTAACTTATATCCGGTCATATTTTAATGGGTAAAAATTAGTAAAATACAACTACAAATTTGTTAAATATACTTTAATGTATTGTTTGTTAATTTAGATCAACAAAAAAATAGTGATGCAAGTTAGCAAAACCTCTACAGACTTACTAACTACATACTCACTATTTTTATTTTTTAATGAGTCTATAATAACAAATTATAACTAATTTTTTTTCAAATATTAATACATCTTGTGGTATAATTTGTTCATTTGAATCCACTAAAAAATAGTGGGTGTAAATTAACAATCTAAAATATATCTATAATCTATATATAAAGAGAACATTGAATTTTAGTGTGAATTTTTTTTTCTGTTTAAATTTTACCCATTATTTTTATTTTTATTATTCGTCATTCAATTAAATTTTTTATTTACTTTTAAAATATTTATAGTTAAATATAAAAGGATACTGAGTTTTGTATAATTTTTTTCTTTCAATTTTATCATTTGTTAAAATTACATTGTTTACAATTTTTTCCTCCCTTATCAATCTTTTTTTTTAATAATCATATTAAAGAAAATTGCAACTTCTATTATTTTTATTAGAATATATGGACAGTCGGGCACACAAATGTCGTCTCCATGACGGTACATATATAATAGTAGGCCTAACCTAGCCCAAACCAATTTTCTCCTACTTTTTAATTAACACTGTATATCAATGTGTCTATCTATATGTATAAGAAAAATGAAATGACCCATTATGAGCATGAGATTTTTTTTTAAAACAATCTAGACAATTTGAACTATATTCAACATGTCATGCTGCTGATTCGAACTCCCAGTAATCCTCTTAATTAGAGATAAATGTATTTCTGTTCACAAGCACTCATTGAGTCCAAAGTTTTTTGTCTTAAAATAGTGTATCGTCCCCACGTTTTAACTTTTTATTTATACATATTTATAAAGAAAGAATGTAATTCCAAGAAACGGCAATTTATTTGTAGACTTCTCAGACTTTTGCAGCTTAATTTTCTTCTTCTTTCGATATAATTTTTTTGGAATATGTAGGACTGGATCAAGAAAAGGGCCATTTGTTTATATACTATTGCTATTTACTAGTATACAGGATTCACAAAGGATTAGTCCAAAGATTGTCCGTGATGGACAAATCAAAATTGTGCCCGGTATTTCTCACGAATTAGAACAAGTCAAAAGCTTTCTAAAAGATGAAGATGGCTGTTAAGCATGAATATATGCACAAATTTACACAAAGTGTTTCAAGTGTTACTATTATTTCTCTTTAAATTACAATAATCATGAGTTGAATGAAGGTTTAATAAGCTGTACTCGGTTCTCTGTAATAAGTTTGAAGTTTTACAGTTAACGTGTGCAACATCAACATAGCAAATCTTTAGTATTCATGCATAATTTGGGTTGCTATAACTTGACCGACAATAGCAAAAATGTGTGTTAGTTGCATTATAATGCGAATGGGTTAAATCAGCTTCTGTATGCCTTCTTCCACGAGGTCAGTTTGAAAGTACTAACCTGTCTTCATATTTTCTAACAAAACATGCACGAACATTTAATTTATGTAATGTAAATAGGAAACAAAATATACATGTCATGATTTTCCAAACAAGTAATGCGTGTCATGCTATGGCTAAATATGTAATGTGGGTTTTGTTCAAATCTAATACACTAAATTCTGAAGTCGTGGACAAACTTTAGAAATGAAAGATTGCAAGATGTAGAACCGAGTAAAGCTTATTAAAGCTTCCTTCCACTCATATCCCATTCACACCTGCCCAATTCTGATACTGCCATTCAAACATGCCTGAGATATGAGTAGATGTGATGTGTACCAAGCATTGCTCTTTATATCCAATGTGTCCTACTTCTAAATATCGAACATAAATTAACAAGTAAAATAAAACAAATATAAAATTCACATGCATAACTTCCAACTGAACACACACAGTGTGCAGCAACAATCATTCACTTTTATAGTTATTACAAGTTTACAACAAACAATTTTGATAGTCATAACACATAAGCTCACGTTTTCCACGAGGTCTTGTCCACTTTGTGCAAATCAGTTAAGCCTTGCGACTTCTCAAAAACAAACCTAGCCAGGTAAACATAAATGATACAAATCCTATTCCTCGAGACTTACTGTGCAGACACACTTTACTGGGTGTTGGTTTTAACACATAGTCACCAACAATTATTAATTCACAAGGATAAATAAACACAGATAAGGGGAATATAACACACATAACTATGAAAGTGAGAAACTGTACATGCTAACTATACAATTGTAAAGATGTCCTACTACTTGAGCTAATCCTGTTTATTCATACAACAGTGGAGCAATCAATGTCACCTGATCAAACTAGAAAGAATTTGTGACATCAACAGGGCGAAATTTAATCTAATCATGAGGTGTTTCAGGATCTTGATCCTGCAGGACATGTATTGAAAGAAACAGGTGACCTGAAACAAAGCAGAAAGAATATCACCACAAGCACAAGTTGTAGAAAACATGAGCAAACAAAGCAAAAACTACAATATAACATCTTAAAACGGATAAGAAAAAGCAAAATTTGTTGAAGATAATTCTAGGCATCAAATACTAATCGCAAGTCAAATCCAATTCACAAAACTAAGGCCACTTTGAAAATTTCCCTTATCACTTTTCCATCATTTCCATCCTAGTGATTGTTGGAAACTTTGAACTAGTAAGTTGCTACCTTTTGCTATTCAATCAAACTGAAACCTTATCAAGTGTTTAACAACCATGTTAGGAAAGGTGATCGATTATGCAACTTGAAATTTGAACACCCCCCAAAGTAATTCCATTGGACCCACCCCCATCCAATAGAGGATGGAATGGAATTATGGAACACATTGAAAATGAAAGATATATAACGAAAAACAATATGACTCATAGCATGGTGACTCCTCAACACCAAGTCTTCTTTATCCTGCAAAACCATGACACAAAACCAGTCCGCCCAAACGAAATAAACAACACAAAATGAGTTATCCAATTGCCACAGGATCAGTTGATCAAGGCCACATTAATTATATTTATAAAACTACAAGTAGGAACCTATTATCTCTAACAACTGACCCACTAAATTTTGTACATTTAACTTAATTTAACAAAACAAGAATGAATGCTTAATTTGGAAAGAAAAAAATAAGAGTTGAATACCTGATAAGGCACGCAATGAGAAAGATGGTCACAATGTAACAGACGAACAATGGACAATGGAAGATCCTTTTGGAACAGAGAGAACATTATTCAACCAACAAACTTCACCCCACAATTCTCCATCCTTGTTCTTATTCACATCAATCTCAGCACACCAAATATCCATTTCTTTACCCTTCTCATTCCCTTGGCACTCCCAAACCACAACCAATTTTCCACCAACATCAGCCATTGTAGCTCCACACAGGAACCTCGGCAAACCCTTATCCAAACCCTTCAGCTCCTTCCACAACCCTTGTTTCACATCAAAACCCTTGATTTTCCCCAAGTAATCATAGCAATACAGAATCCCATTCACAACGCACGCTCTCCCACGCCACCCGAGGTCAAGTTCACTACCCACGCTCTCCCACGCGCCGTTACGAGGATCAAGCGAGACGCCACCGCGGTCAGCCATGGCGTAAACCTTGTCGTCCACGACGGCGCTTGCGTGCATCCACTTCTCGCGAATCTCTGGCGGACTAGGAACGCTCTCCCAACGGTCGGTGGATGGATCGAAGACCTCCGCCCAATTTGCTGACCTAGCCCAATTGTCAGGGACACATCCGCCGATGACGTAAATCTTGCCGTCGATAACTCCGGCAGCGGCGAATTCACGGCAAACGCGCATGGATGGACCTTGGAGCCAACGGTTGAAGCGGCAATCGAGAAGCCATACGTGGCGGGAGGGGATATCATTGACGGAACCACCGATGACGTAGATTATATGACCGATGACGGCGTAAGCGGAGCCGATTGCGGGGGAAGGGAGAGGAGGGAGAGGAAGGAGGTGGTTGTTGTTTTGGAGTGTGAACCATTGGAGAGTGGTGGCGCGTGTGCGGAGAGAGAGGTAGAGAAGGTGTTGTGTGGAGTGAAGGAGAGAACGAGCGGTGAAGAAGAGTGGAGAAGAGAGAAGGAAACGGAATGGTTTGGAAACGAGGGAGAGGGTCGTGTGTTGAGAGCGTGGGACACGTGCGAGGCAGTTAACGGCGACGTCGTCGGGAAGAAACGGGATTAGATTCGAGTTCAGGTTCTTCATAACTTACCTACCTCCTCTTTCTGCTTCGCCTTCTAGTTCTTCTGACTCTCAGGATCGAGGCTCACATCACATGCTTTGGTTTGCTTTCCTTTTTGCTCTACTTGCGTTTGCATTATTATTGCAATCATTTTTTTATAAAATATAATTTTTATTTTTATATACTATTTGACATCCAAGTTGAGATGGCCGAGTTGGTCTAAGGCGCCAGATTAAGGTTCTGGTCCGAAAGGGCGTGGGTTCAAATCCCACTCTCAACATTTCTTTTTAACCTTTTACCCACCCAAATTGTATTTCATTGTAAAAATTGTCGAACTTTAACATTTGATCAAATATGAAATAATTTTTATTTTTTTGATGATTGATCTCATGATCAATTACAAAGGATGCTGATTTTTGGCTTTCTTAAATTATACAAACAAAACAGTGCTTAAATTCATACAATTATTTGAGAATCCTCTCTGAACTCATCATACAAATCATTACAAATACATTCTGAATTCAAATATTCCAGGCATAGTAGAATTGCTTCTTTATGTTACCAAAATGGTTCAGGTCAAGTGTCTTAGCTTTGATCAAGTTGGTATCCGCTCCAGCAACTTCGGAGTAAAGACTTTAGGATTAGCCTCTTCCACTTAAGCTTGTGTTGCAAGGCAAATTCCTCTACTTTACACTCAAAAAGGATTTCATATTTCAAAGCCGGCCATACATTGAAAGCAGCTCTTTGAGTCTGGTTGCCTCTCTTTCTAACCTGTCAAAGCTCACAGAACTTGGAACCCTCCATCCCCAGTTTCCAAACTGCATTGGTCATGAATTTCCATACATATCATAATTTTTATTTTTTTATTTTTTGAGGGGTGGGACTGTGGGAGGTAAATGTTTTTGCTAGAACAAACAAGCTTTTACCTGAGTTGCTGGAATATTCATCCTGGCAGAACTCCCTAGTCCAAGAACATCTTGCATAGGTATTATTGCTGTTTGACCAACAGAGGCCAGCGCTGTCTGTATTAGTGCCCACGAAATATCTTCTTCTCCAGTTAATGAAACATAACTTAATACCTGACACGTGAAAATAAAGGAGGTGATGAACTCATCCAAGTTGATTAAACAATAATATTTCACGTATCGGCTATGGCACCCACATGGGATTTCTCTTCTTGCTTTAAAGCTTCCCACCAACCCTTAATCTGTAGCAGAAAGACATCTGTTGTCAAGATTTATTATTTTTAACAGGAGAAATGATTTAAGACATGATAAAAGTATGGAAATAAAACAACTAAATTGTTGGCTATACATGGGTAGCATGGATCAGTGTATGTTTGGTCACAGTGATTTGGCTAATCCAACGGCAAAACCAAACATGCACTAAAGTCCTGTCTAAGAAAATAGATGTGAAGCATCAGCAAATGCATAGCGGAATAAATTCTTACCGTGTCATTGTCATGAGTCCCTGTATAGACAACTTGATTGCACTCGTGATTATGAGGCAAATGAGGGTTATCGGCACCACCTCCAAACCCTAGACAAAAGAAAATGTTCAGGTTCTCAAACTTGAGGTCACTTTGGTATGATACTGAAGGATGGTAAACAAAATTAGCAATTAATCATTACCAAACTGTAGGACAGCCATTCCAGGGGCTCCAATGGATTTTCTTAGTTGCACTACATCCTCAGTGATAACTCCCTTCCATAAATAAAAAACCCAAATAATTAAGTGATACCTAGGCAAGATTAGTTTATGAATTAAAACAAAGGCTCTCACGAGACTAATGAAGCAATAATGTTAAAACTTTCAGAGCTTGTTTTGATAATACTTACTAAGTCTTCTGCTGTGATATCCATCCTTCCAATAGCTCCGAAAATGGCATCAAAGAAGGAAAATCCAGGTCCTACCTATCAATCATTTACGCATGAAGCAATTTATAGTTTGACCAAATAGATCGAAGGTAGAATAAAATGGCAGGACCTGACCTTCCACTTTCCAACCATAGCGACTTTGGCTTCTGCATATTCGTACAACTTACACATGTTACACAAACATCACATCAAGCAAAAAGGTGAAATAAGCTCAGTGTAGACTCACCAGAGGGAACAGCCCAAAATCCAGCAAATCCTCTAAAGTGGTCGATCCTAAATTCGTCATATAAATCCTGTGCACGCCGTAGGCGGCGTATCCACCATGAGTATCCTTCTTGCTCCATGGCTTTCCAATCATACAGGGGGCTTTTTTCATTTAAACGTGAAAATGTAAAAATAAAAAATCATTAATCTGAATGAAATTTCCACAATGTGCTTCGATATAATATGTGAGCAATTGTTACAGTAAAAATAAAGACGAAGGGAAAATGCTGAAAGGGGGTTTAGAGAATCAATGAAGCAATATATTAAATCACAGAAAGATGAAAGAAACTAAAACGACATGTCAGAGGGGCCGACTCTTGCAGATTATGATTACATCATAATGAGCAAATACCTTCAAGAAAAGATAATAATTTTATGTTGAAACGAGGACAAGAATTGAATTGAATAAAGAACTTGGAAAATTAAGATTTATGGCCAAACATTTATCAAAGGATTAGCATCGAACCTTCCCCACAACTGACCAGTTTCGCTGAATGCATCCGGAGGAACACCACTCACTAAAATAGGAAAGCCTTTCCTGTTCTGCGAGATAAATAAGTAGAGATGATTTATGATCACAGGTTACAAAATGCTCCGAAAAAAGGTTGGTTTAGACTTTAGATACATATTTTTTTGAGACAACTAACCAGCGCAAACTGGTTCTTATTTGCCCAAACATCTGCACTATGATATCCAACATAAATGGGCATGTCTCCCATTATCCTAATTCCCCTACTCTGCGCATAATTGCGAACTTTCTGCCATTGCTTTTGGAACAAGAATTGTTGGGCAATAAATACATTTATCTGCATGCAAAAGTATAAACGATACAATGAGAAATTGTTAATGATAATTATAGCAAGAAGGATTGTTTATGATCTTACAAAATCTTGCTTTTGTTCGTAAATATCTTCTAGAGCTACAAGATGGCGGTTTTTTAAAGGCTCGGGCCATTCGTACCAGCTGAGTGTGTTTAAACTGTCATCAATAGCAGCAAAATAAGCTGCATCTTCAAGCCAACCTATAACAATAAAAGATATTACAGTTACAACTTTACAAAAGAAAATGCCCATATGAGTTGTTTTGACAAATCTCATTTGGAAAACTTAGAAACAAAGGATGTAGGCAATGCTCAAGAGTAGAGAAATCCTACCCATATCTCAAAAGAAATTGAAAACTCCATTACCATGGTTTTTGGTGTATTGTAAGTTTGAAAACTCCATTATTATTTGCAAGTTACTGTCATTAACGTGAAACATTGCAGCTAACAGGAAACATAGATATAAAATTAAAATAGCAACTAAATGAGTGTCTCACTTGATATGCTAGGATCCCTACGAAAAGTCTCAAGCTGTGTTTTGAGTTCCCCTTTGCTTGAAATTAGCCTCTGTGCAGCCTGAGGAAAATTAACATAATGTACCAGATGCACACAAGGCATTGAAAAGTACAATGACGTAAAGAAAATAAAGTAACGCTAGTATGACAAAGTAAGAATCTCAAAAGATCGCAAAAACTCTCCACACAGTACTTGTGGTCTTTTGCAATTCACCATTGTAAAACTAGACTTTTCCAAGAAAATAATATCACATCTGTAGACTATTTCCCAAGCAAAAACTACAGCCATGTTCCGTAGTGGAGCAGATGAAATGACTAGAAAACTGCTAAAAGTAACATGCCAGGTCGTTTGATGTATGCAAGGGTATATTTTTGAAATAGGTCGGATGATATTCAATTACATTTCATGATGCAACCAATTTTAACACCTTGGTACATTTTGAATGAGGTGCACAACACAACTAGGAGTAACCAAGCTTTTAATATCTTACTTTAGTTATCAAAGGATCCTTAAGTTCAGCAACAGCCGAAAAATTCACTCGCTCTGCATCACTACATTCATTTAATAAAAACTATAAGATATGCAAACCATTAACGCCCGAAAGAAAATAGCTCAAAACTAAGTCACATACATATATAAAAATTCTCACATTGGTTTAGGAAGCTCATGTTTTTCCAACAATCCATCCTCAACAAGCTCTTCAAGAGAAATCAAAAGGGTGTTGCCACAATTCGCATCCTGAAAAGCAAAATTTAAAACCACGTTGTTTTAAAGAGATGAGGCTTGATGATATTAAACAATTCTAAAACAAAATTCAAAAAATTGAAAACCTGGCCTGAGTAAGGGGATCCCTCTTCATTAGCCTTTCTGCCAGGAGGCACCAGAGGAAGAACCTGCAAATATTGCATGTTAGAATTGAAATGATTATAAGTAAGTTTAGATCGACTTATTTGAACTTATCTAAGAGAACTTATAGAAACACATTATTTCCATTAGCTCAACAGCTAAATTAAGGGTTTGTCACATAAATGTTTATACATAAGTGTTCATGTATAAACTATTTCTATAAAAAAACATAATAAATTGTTGGAAATATGATTTGAGAGTAGTAAAAATGGGAAATGAATGTAAAAGAGAAAAGAAATGGAACCTGCCAAAGGGAGCAACCGGTTCGGTGAAGCCAATCAATGAAACGAAAAGCCTCGTTTCCGAGATCACCGATTCCATAGGGGCCTTGAAACGACGTCGGATGGAGTAGAATACCGGCTCTTCTGCGAAGATGAAGTTGGGGCTTGGGAAGCCAATCGCCGTAGTTTGGCGGAAAATCTTCACCAACAGTAAGTTGATTAAAGGAAGTGGAAGACAAAGAAGAAGCACAATTGAAGGAATGTGGTGAATTGGATTTGAATTTGAGAATTGGCGATGAGGTCCACCGGTGTACTTGTGGGATTAGACTCAAAGTCAGAGTCAAAGACATTTCTTTCTGGTTTATTATTTACAATTCCAAACACACCACTAGTTTTTTTTAGTAGAAGTGGGAGTGAACACAGTAAACGCGTGACCAGAGAGAGAGAGCTTAGAGATAGGAGAACTGTTTGATCCGAGATATAAACCCAAACGTACCGCTCTGTTTTCTCGCTTTCTATTCACTATTCATTCATGTTACATTCATGTGTGACGTGGAATGGATTCTCTCAGAGTTCTTTTTTTCTTTTAATTGTAAAAAACTTCGTTTGCCTCTACAGGATGCGGGAGGCATATCAAAAAGATAACAAAATCAATTAAAATTGCATTACGGACATGTGTTTCGTCCCATAAAAAACATTTGTTTGATCTGAATGACGAGGGACTCGGATATCTTAAATAAGGGACACGTATTTATAGAGAATGTATATTACTCCAATTCAAATATTATACTTCATTCGGTTCATTCCATCCTTTTATAGTATGCAGTGAATACATAGTAGTTATTGGATCAAAATTAAGATCGAAACTTTTAGTTCTCAAATAATTGTATTAGAAAATAAAAAATAAATCTGATTAAAACTTAATTCCCATTATCACTGTTTATCATTTACCAATATTTTAACTGTAGATACAACAATGATACATTCACACGTATAATTTCTCCATATTTCTTATTATATTACATCATCACTGTGTTACATTATTTTTTTCCTAGTGTGTATCCAATCATTTTTTAGGTATTGCACCGTGAACTCTCGTTACATTTTTACAACAGGCGCTCGCATCTAAATATTTGTTGCAGCTCCTCTTCCAGCCATCTCATTCTGCCTCCGCAACTGAAAAGTGATTTCGATCCATCAACAATGAAATGGACGGTGATTTTCAAGCCAAGTTTGGATACCGTGTCAATTTCACGAACTCAACCAAAAACTCTCCACCTTAATCTTATTCATACATTTTAACCTCGTTTAAAAAAAAAAAACAAACTTACATTTTAGCCAAATAAGTCCAACGAGAAAAAGCACGAACATAATATTTATACAACAATGAATAGCCAAACGAGATAAAAAGAAGTGATCATATCATAAATACAACATTAACTTATGCACCAGTAAACATCAAATATCACTACCTACTAGTTCTGGATCATCCAATTCTAATTAACTCACTATGCACCCTCTGAATTGTAAAGGAACCGAACATCGTCATCAAACATAGAAATCCTTTTTCTACATGAAAAAAAGGATTATAGATGAATTCTTAATTAAATCCTCACAAAAAATATAGTAAGCTCAGGCCCATTATTATTATTCCCATCAGGACTCAACATATATAAAGTCTCAGAATCTTTAGACCCAATTACATGCTCAAAAGAAGCTCTCATAAAAGCCAATTCTCCATCAACATCATCACCCTCATTTTTCATTGGAACAACACCAGCACCCATTGAAACAGCTTTAAGAAGTTCCATAATATTTAAATCCTCCTCTGACGCTTCTCTCTTAACACCGTACCCTGTTTTCTTTCCGTTACAATACATCGTCCATAACGGTTCCTCAGTCAACAATGTCTTATCTTTTTCTCCGCGTTTTTCGCATTCGAGTGCTATTCTAACCATTCCGGCAGCCATTTCTTTCTGTAAAACGTTGGTTTGCATTGAAAGTTCGATTACTAAAGAAGGTAGACACTTTGGATTCTCTTGAATGGAGAGACTAACGCGTCCTTTTCGGTGACCGAATAGCGTGCCGGAGACTTTTGTACCGTTGTGACCGACGTTTCTGTGGTGGTGGTGGTGGTGGTGGCCTTCGGCGGTGGCTGTTGGGATTGATGGGAATTTACAAGTGGGAGTTATAATGGGTAAAGAACGAAAAACAGAGCGGAAGACACGAACGACTTTGGGTCTGTGTTTTCGTTTTTGGGAAGGTTGGATGAGGGAGATTTTTTGAGGGGGTGGTGGTGGAGATGGTAATGTTGTTGGAGAAGATTGAGAAGATGTTGTTGAGGTGTGTGATGATGATCTTGGCTCCCCCATTGGTTGGTGCTTGCAAACAGGGAAGAGAAGATCAATGCCATGAGAGAGAGAGAGAAGAGAGAGAAAGACTTGGTTACAAGTTTTTTTAGAATTGAACGTTCAAGTTTTGTTTTGAGTTTTGCGGCTTAAGATGGATCTTCGGACATTAAATCGTTTATGTTACTATTTCTTTGCACAAATAACCTCTTTAAATAGTCAAGAGTTTACATATTAGTTTTTTTTTTTTTTTAAGTTTACGCATTAGTTTGGTTTTGGTTAAACAAGTTGTTTTTCTGTTAATTTTAAAATAAGTATCTTTTCTATTAATATTATTTATTAGATATATCAATTTTTATTAATTTAATTATCTTTTATAAAAAAATTAGAATTAAAGGGAGTAATATACTTCTTCTTTAAAACAAGAATGATTACTTTATTCCAATTTTAACTCCAACTTTAGGCGATGCGAACTTTAGTTTCTTACTTCCCTTTGGGTCGTCATGTCACTACAGAATGCACCCATCCGATTGAGTTTTGTCTTGTGTTACCCAAACCATCCTCACTTTTGAATTGCTAGTTGCTGCAAGTGTCTACGTGGTAGTCTTTTTGGATAAATTGAGCTTCTAAAGTTAAATACTCAAACGGCATTTTGCATGTTTGTTGAAATGCCTCAACAAATCTATGTGTTTTTAGGTAACAAGGTGTTGGATGGTCCAAATAGTTTTTACACTAATTTTTGCATTCTCGTCCGTGTTTAATTTATTTTCCAATCAAGTGATTAATCTAGACATCATTGAGATCAATTAAAGTGGAAGGAGTATGTAGTATAGTAGCTAAACAATTGTTTCTAATTAGATAGAATTGAATTTTTTTTCTTTTTTTCACGCTGATCAACTATGGCCGAAAAAAATTGTTAGTTGAAAGTTAAGTTTTAGATATCGATTAAGTTCAATTATTTTGATTATTAATTGGATGTTGTTCTTTAATGTTGTTAAACTTTGTTATTTGGTTTCTTATTTTAAGTGGATGGATTTTATCTAAACATTTTGTTTCAATCAAATTATGATTCACTTGGATTTTTTATGAAATGAATGAATAATTTTTTAACCGTTAAAAAAACAAATACTCCAAATTAACTGTGTGTCCTTTCAATTTTCAATTTTCACATATATTTTTTTTTTCGTTTTTATTTTCTCTAAAAATTTCTTCAATCAATTT
>JBBPBR010000004.1:67829075-67851408 GCA_037974775.1 Cicer pinnatifidum | reverse complement strand
CTTCGCAAGTTTAGTACATTATTTTATAATTTACTAAAGGAATTATTATTTTATAAATCAAAAAATTATTTATTGATATTTATATTTTAAGAAAGATAATTTATTAAAAAAACACAATTTTATTGTTTATGAATATTATATTATTATTTTTTATATTTTATTTAAAAATATTAATTTTTTATTATTATAAGTAATAGAAATTTAGGAAAAAAAATTAATTTTATTTTGCTTTTTGAATAATAAAAAATAATTTTTTTTAAAAATATTTAACTATTAATTTAAAAATTAAATGTACTGTAGAAATTGTCATATATTATTCATTTCAGTCGTAACAATGTTGATTTATGTTGTTCAACACCACTTTAAATCTGAGACTAGAAAGTGATTGTCAGTACTTAATCATTATATAAATTTTAAATGACGATAATACGAAAATGTTCTTTCAATCTCCTTTTATAATAAAATTAAAAGATTTGTGCATTATAATTGGAGGCAGGTGAATTAATACATTGAGTGTTTGAGCAGGGTGAAGAGAACCTAACTATTAAAGGAGAGATAGGAACATGTTCAAGCTTGAGAGGCGAAGAGATAATGGAGGGGGAGTCTTCAACATTGAGTTTCCACCCTTGCCATTATTTCCAATTAGCCACAGTAGCATTTCTCAAATGTTTTGGCCTTGATTCCACGTTTGATTCTTCGTCAAATCGAAAACGTAGAAAAAGAAAAGAAAGTTGAGTACCAAAATTATGTTATTGTCGATATCATTTGTGAAATAAAAAAAAAATAAGAAGAAGGGTTGTCATTATTGCTTTATCGATTTTATATCTTTGCTTACGAAAAAATGCTTATTTCATATGATAATATTTTTGGAATGGCTTATTTCATAAAATAATAATACACAAGTTAGCACTTGTTCAGTAATAATAATGATCGGTAGCTATATCGTTTTATTTTATTATTTCTAAAATACTTGTATATTTAAAAAATGGAAATGTTAATTTCCCTGTTTCTCATCTAATTTTGCACAAAAAAAAAATAACAATTTGATTAAAAAAATTGAAATGATTATATATAAAACCAAATGCCTGCTGATTAGGCGTGATGTGGTATAGACACCGTCCCACCGACCCACATTTTTATTTCTAATAAATTTACCTACTATTTATTGCTGTCTATTGAATATTCATGATGATTAACTGATTAAGACAGCGCCCATGTAATGTTATAATGTCCAATATTAGCTGTTGATAGAGATGGTCTATGTCTTCTCTAGTTTGGGACTGACACAGCCATCCAATATGGGCGTAAATCGTTCATCTTCGATTTACTGCCCACTAGAGAGTGCCCCAAACCATCCAAGGTCATTTTCATGTTAGAATTTTTTTCTTTCTAATATCGAGTTTTACGGATAGCGTAAAATACGTTATTGGATTTTAACTGTTGATAATTTATTTGGAGAGTGAGCAAATACATGGAACGTATGAACAATCATACCAATATAATTTACTACTTGTTTGTGTCTCATTAATTATATTTTATTCATTTTTTGTTTACGTTATATTTGAATAAAGTTCCTCCACTTTTAAGGTGTGATTGGTTGTAGAATGAAGTTGCGTAGAAAAAAATAAATAAAATAAATATAAGAAGAATGAAATAGATGATAAATATGACATATTTGACGTATTGATTAGTATAAAAGAAAAAAAAAATAAACATAGAACAAAGGGAAATTGAATAATTATGTTCAATGACAATAAAAGTTTTATTAAAATAAATTTAATTATCAAATAAAAATATAAGTTAATTAATGTAATCCTTTATTTTAATTAATTAAATTACTTAATTTACTGCACTTTCACTTTAATTACCAAGTAAAAAAAAACAAAAGATCAAGCAATTATAAATAAAGTAAGAATCGTAACAAAAATCATTCATATGAGATCCTTTTCTCTCAACGATAATAATGATAATTAATAAGGGCATGGATGTAATTGTAAGTCTTGTAGAACTGTTCCTCCATCTTTCTTCTTATTTATGTGGTGATTACAAAAAGTAACATGCATTTCTCTGGTTAAGAAAAGATAGAGTGATTCTCTCTCTCAATTCAATTCACTCTATCTCTTTTATACACAAAAATACATTAAAGTCACTTTTAGAACCGATCATGGGCATGTGCTGACAAACTAATAATGCAAAGCTTTTTTTTAAGAGTATGACGGTATTAAAAAATTCTAAATGGAATTATAATTTTAATTTCTTTATTTTTAGTGATTGATTCTTTTATTTTAAAATTTGATAGATTTAATTTATTATTTTAATTTTTTAACTAAAAAAAATAAAATAAAATATATTAAATAATGTAATCTATGATATAATAATGTAAAATAATTAACACGTATGAAATTTGAATAAAAAATAATTTCGCATTCAAAAATACGATTAAGGGGCCAAAACTGTCGACTTTTAAAATAGAATGATCATTTTCGTGAATCGATAATAATAGAAGAACTAAAACTACAATTAAGTCAAAATTTTATTGACGAAGTTTACCATACAATATAAGAATTAGAAAAGACACATTAAAAAATAGAATCAGATTTTAGGAGAAAAATGTCCAAATTTTTTCATAAAAAAAGGAATAAAAAAATATAATTAAATTATAATTTTGTGACATATATAATTTAAATAAAAAATAATTTCTTTTTTGAAATTTTAAATAGAATAAAAAAATTTATTTTATTTTATTCATTTTCTAAATAATAAAATGAGAAATTTATTTCGTTTCATCGTAAAATTCTCAAACAAAGAAATATATTATGTATTTTGTTCTATATATTCTATTTTACAGTATTCCTTTAAAAACTAAGTTTTACTCTCTTTTCCTTTAAGTATATCTGTTATTTCTTTTGGCTATTAATAGAAATTTACTTGTTCCTTAAAAAAAAAAAATACTTGTTCTTTTACAAGTACAATGCATCTATATTAGTGATGAATACTTCACCGAAAATCTTATACAATTAAACACACATATACACACACTGTGGCAGGTGTCACTTGCTGGGACATCAAAATGCAAAGTGGCTTGTTATATAGCCACATAACTACACACTTAACTACACAACTAGTGAAAACGAAAATCAAATTAAGAAAAAGAATTATGGATAGGGTACAGAGAGAACGAGAATCGGCATGCCATTTCATAGAACAAGTGATGAAAGCTTTCTCCAAATGCCTTGGTCTTGATCCAACAGCTGAAAAAATTAAATATCGTCTTGACAATGATGGTGGTGAAATAACATCATCCATAATTTCAAGAGCCTTCAAAAGGCCACCAAAACCTCGTTTAAGCGCAGGTCGTGGAGCCCAAATCAATGTTTCCTCTTGAAATTTCCACGAGTTTATACAACACTCTGTAAGCTTATTATAACTTTGTTTACAATATAATATATATATATATGTGCTTGCTTTTTATGTCGGGACATAATTTAATATAATACATGTGCTTGATTTCAGTTGCAGCGAATATGGAGAATGGAATCAGAGACTTGAGACAGGATTTGAGACTTTTTTTTTTGTTTCTTGTACACCGTTTCAAGTAGTTGTACTGTGCATTATCATTTCCTTTTATTATTGGGACAAACACGAAAGTTTTTTTTATCTTATTCTTCATCTAATGTTTTAATTTTGTAGCTAGATATCATGTTCCTTATAACATGACAAACATGAAAGGTTTTTATTTTATTTTAATTTTAGTACATTCATAAATTGTTAGACATGTGAATAATGGGTCAAATAATGTTCAGCCTGATGGTTTCATGATCGGTCATTCGGTGATGTATTTGTCACTACGAAGCAGTGAGTTGTCAAAATTATGGTCAGAGAAGTAAATGGCTAACTAACTACATTGAGCATAGAAAGGTAAAAACACAAGAGTCGTATCTGGCTTTATTTCAGGGCATTTTATCAACTTCAGCTTAGATAAACAAAGTTCTACCAACAAAAATAAATGAATAAACATGTCCATTGATCGGTAGATAGATGAAAGCACATCATTGAAAGCTATTTTAATCATAATTTCATAACTAAAATTTCCATCTTATATTTTACAAACACGTTGTTTAGAGTACAAGAGTTGGGAACAACAAATGCAAGTATTAAGGTTATGAAGAGTTCAAAATGCACTGAATCTGTTGTTCCTTCTAGGTTTACATACATTATTGATTACACTAGACCCTATAGCATTACCTAAAGGTTATATATCTGTTGCAAATATGTATTGAGAGAAAAATGTCAAAAGTACACAACCAAAACATCCATGAAAAACAGAAGATCACCATCATATATATCAATGGATTAGAGAACGTTGATCGGTCATTCGGTGATGTATTTGTCACTACGAAGCAGTGAGTTGTCAAAATTATGGTCAGAGAAGTAAATGGCTAACTAACTACATTGAGCATAGAAAGGTAAAAACACAAGAGTCGTATCTGGCTTTATTTCAGGGCATTTTATCAACTTCAGCTTAGATAAACAAAGTTCTACCAACAAAAATAAATGAATAAACATGTCCATTGATCGGTAGATAGATGAAAGCACATCATTGAAAGCTATTTTAATCATAATTTCATAACTAAAATTTCCATCTTATATTTTACAAACACGTTGTTTAGAGTACAAGAGTTGGGAACAACAAATGCAAGTATTAAGGTTATGAAGAGTTCAAAATGCACTGAATCTGTTGTTCCTTCTAGGTTTACATACATTATTGATTACACTAGACCCTATAGCATTACCTAAAGGTTATATATCTGTTGCAAATATGTATTGAGAGAAAAATGTCAAAAGTACACAACCAAAACATCCATGAAAAACAGAAGATCACCATCATATATATCAATGGATTAGAGAACGTTGATGCTGCTAACAAATACAATGAAGAAATAGCAATTTTCTTATGCCTCTACCTTTTTCCACGTCCAGTGATAAAGTTGAGAGCAAAACCTGAAAATTGAGCAAGGGAGAAAAACATCTTCAACATAGCACGACCCTTGACAATACCCTCTCGAACGCCCCTTGCAGTTCTTGCGACCGCAATTGGACCCGAATCAGGTTGACTTTGGTGGCTGGATTCCATTCCCTGCAAGGAAGCTAATATAAACAAATGAAGAACATTGTTTGACCCTTCTACAAACTCAAACTATAGAAACCTAACACACTCATAATTAGTAAGTAACCTGAAGAAGGAGGAGGAGGCATATTGGTTAAGCGACGAAGCTTCTGCTCCGCTAAATGAACCGCGCGAGTAGAGCTTTTAACACCTCGGGTAATCTCTTGCCTGCATCACAATAATACTTCGAAAGTTTAATGAAGATGCATCTTCGAGGAATCAAACTAGTTTCCACCTATCTCTTAAATCATATAAACATGTGTGAAGATATTTTAGCAACTAATGATATAGATTAAAAAAATGAGAAAAATAGCAACCCAATATCACTGAGTTCGGTGGTTAAGTCACTGATTTCCATGCCGGATAATCGAATAGCAGCCATTGTATCAGGAAGTTCCTCTCTTGTTGTATCCATAAGCTTCTCAAGTGATTCTGCTGCTCTCTTGAAAGCCTTCAAACATTTTTCACTATATTAGATTTTTAATTAATCTATTTCAGAATCAATTCATTTTACTAACAAACAAGGCTTTCCAGAAATACAAACCAGAAGCGTGGGAATTGCAGAACAAAACAACCACGTCGTAGATATCGCTGTCTGCAGAAAATAAAAAATAACCTAAAATTAATAATTGAGAATTTTAAGAATTCAATAACGGAATTAGATTTTGAGCGAGAGAGAGAGAGAGAGAGAGAGAGGATACCACGACGGCTAATGCTTGGAGAAGAGTGAAGTGGCGTTGGGTGAGGTTCCATCGAGAGAGTTGAAGCGATGAAGATCCAACGGTGGAGATGTAATGCGATTGTTGAGGTGAACAGAGGGGTTGGGTAAGGGGAAGGCGTTTTGTAAAAGAGAGATTACGTTGTGAGAGTGTGTTGGTGGTGGCGAAAGGATTGTTGAAGCTCAGAGCAATGGGTGGTTTGGAAGGTTGAAATCGCAGAGAGGTAAGCATCTCTGTTGTATTGTGATTCTTGATTGATACAGTCACACGGGCCAATAACACATTGCGAGCGGTTTTTTTGTCTCGCAATTTCCGAACCTAATCAACCGGAACAACCCAGACCAGTTCGCTGTTGGGCCTGGGTTTATGCATTAACGTCGCCCCACTGAAACGACAAAATAGATGCTTCTTCTCTCCACCCAATCTTCTAAATAAAAAACCCAAAACCCATCCCCCTACAAGTCAATCCAAACAATATGTATCGTTAATTGTAAAATATATTGATATCCACTAGAATTATATATTCCACACTCACTTTTCTCCCCTCTTATCGTATCAAATTAGAAGATAGACAATCTTTATAAAATGAAGAAAATAGACATTTTTATTGGATATCAATTTAAATAGTTTTACATTCACATGGTCCATTAAACTCAAAACTAATCACAATGGTAAAATAAAATCTCTTATCTAACTAAGTAAAAGCAATTGCATCATAAATTGTTATGAATTATGTTAAAGATAAATCATTAACTTCAAACACTTTTCTTTCATCATAGAAAAATGCATGATAACCATCATAAAAAAAAAAAAAATAATAAAAAAAATTCTAATGGTTATGTTAAAAACAATCTTTTTAATGGCCTCCTAAGTTTCCTATACCTTTCTTTTTCATTTCTCATTCAATTCAACAAGATAAACTTTTACTTTTCTTCCTCTACAGATAAATAAAAAATAGATGTTATTATCAGTACAAAAGAATAATGTGCCTTACCATCTACAACATTCCCAGAATTCAATGAAAATGCATTGTATTAAAGGCGTTACTAAGCAAATTCTAGGCCAGTCATACCCACAACTTACTACTGCATACACCTATTCTGGCTTGGAAAGCATTATTTCTTAACAATTACAACTACATATCATTTTTAATGTGCTACCCCCACTAACTTCAATTAGTACATACTGTTATTGCTCACATCGCATTTGTCAAGGCAAATGTTTTCGATGATAACTGTACCAGACATCCAAAAATCAAACCCCTGCATGCATCTAATATTTGTTCTACTGCGTAGATTGATGTTGGCCACTCTAGCGAAAAGTGCAAAGTTGTCTTGCTAAAAGAGAAACTATAAGGATTTTGCTTGCCATTTACATCGAATATTTACAACATGATACCCTCTAACATTACATAGCCTACAAAATTCTTGATTCACCGAAGGCACCTTCCTAGCCCATATGAATAACTTAACCCCCTCGAACAGATTAATACCTACCCTACTACCCTATCTCCCAGCCTCCCTCTCTTTTTCATTACTTTTTCCCTCCTTTCTACTTTCCTCTCCATATCTTGTCGTTTCTCAAATATGAAGTTCATAGATAGGCAAATAATCAATCTGTTAGTGACCAACTCTTCTCAAACAGGAACCAAGCAAACCACAATATAGAAGCTCCTTAGCCCGTTTTCTCATCAATTCTGCTAACATCTGTAACTGTAGCATTGCAAAAGAAACATCTTTGGCAGTTTAAAAGATGCCTAGTTATGCAGCCATAGCAAGACCTATGCGAACAAGGTGCAATCCAGGCATCAGCTTCACACGCGTAACATATGCAGCACAAGCTATCGTCAAAGTCTGTATCTCCAACACTGTCCACTTCATCATGTTCAGACATAGTGCGGCAAGCGAGGAGGGTCACAAAATTTTCTAGCTGCTTGTATTTTGCAACATATACTCCCCCCCGGCAAGATCCATCCTGGGAAATAAAAGAGCAATATGATGATAAAGACGATTAGTTTTCACAGTAAAAACCTCGGAATCCAGACTTGAACAGGGAAGAATAATCATTTGAAATTATTCATGAAATGTTCAAATTGCTAAATTCATGTTGATATGGTGAAATTTATAGAAGAAACAAGGTATCCATGTTTAATACTATTATAACACAAGTCCACAAAAATGGGAGGAATTTGTACCATATAAAGATCAATATGATTCATAATGTATATCCCAGTATTCTCAGAAATCAGAACTAATATCTCCTTGGGGATGTTTTGGTATGAATATTGAACATTACAGGTCGAGTTTATTAGCAATTTAGTATGTAGTATTAGGTAGCACCAAGTTCAAAATCAAAGTAAGCAAATTAGACCGTTTGAATTTTGCATCAACTTAGGTGTTCTAAATACAAAGGCATTCAAAATACTTAGGAATCTAGTACATAGAAGGGTGACAACAACTAACCCAGTTATAATCCACAAGACATTGGAATCCATAAAGAACAGTATCTGGACAGTCCATGCTTAGAAAAACATCCACAAGATCATTGTTCTCTTGGTATTCTTCCAACTTAGTAGCATCCAATAAATTTAAGATGATCCCTACGAGAGGTGCCAATATCATGCCTCGATTTACTTTCTCTGAAGATTGGCTATGCCGTCTAAGGGACCTGAAATGGAATAAAAAAGAAAGGCAGCCACTCAAAAACCCATTGATGGAAACTATTTTCAACAAACACACATGGTATCAAATTCTCAACGAGACAATTTTTGGGGTTATTTATTAAGATAATAAGGTTGGTCTATCAGTCTCTCAAGAAGCAATATCCATATATTGCAGATGGATAAACAATACTTTGAAAAAATGAACAAAAAATTACTTCTGGTCTATAAACTCGAGTTTAAGTCACAGGTTTGGAACTTACAAGTCAAAGAATTCAGCATCAGCTGAAGAAGTAATGTGATTCAAGATAAATACAACCAACTCAGTTAACCTCCTTAGGTTTGTTTCTGGTCCAGACAGAAATGCTTGAGGAATTTCATGAGTGCAGAACTCTAAAATCCTTGCAAGATTACATGAAAGATCAAATATGACACCACATTTCCTTTGTTGAAACTCTATTACCTGTGAAATAAGTATATGGAGTATAAATCAATGGGAAGAACTACGCAGATATATCAAAATGGTCACATTAAACTCTAAATTTGACCAGCAACCATTATTATGTTCATAAAAACATTCAATTGTATCTGTGCAAGATGTCACCCAAACCAAACTACAAGTGAAACTCAGCTACAGAACTCTAACTTAAAGCCACCAGAATAACAAGACAGAAAGCAAACCAAATCCAATAAAGGACAGAAAAAGATGCTCATACCTGGTACTTCTCTTGCATTTCTCGAACAGAAACTGAAAATTCTGTCATGGTCCAGCTAAGTGTATTAAATAGACGGTTTAGAAAAGATGAAAACAATCCTTCATCGTTTACGCAAGCTTCTTTCAGCAATCTCTGCATCGCATCAAGAGTCAAAAGGGGAAAACCCTCTCAGGTGAGAAATCAACCCAACCAAATATTATTCAGTAGCAAAATTGGTTGTTACATACGTGGAAAAGAATAGATGATGAAGATGATTCCCCATTCTTTGAAAAACTAAAACCAGAACCCTTGCATAATCGCAGGAGTATGTTCGTCACCGGGATCCAAGATCTGTTATCAAATGCTGCTAATAAAGCTTTTGGCAGCCTCTGCTTGGCTGCTACATTGCTCTCAAAAACTGCCAAATATTCCCTGTACTGCACTAGGACAGATATAGACTGGAGAAGAAGATCCCTAAGATCCGCACTTGATATCCTTGGATCATTGAAATGAGTAACTACAAAAGTGACCTGGTGGAAATGATATCCAGGCATAACTTAGAACCAATGCTAGAAACACTCAACAACCTTGCTAAGGCAAGTTTAAAAACATCAGGCATGTTGCACCACAAATGACAGATTATTTTGTAATATACATATATTACTTGTAAGATGGTAAATTTGAACACCATGGCATGCATAACATCTGCTCTTGAACAAAACTTTGGCTTCGTAACTTCTTCCAAAACTGATAAGATTTATCAGCAAAAACTAATCCAGCAACTTAGGATGCACTTAACAAAGAATTACATACAGCAGTAGCAGCAAGACAATGCAAGTAATGGAAGGAAAGAACAGTAAGCTCATGCATAAGGCCATGGTGTTGAAACATAGTACACGTTATGGTTTATAGATATTTGTAGATGCAGCTATGTTAGAAGACACCATATGAGACCTAAAATATATATATGAATGGCATGAAAAATTCCTCAGTCCTTTAGATTCAAATCTCATTCACCAAAATCCACAAATAGATATCAAGTATACATTTACTCCACAACAAGTCAAAATATTTCCTCAAAAAAAAAACCAAATAAGTCAAATATAAAAGTTAAGAAATGAAGAAACCGAAATTGAAATGGCGGAACCTACAAATGAAGCAAGTCCACGCTTGATCAAAATTGTGGATGGAACAAATGGAGGATCACTTTTCCGCAACACATGAAAGCAATCAACCTGTATGAAGGTCAAATGTTAATGCCAGGAGATTTTATCCTATAGTGCTAAGAAATGCTGGGAAAAATTGGAATAGATTAATTAATATGCACTAAATAAAATTAATGAGTTGGACTAAATATGCGTGATTCCCAATCAAAATTTATGCTTTCATATCATGACCCTCTCCCACCCAGTCTCTGCATATTGCATCAGATAGTTACTCTAAAATTTATGATGGATAAGTAACAGCAAATAAAGTGTATGTGTTCTCTGTTGGTGAATGAATCAAAACTGCTGTTAAATTTAGACCAGTAGATTATGCTTATTTACCAAAGCTTCGAGATAATATTCAGGGGTGAAGATAAACACTGAATCCATATTGCTAAGAGCCAGTAGCAACTGGACAACCCACATACACATTGCATACATTCCTCGCTGCTTCCATCGAGATAACAGAGAAATACGGTACCTGTAAAGCAAGTAGTGGCCCCATAAAGAAACACACAATAAGGAAAAAAATATGTATTTCAAGGTCAAAAAAACTGAAACAAAAATATATTCTAATACAAAGTCTTAAACTTTTATCATGTTGACCTCATATGAAAGAGATGTATATATAAACAGTAAACAGTGATGATACGTGAGAAGTTGAATAAGTTGCAAAAGTTCTGAAGTCACAGGTATACAAGTATATAATAATGATAATGATGATAATAATAATAATAATAATAATAATAATAATAATAATAATAATAATAATAATAATAATAATAATAATAATAATAATAATAAATAACAATAATAATTCATTAATAATTAACAAAATCATCTAAAATGTAGATCTCAGAGCACAACAATTACAACTGAAAAGCATGTAGTAAAATGAGTAAACATCAAACCGATAGCACAACAAGAGCTGACACGGGTTATTTTGAGTCTCTGACCTTCTTTTTTGATGAAAAGGGAATAAGTCTTTAAACCTTTGGTACAACAAGAATAAACATATATGTAACGACAAAACAGATACAATTTTTTTGAAAGCAAGCTCTTTCTGTTCTAAAAGTATGAACCATTTTTCTAATCTTCAAAAACCATCTTTATCATTATTGGAAATAATTCATCTCAGTATTCTTAGGGCCCAATAAACAGAAATAGAGTGGTTTGACAGACTTTTAAGTTAATCAAACAGAGAGCTTATTGTCAACTGTACCCTGAATGTGTACCCCCAAAAAATTTAAAATCAAAAGTAAGAACACAATCAAACTATGTATCAAATTGCATATCACTTTGCTTAACCAATACTAAATCAAATTTCAATCTAATACCATTAGGAAGAAGTAGAAAAGGTACTTGAAAAGTAAAAACCTATGAGGGAAAGAATAAACAAGTAAGGTAAAATTAGCTTAAAAGCTACTTCATATGGTTATCTTACCAAGCGCAATGCCTAACACAATCAATAACCTCTTCTCTATACTCATTACGAGCTTCTTTCAAATGCTTCAATTTTTCACCACAAGCTCGTTCTCTTATTTGCTTATCAGTTTCCTCCAAGAGGGAGATCGATTGTGCCTGATGAGTCATATAGTACGATGCCTGCAAAAACGGAAAGAATAGCATTCTTATCTCTATTCCATCTTTTCTGTGTAATTTCAATGATATTCAAAATCTACCTGATTGGAAATTTCAAAAATCACACCAGCCAAAATGAGAATGAGCATAGTATAAGTCGTAAGCACCAGAGAAAGATTATCTTACCATTAGGTTAGGATTGATTGACACCAATGGAAAGAAAAATTGAATTTACACTATTACTAACAAAACTTTTGTACCATCATTTTTCATAAAATTTCTCCTTTAGATGAAAACTATGTCATGAAAATCATGTTCAACAAAATGTGTGTATTGATTTCCTTCCTCCCAGCTTATTTTAGAAAGAAAATGTTTTTTACAGCACATGTCTAGGCATCATTTCTCATCCCATTTGCAATACTAAAGTTATAAAAATAATAGTTATACAAAAATTAAGAGTATATTATTCATCTGTCCCTACAGGATCATGAATTTCACTATCCTCCCCTTTTGTTTAAGAAAATACACCGACAGACCTCTTCTGCTACGAATTCTAATCAAACAGCTATCCCATTTAAACTCTTTCCGTTTATACCACTCCATGCAGGTGAAAAACCAAAGACAAAGGAAAGAAAAGTCAGACGTTTCTAAATAAGGTGAGCATAATTTAAGCAAACCCAGAGGGAGGTCAATGTAATTTAATTGGAGCTAAGACTTCAGATGCATGTTTGATTTTGATTAATTTGGGATAATTTTTTTTTTCAAAGTCCTAAATAATTGTATGAGTATTGACCTTAAAACTAAATTAGCCTTAGCACAGTGAAACTATTATTCTGGATTCACGGACAGATATATACACCTTTTATTCAACAACAACTCTAAAATATTCTTTCCCAATATTCAAAAAAAAGTTTAGGAAATTCAGAGAAATTCAAGTCACTCACGACCAAAACATGTTACTCTCTTCAGTCCTATTTATACAAGACAATTAGGTTACTTTTTTGTTCATAAATATGAGAAACATAGTACTTATTGATAGTTTATTGAAATTCTTTTTATACCCCTTATTTTATTGAGTTTCATTTTACCTAGAAATTCATCTTCCCTTCCCTGTGCAAGTGGGTTTCATTTAATAAAAGAGTTGTGTATTTTTGGGAAAAAATAGCATTAACTCCTTTGAATGTACTTCCATAATCTTTGCGATATAGTCTTTTGTTTCTTGTAGATAGAACCAGAGAGGTATATAACAATAAATTTTGCCAACAAGATCTCACCTGCTTAAAATTTGGGGCAAGACCAACTTGATACAGCCACAACAAAGCATCAAGCAGCTCTTCTTCTTGTAGCGTAGCTGTAGACAAATTATTATCCTTTGGTACAGATTTCATATGGTGCACTTGGCGGTAACCATACTCGGGTTCAGATTGACCACTGGAACTGGGTTTATCTGTTATCTCATCATCCAAACTCCCATCACTGCATTCAGCTGCAACATGAGCAGGTCTTTCTGGAATGGAGCTACAGTGGCCCCGAGACCCTTTGGCCAGGTATTTAGCTGGAACCTTCAAGTTTCTTGAAAATTCAGAATCATAACTAGAACAACAGCAGGGCTTCTGCCTGGTTGAATGTGTCACTCTGATTTCTTCATTATCCATGCAACCTTCGTCCCATTGAACCACGTCCCTTTCATGAGCAATTGCAGAGTGTAGCTTTGATAAATGGGTATAGGATCCCCCAAGCCTGGAAATATCAGTTCTATGAGGATCATCCTTTAGAAACAAGTGTATGGGAAAACTTTGTTGACCACCTCTGTGAAGGAAACCAACATCTGATTTGCAGCTCTTTAACCAGCCACAGATATCACCCAAGGCAAATCCTTCAGATAAAAAATGGAGCACAACTGTATATATTGAAACAAGAACGGAATTGCTAGAAACACCAGGTGGTGGGACATTCCTTTCGGCCCCTCTGTTCTTCAGTCGAAGGTTTTGTAAAAATGTCCTAAATACTGCTCCAGGTAATTGGTGAGGTGTCGTAGGGGGTATAAATTGTATAACTAAGCGACAGAGGTCCCGATGCTTCTCCTCAATCTACAAGTGGAAGAGGTATACTCAGAAAATTTAAGGAAACTATGAAAGAAGCACCTGAGATCACAATAGTTTGCAGAACATTGCCCTCAAATAAGAAAAAAATGTACATAATAAAATAAAATTCAAAGGAACAACATGATTATTTCAACTACCTTGTTAAATAATGAGCAAAATATCTATATGATGGGAGGAAGTATTTAGCAAACGGAAAAAATTTCTTTTAATTTGTAGAAAATTCCAAGGGCATAATGTTTACCATAACCCCTAAATATGAATCCTTGATCTCATTCTATGATCACATGGAATTTTAATGGAGAAAAATATTATGAAATGAAAGTGAAAGTAACTTCGTAATGAACAAGAATAACAACCAAATGAAAAGTGAAGATTCATTTTGCTCAACCTTATATGATAAGGAATAACATAAAATTCCCTGAACACTAATTAGATCACTTGATTAGGTCAAAAGGTTGTGTTAAGTTAATAAGTTTGACATCATATTCAATGGTAAACTTGTCCTAGTTTCCTTAATCTTCATTAAGCTTTATGCATAAAACACAGATACCAGCATTGTTAATGTGATCTTAGAGCACGGAAAGACAAGGCTTAGCCACTACATCCATTAACCATTATAGGATTGACAGTAACAAGATGCAATATATACTGAGTAAAAATGTGTCGTGAAAGAAAAATCATCAAGGTACAATAAAAGAAGAATAAACTACATGTTACTTTTTATATTAACTTTAAAAGCATTTTCCTGTTACTACCTACCACTGTCCTACTCTAACAACCATAATAATGCCATGGGTAAATTTGATGGTCATATTCAAAATCTTAACGGCTTTGTTTTCTTTATGAATCTTCAAAATTTAAAATAGCAACAAATAAAATCAACTCAGTTATCATAACTAAAAATGCAGCTAGGTCACTGAGAAAAAGAATATACCATGCTCATTGATTCAGACAAAGCTGTGGTTGCCAACATCATGTTACCTTCACAACATGCATCTTCAAATGAACCAGGCCACCAAACAGTGGGTATCATGGAGTCAAGATCCTGCTTATTTGGAGCTTTTTGCGACAGAAAACCTTCAAACGAAAATTCAAAATATGGTGATTTCCACCAAAGCAGCATAAGTTCCTCTCTTTTCAGTAGATAACATGCCAGTGCAAGATAAGAATATGATCCAGAGTAAGGACATTCAGTTAGTACTAATGGTGCCATTTTACAACTGCATGAAAGGGCATTTATGATGTTTTCAAACAGCACATGTGATCCTTGAAATTGTAGCAGTACTTCAACTACTTTATCCAAGCTTGAATAGTCATGGGGTGCATGCAATTCAAAAACTTCAAACATGAAGGACAACAATGGACCCCAAACTATGTACTCTGTGTGTCGAACATCTTCCTCAAGTACAGAGAATAATTCCTCACATATAGAATAAGAGACAGGACGAAAAATTTCCTCCAATGAAACAAACCTCTTTACTCTTCTCAATTTTTGAGCTAAAGAATGCTCAGCTCGTTCCACTGAATGCATGCCTAACAACCTTGACCAGCACTGTAGCAATCGCGTGACAAAGTAGCTCTTAGAGGAAGGAGTCTGAAGAGGAAGATAGCCTTCAATTGGGTACTTGAAGGGTCGAGCTCCAAAGTTCAATTCACATCTTTCACCTTGGGAGAGAGAGATTGCTGGATGATAACCAAAACCAGGACCCATTTTTCGAATTCCTCGGAATGCCATCCCAAGTGAATTGCCGTTCCTGTAGAATATTATTTCATCTCGTTCCAAATCTATGCAACATCCGATGACATCACCAACAACCCATGACTGACCGTATGTCTCAGCTTCTGTGTTCCACTTGCTAACTCGTCTCCCATCATAGGCATATGAATCCTCGGCATCGCCAACACCTTTATGGTCAGTGAAAGGGCAGGAAAGAGTAGCCCAACCAAGTTGCTGAATGCCAGATGTTTCTAACATAACTTCATACATCCATTTTCCTTTCCAAACACAAGCGTTAGCCCTGGCACTACTGAACATTGCCAAGCTCTCTACAACAAATGGTGGTTTGATGATTTTAATATCACCACATATGCTGGATTCTTCTAAGCCTACAACATCTGGCCTACATATCATATCATCATTTACAATATACGAATCACCCGAAATTGCATTATATCTTGAAAAAACATTCCTGATGACAGAACGAATAAAACTGCTGTCAACTGGACCATCCACTGAATTGAGCGATCTATTGGGGAGACCAAACACGTATTCAAGGGTTCTCTCCACAGACTGTTCACCCAAATCATCACAGCAAGAAAGAAGCCGAGTTTTCGGCAACTTTTTCTTACTGTCCTCACCACTCAATATGACAGCCAAGCCAGCTGAAAACCCTCCAACGCGTGGGCTATCTTCACCCATTTGTGAACACACACAAAACACTATCCCTCAACAATCCACAATCCAGCTGAAAGCTTCTCCAAATTAAAATTCCCCTCAACCGTTGCAAACTCAATTGTTCTTGCTAGAAAGGTATCAGTGATCCATGTTAAAAACAAAATTACGATCACTATTGTGAACGCACAACAGCAAAAGATGAATTAAAAAGCTTAAAATTAAAATATGCTAAAAGTTAACAAGAATGAACAGAAATTCAAACACAAACAAGATATAAATCTACTTGTTGCCTGTTCATATCTTACAAAGATAACAAATCACGAGAATTTCAACAAAAAATATATATATATATATAATAAAAAAATATATATATCTAACAAACAAAACATAAAAAGAGGAAATTATATGGAGGATTGAAGATTTGATGACAGCGACAAATTTAAAAAATGTTTGAAATTGAAAATCACATAGAAATTGAACCAATAAGCATTAGCGTCGCTATAAAATGAAAAGGCTTTAGAGGTGATATTATTAATTAGTTAATTAATTAATATAAAATAGATATATACTTACAGATAAGTTTCATACTGTGGTAAAAGGCGGCGGAAGGAAGCTAGGGTTTTGCAAGCTCCATTGTTTTTGATTCGATTCCATTTCCAATTATTCGTGACAGTAACACTGTAACAACAACAATAAGAGAGAAAGAGAACGTCGAATTTTCCAATAGAGAAGTCGTATTTGATCTTCTCTTTTTTTTGTGTGTGTTTGTTTTTATAATTAAAAATAAAAATAAATAACGAAAAACGAATCTGTTTATTGTTCGGTAATAGTTTTTGTTTTTCGCCAAAAAGTTTGGGGGAGCACAAAAGCAAAGCGAACGGACCAGACGCTGAAACCCCGTTCGCGCTGACTCTAACCCTAACGAATGGAATTGTGACTGACACGTGTCGAAAAGTAGCTTAAATGAACCGGTTGGGTTGGTGACTAGGATGCTGACGTGACGTGTTGTACTGTAGTACTGGCTACTGGGACGTTAGGGGCCACCCGTTCTAGAAATCGCAGTGGTGGACAGTGTTGTTCATGGGTCAAATACTCTTCTTGCAACTTGCAAGGACCGAGATTTAGTGCACTTGGGGGGACTTGATCGAGTATATCCAAGCAGTCCGATTAAGATCAAGCGGTTGATATTTTATGTCTAAATTTTTAATTTAAATTCTCAATCATATAATTTTAATTGGATAGTTTAAATCTATTTCCTCCGTCTCGTAAGAATAAATATTTTTTAGATTTTTGTAAATATATTAAAAAGTATATAATAATTAAAAAGAAAAAGATAAATTATTTTTATTAAATTATCAATTTTAATTACTAATTAACTTTTTATTATTATTTATGTAAAATATAATAATATTTTAAAAGTTATATTAAACATTATAAATTATATTTATTTATAAAAAATAAGATTGAGCAATGATACTGATTGTGAAAAACATAGAGTACTAATCGGTGACAATAGTCAATTCAAATTCTTATGACTATGTTTTTTCAGTTAAAAATACATCACCTATTTCTCTTTATTGCTTTGTTTCTTTAATCTAATACTAATATTTTGTATTAGGTTCTTAAGTAATTTATCTTTTCATTAGTAAATTTAAAAAAAAAAATGAATTTTGAAATTACAACATACATTCCCCTTTATTGTTGTATTAACAATATTATACCTTAAAAGTAAAAAATCAAAGACAAACAAATTGATTCAACTTTACTTGTTACAACTCAATTAAAAATAAAATAAAAGTCCATCAATAAAAGATAAAAATAAAAATTAATCAAAATATTTGTTGAATTGCGGCTGTTGGAGTATGAGATACAAACTTTGTTGTGATGTTTTGCTCTGTTGTAACGTTTTTGCAATCCAATTTTTGTTGAAAACAAGAATAAAAAAAGTTATTTTAATTTATTTCTATATAAATTTTTAAAATAATAGTAGCTGTAAGCAATTATTTTATCAAACCAAACATATTGGGTATAAGGTTTTTTTTTAGCTTTCTTAAAAAAAAAAATTGTTTTAGCTAAAATAGAGTATGGTTAGAGAGTGTCAACTTTGTCACGACCCGAAATTTAAATGTCGTGATCGGCGCACAAGTTATATTCCTAGCTTGGCAAGCCTATCAATTAACTATCATTTCAAAATATATATATATATATATATATATATATATATATATATATATACTTTTTACTCGAAATTTCGACAGAGTATTATCTGTAAATTCAACATTTCCAAATTTATGAAATCCCTGTCAAATTCTCAATTCAGTCACAATTCAAATAACATAATCAAATTTCTTAATACACTTCCCAAAAAAACTAAATAGACTTTTTAAACTCCAAAATAGCTGCAATTTACATCAGACTCAACAGACATTACAAAAAAATGGTCATCGATCAAAGAGGCCTACCAAAAAAAAGTATGTGGAGACTTGAATCAAATAATAGATTCCTACTTAGCTGCTTGCGAATCTGAAAAAATAAGCAACACAAAGGGTAAGTCACAAATACTTAGTGAGAAGACAACAACCATTATTAATTAGAAGGGAAACACAAAAAGCACGAATAACTGTTTAATCGCTTGACATAATTATTAAAAATCCAGTTGATAACGAAACGAAATCAAAATGAACCTTAAAATCATCATAAAAGTCAAACAAGTAACAAAACAATTTTTTAGAATCAAGAGGCGGCTTTATCTCATTGATAGCCCTTTCCTCCTAAGGGTGGTCTTTTCCTTAGGGGCGGCTCCATATGACCCTCTCCTCTCAATCCCGCAACGCATCATCACGTATCAATTAGGGAGCTTACATCTCGTTGATAGCCCTTTCCTCCTACGGACAATATTTCTCATAGGGGCGGCTCCATCTAACGGGTAACTCTCCCTAATCACAACGAGGTAACTAGGTGCACCTAACGCAGTTAACGATTTAATAATTATAACATCGATTTCCCAAAACACGTATTAAAAATCATTTCATTGTAATTCATGAAAAACATATTCAATCGCATAACAATTCAAGATTTAAATATTGTAGCTCATACGTGAATTAAAATAATAACATATTATATAACAATGACCGTTAAATTAAATAATTGACGAAATCGAGATAAAATTCAAAGGTTGTGTTTCCCAAATTTTTCAATAAATACTTTAATATAGAAAACAAGTAAAATTATAATAATAATAATAATAATAATAATAATAATAATAATAGCAGTATAAAAATATATGACGATGATCGTCGTCAACTCACAGCTATGGAGAATCGTCTAACTTTGCTCTCCAACAACTCTCAGAGTAGCCGGCAGGATCTCAACGGACAAATCTGAGTATCAAGAATATTTCCAAGACTTTAGAAAAATTTATTCTAAAGTTTAGCTAACTCTAGGGAACCATCAAAATCATTTAAATATACTCTAAACACAAAATAATATTTGTACTCAAATCTACATTTTTCTATGAATTCATATTAGGATTAGAGTTGTGCATTTACCTCAATGAGTCTCAACCAACAACTCTCAATACATGGGTACCCTTTTACTTTCTTAGAACACAATCCCTAACCCAAAAATGCCAACCAAAATAATTTGTTGGAGTTTGAGAAATTGTGCTTATGGGGATGTTAAATCCCTTTTAAGGGTTGAAGATTTGAGTAATAGAGTGAGAAAAAGCAAGGAGAAGGGAATGATAAGAAAGAAGAAAAACGGAAATAGGGGAGTGGAGGAGTGGGGTTGCTGAGAGAGAGGGAAGAAGGGGGAGAGTGAAATGAAAAGAAAGGAGAAAGTTAGTTTTTATTATTATTATTATTATTATTATTATTATTATTATTATTATTATTATTATTATTATTATTATTATTATTATTATTATTATTATTATATTATTTTTTCTTTGAAAACACGGACGTAACAATCTCCTCCCCTTATAAAAATTCGTCCTCGAATTTATTTGACTTTTTATTTAATTAATAAACACCGCTAATCTTGAATTTCAACATAAGTGCGGGTACTTTGCACGAATGACTTCTTCGGGTTCCCAAGTAGTTTCTTCACCGGATGGACCACGCCAAAGGATTTTTACTGAAACAATATCTTTTGAGCGTAAACGTCTCACTTGGCGATCTAATATAGCTACTGGATGTTCAACGTACGATAGACTCTCATCTAACTGTACGTCTTCATGATTAATCACATGAGAAGGGTCATGAAGATACTTCTGAAGCATCGAAATATGAAAAACTTGATGAACTCCCAAAAAATCTGGTGGAAGTGCCAAACGATAAGCTACTGGTCCGACCCTTTCTAAAATTTCAAATGGTCCAATGAATCTTGGACTTAGCTTCCCCTTCTTACCAAATCGCAAAACTCCTTTCATTGGTGAGACTCGTAGGAATACATGTTCTCCCACTGAAAACTCTAAGGGACGATGTCTCTTATCAGAATAAGATTTTTGCCTATTTTGAGCTGTCAGTAAGCGATCCCGAATCAATTTAACTTTTTCAATGGCATCTTGAGCCAATTCTGGACCGACTAATTTAGCTTCACCAACTTCGAACCATCCTATCGGAGACCTACAACGTCTTCCGTACAAAGCATCGAACGGAGCCATCTGAATACTAGATTGATAACTATTATTGTATGCAAATTCTATCAAGGGCAAATGTTGATCCCAACTACCTCCAAGATCCAGGACACAAGCACGAAACATATCTTCCAAAATTTGTATAGTCCTTTCAGATTGACTATCTGTTTGGAGATGAAAAGTTGTGCTAAGCTTCAAACGAGTTCCTAATGAAGTTTGGAACGACTTCTAAAATTGAGCAGTAAATTGAGTTCCACGGTCAGAAATAATAGACATCGGTATCCCATGCAAAGAGACAATTTTATCTAAATAAATTTTAGCATATTGAGATGCAGTATAAGTAGTCTTCACAGGCAAAAAGTGTGCATATTTGGTCAACCGATCTATAATTACCCACAGTGAGTCATAACCCTTTTGGGTTCGTGGTAATCCTGTAACAAAATCCATAGCGATGTCTTCCCACTTCCACTCAGGTATTTCAACAGGTTGAAGTAACCCCGCAGGCTTTTGGTGCTCAGCTTTTACTTGTTGACACACTAAGCACCTAGAGACAAAATATGCTACGTCTCTCTTCATCCCTTTTAAAATGCTTGATCCACCATTATTTTGCTTTTTCAAGCCTCCAAGTGTGTTGCAAGGAAATTGAGCACCCGCCCCTTCCTGCTGCAAAGATTTCCCATACATAACAATTTGCAAAAATCCTTCAAGAAGCAATCCATTGCACCTAGAGCAGTACATATTTTTACGAGCTTGCTCAAAAAGGGATTGCTTGTCAATCCTCAAGAGTTCTTGCCGAGCTTGCAGTGACAATTCACTCGAGAACTTCTGAAGCTGATTGTAGCTAACGTCGCCACAATTGTTAGACCAAAATTCATTAACGGAAAGTGAATTCGACGGCGTAGATGAGTATAATTATTAAAATATATTAGTTAATTAACTATATAAGTTAAATACAATAGTTAGTTAATTATATTAATTAATTGTATTTCATTGGTTATAAAAATTTTATATATTTTTTCACATGATTTATTTTATTATTCTCTTATTATTCAACATGATTTTTATTCTTGTCTGTTTTCCTTTCATTGATAACTTTCTATTAATAATAATATATAGTAATAATAATAATAATAATAATAATAATAATAATAATAATAATAATAATAATAAT
>JBBPBR010000004.1:67799511-67828542 GCA_037974775.1 Cicer pinnatifidum | reverse complement strand
GTTATTAGTAGTGATATTTAAATACCTATTATTTTATTATATTGATACAATACTTTATTTTGTTCTCTATCTTTTTTTTTTTATCACATTTATCAAATATCTGCCTATTTATTTTCCTGATTGAAGGTAGATGTGCAAATAAAAATTTCCTTTGATATTGACATCACTTTACTCATATTCTCACATATGTATTTACAACAACTTATTAGCATATAAAATTGACAAAAATTTGCACCATACGTGTGAAATTCAAATTACAATTCTCTATATGGTTTTCAAATAATTAATGTTCATGCAATGCAGGGGCTAAATCTCTAATCTCTATTGTAATTGAATATTTATTTAAATTTTCTTATAATTAACTTAACTTGTTTATAATTTTTTTTGGCTTAAACATGTTTTTAGTGTCTATAAATATAGATCATTTTGATTTTAATCTCTATTTATTGTACCCCTGCAATTTTTAAAAACTTTCAGAAAAGTATGTAATAGATTTTTTAATTACAAAATGATGTGGTCAAATTTTGTTGATGTGTCATTGCTAATTGTATCAATATTGTTGACTAATCATTTTTAAATATTTAAAATTAAAAATAATTAAATTAGTTAATTTAATTAAAAACTTAAAAATAATTAATCAATTAAATAAATAAAAAACATCATTAATCTTCGTCTTCACCCTCAATTTTTTATTCAACCAATAAGTTTTCAGATATCAAATTACTTATTTTATACTACACAATTTTTTTATATTTAGATCCAAACTAAACTTATTAGAGATTTATATATATATATATATATATATATCCCTTTTTAAAAAAAAAATTCTTAATTGTCCTATTTTAAAAATTATTTCTTTAAATGTTCTACTTTTTTTTTTAGTAGGAGGTTGTTCTATGAGGAATCGACCACTTGAAGACCAGTTTTTTACTCAGTTAGAAGTCGTTTATCCAAGAAACGTACATTAAATTTAAAATTGGTCTTCAGGTGGTCGATTCTCCGGAGAACGACCTTCTGCCGAAAAAAAAATAGGACATTTAAGAAAATAATTTTCAAAATAAGACAATTAAGAATTTTTTTTTATAAAATATATATATAAGTCAACTTATTGAGGATGTCCAAAAAAATAAACACTGAAGCTAATACTCACAACCATAGTCTCTCAAAATTCCAAAACCACTAAACTCACTCACTTCAACAACACACACCTCTCTTTGTATCACTACCCAACTTTCTTGTATCACTACTCAACTTTCACGACTTCACCTGCCGAATTCACTATCTCATCCACCGGGCTTGTTCATGATTTCGCTTTTGTTCTTGTTCTCTTTGTTAAGTGCATGATTCGGTCTATTGTACATTAATATCGCAACAAGTTTCAATAACGAATCAAACTTCATCAGCAAATTAATGTTCCTAAGACCTAAAACTCTTTAATGAAAATAAAAGATTTCCAATAAAATATAATATAAGAATTCACGAAGCACATAGTTGTTCAATGTGTTGCTATTGTTCTTTTAAATATTTGAGTTGACGAAGAAAATTGTTAGGCTTTTTTAATATTTAATTGATTTTTTATTAAATAATTAGTTTTAGGTTTTTAATCTAATGATTAAATGAATTAATGCAATTATTTTTAATTTGAAGTATTAAAAATGCTTATTCAACAATATTAATACATTTATTAATTGATATATCAATAAAATTTGACCACATCACCATTTTTTAATTAAAAATCTATTAAATACTTTTTTAAAAGTTTTTTTAAATTACAAGAATATAAACTAAAAAAAATAAATTTACAATGACACATATAAAAACCACTTATCTTTACGATGATAAAAAAACATATTTAAACCAATTTTCTTTTAAAAAATCAACTTCATATTATGTTCCTCCCTTTTAGGTAAATGTAAGTATATAGTTTAATTAAACTTTAATAAACGGCTATTGTAAATTAAGTAACAAGACAACAATGAAATAGGAGAATTTTCATTAGAGGAAGAACTGTTTGGAGGGGAAGTGGAGTGAAAATGATCCACCTATGAAGGACAAATACTCTTTGACATGAAACACTACAGTGGTGGCACAATAGGAAAGGTAGGACCTGGCTTTATTGAGATTTGCATTTTGCTTTCCTTATCACCCGAAGTGCATGAACATTTTGACTATAGACCAACTAAACCCAAAATCGTTAAATTATCCTTTTCTTTTTAGAGTCATACTAACAATTGTATAATTTCAAATAGCATGTGGCTTAGCCTAAAAAGGGCGCGCACTAGCTGTAATTTAATCACCTCACCTCCAGAATCAGTTGTGGCAATGTTCAAGTTCTCTAAATCAGTTTTATAGGAAACAACCCTTTTTTATTGGACACTCGTGCTATGAACCTCCAGAATCTTCGTTATCTCTCTCCCAAGATAAAAGCTACTCTAATAAGAACAAATAAAATTATGGAGTCTTTGGTCCCTATAGATGCGTTATATTTCATTTTTAATTTCTTTAAAATTTTACTTCAAAAAATAACCTCTTAAATATTTTTTGTTAATAATTTTGATCTCTATTTTTAAATCAATACATGTCTATTATTTGAATTTTTGAATAACATTTTTCATGATATTTAAAAAAATATAAATATTTTCCTCACAGAAACTTATATTTTAATAATAGATAAATTAAATATGATTTTTTTTTTAGTTTTTAGTATTTAAAAATTCACATTTAATTTATCTGCTAGAAAACTCTAAATTATTAGGGAAGAGACTCTTATAGAAAATATTTAAAGATTATTGTTCGAAGAAATTTTGTAGAGTGACTAAAAACAAAACATAGTAGATTTATACGGACAAAAAATTTATTCAACCTTAAAATCGTCGAGAAAAAGGTCGTAAACAATTAACAAAGACATATGTAATCACCTTATACATAGTATTACAAATGATGATGTGTCTAAATTATTTAAAATAGTGAAAGACTCTACCTTGAGAATAAGCACAATTAGAATTTCAGGTAAAGAAGTGTATTTTTTTTCTTAGAAAAATTACCAAAGATGTCTCTATTAAATTTAAGCAATCAAAAATAGAAGTTTTAAATAATAAAAAACAACAAAATTTAGACTTTCAATGAATTACAAATACAATTTTCATTTTCAATTTTTAATCTATTTATAATTAAAAATTTCTATATTTAATTCGTTAACAAGTGCCTCAATAACACTTGTTAGCATTAAGATCGAAGGATTTAAGTATCAATAGTTTTTGCATTGTTCGACCTTACTAAAAAAAATACAATGAATTTAAAATAATGCTATCTATCGATCCGCATAGGAATCTACAAAAAGAATTTTTCAACTGAAATGAGATATCAGTCAATAGCATAATCTTTAATTAAATTATGAAAATTTATTTTCTCATCTCAAGTCTTTCAAAACCCCCAAATTTTATTTGGATCGACTAATCTAAAGGTGTATTTTACACATTCGGATTGACCAATCCAAATATATTTTTTGTATATTTGAAAATTTTGGAGCGGGAGAAGAAACACCCTTAAATTTTAAAAAGCAGAATCCATGATCAAATCCAAAACAAGGTGCTGCCTATAACAGTACAACAATAATAGTATAACTTTCAATACTACACCATGGGAGAAAAAATAATTAACAAAAATGAGCCAAATCAAACTAGCTCAGGCAAATACAATTGATGGAGCTTTGTGAGTTGGCTTACCAGAAGCTGAGCTGCTCATGGTAGTATTATACATAAATAAATAGTTTCCATGACCAAACAGTGTTTTACTGTTCTGATCCGTAGAAATCAAAAGCCTTCAACATAAAATGGTCTTTCCATTGACCTAAGCTAGCAAAAGGCATGAGACCACAACACAGTGGTAGAACCACAAGCAAAGTAACATTGAACAGAAATCGGCGAATCCAATACTGAAAAACTACATTCCCCTTTTTCGTCTGCAGTGTTGTGACTGGTCCATAAAGAATTGTGTACAAAACGGATGTCCAGCATATAAATAAGAAATGCAGCAAACATAGAATCTCCCAATATAAGAGCCACACATAACCACTCCCTCCCAGTGTGTCTACGCACAGCTTTCCACAATAGCCACAACCGAGTCCTAGCATCAAAACAATGAATGTAACTGGCATAGTTTGTGATGACATTGTTGCTGACCGCTGGAATAGCAAATATGCAACTGCAATAATCATTAAGAAACCAAACACCATTCGGCTCACAACTCGAACTTGACACCAAAAGACGTTAAAGCTTGAATTGAACCAAGCCACTGATTTTGGAGTCCACCAAGAGAAAGATTCCTAAAATAGAAAAAACACCATTAATATCTCCAAATTGAGCAAAGGAAACGCTGAAATTCTATGCAGATGAAATCACTCTGGGGCTATCATAATTTTATCAGATTTTACATAATTTCCACCATAATTCTTAAATGACACTGCAAAGAAAGTAAATATGATTCGTAGAATATTTGATAATGACATAGCTGTATTTAAAAAATAAAAAACTAAACAGGGAAAGAAAACACCAAATACAATTTATTTTCTAAATAAAATTTCAATGATACGGCCCCTATTAGTTATCTTTCAAATATGATTTATTTTCCAAATAAAATTTCGATGATACATTCGCTATTAGTTATTCTTCACATGTATTAACAAAGTACTCAGACCCTAAGATTACTGAAGGCAATGAATACTATATAGTCCATATCACATCAAAAAGGATTCTGCAATGAACATTCATGAAAAGGCAGCTAGTAAAGTCAAAGTCATTTTACTACTTCTCAAACTGATAGAGCTATAGATAGGACTCCAGGCAAAAAGACGTTTCTAATGATTCCTAAACCATAGCATAAAATTAGAACTGAGAAAATACATTTTTTATACTTACCTCTGCTGGAGTACACAATTCAGCAGCTTCATTAATCCGTTCATAGTTATAAACAAAAGCACCATAAAAGAGTGAAAATGACATAATTAGAAGACCAGCAATAAGGCAGTCTATGCACTTCTTATTTAGTTCACTGTGTCTCGTATCTTCTAACTGAGTCTTAAACTTTTCAGCTTTGAAAGATGTCTTAGATACTTCCACGGCTAACTTGGACCTCTGCAGATCATTTAAATCGTAGCCGAGAGCCAACTCTGTCTCTTTCAATTTCAATTTTTTCATTGTAAGACCAAGTTCAATAGTCTTGAGGTCATTAGAACGGCATTGCTCCACAACAGACTTCTCAAATGTACTAATCACTGGATTATTAATCATAGCTCCAGAGGAGGTTGGAGAAAAACAAACCATTTGGTTTGATTGTCCATGCATAGCAAGATCACGAGTAACTGACTCCGTATGAAAGTTATCCCTGATCTCTTCACGTCTAATTGATTGGTCTAGCATTTCAGCGTAGGCATGTGACAGCGGCCCTGATTGACCATCATCTAGAGCAATATCATGTGAGCAATCTCCTCTGTTTAATTTAGAACTTGGATATTCCATCCTCACGTTATTCAATTTATTCCCTTCACTGTGAGCCGATGATTCGTAAATTAATCTAAGAGTACTCAAAGTGCTGTCAAAAGATTGTTCAAAGTTCGTTGCCAAACCATCTAGCTTGTCTCCAAATACCTGCACAGGATATGTAGAAGTCAAAACATGTGCCACACGGGATCGACTTTGCATTACATCAACAAACAAGCTTCTGGAGAAACATAGTAAAATCACAAACAAGGGATGAATTAACAAATGATGTCTGGCTTACACTGGATAGAGATTCTTTGATTGCAGACGAGCACATCTACAAGGCAGACAAACAGTGGAATCAAATTTCAGCACATGACAAAGAGGCATATAAGGATAACACAAAAGTTATCATGTGTAATCAATAATCACAGATCATAATAATAGATTACATTTTAGTAAATATCCAATTTGGCCATTGAAATTGTAGGATCGTATCAACCTAGTCATCCACATTATTAATATTTCAAGATGATATTTGAAATTGCAAAATACTAATCAAGTTTGTCTTTTTGTAGGAATTTGTGTTATCAAATGCATTCATGATATTATTCACTTAGTTTCAAATGCTTCCCAACATTATGAACTTAATGTCATTATAGTCCCTGTAAATACCAACAGAGAAACGAATCTGATTAACATCTTGCAATTCAAGGATATTTTGGTATTTTGATAATGTGGTTGACTAGGTTGATATGGTGCTACAATTTTCAGACCAAATTGGATATTTACTCAATTAGACTATGTACTTTTCCTAAACATCTCTATTGGAATAAATAATGTGCATAATTCAGAAACAAATTTCATTAAAATTAGTGTCTAAAACTGGGAAGTAAATTACCGAGGAAAGATGATCAGGAGATATACTCTCAGCTGCTGGATCTCTTCTATACAACACCTAAAATTAAAAACAAAAGCTTTCCATGACCAAGATCAATAAATAGCTGTAAATTTTAAAAAACTTACTAGAACTGATTGTTTAATGCTATCAGCAGTTAGCATCATCACATTATAATAGTTCCCCCAAGACATATCATGCTAGATTTTCGGAATATAAGGAAAAATACAACAGAGTTCAATGAAGCAACAAAATTCAAGCTTTCAAACATCATCCAATAAAATAACTAGCAGAAAGCAATTAACTTAAAAGTTATTCAAGATTTGCAATAGTACAATTTAAAAGCAGAGTGATAATAAAATAGTGAAATTGGAAAGTAACAAAGAAACAAAAGAGCTTAACCGTTTACCTGAGCCATAACAGCTGCAAACGACATTCCAAGAGGAAACCCAATGGCGGCAACAGTATTAGCCTTGGTGCGGCGAACAGGGACTCTAGGGTTCCGTCGTTTGCACGCTACACCCTTACCTTTAGCTTTAGCTTTTTGTAATTGTGACGAACTATACGACGTCGTTTCGGAAGCATCTAAGCTTGCCCTATTATTTGGTTCTGATTGTTGGGAGCAACACTCTATCTCAGCCATGTGGAGGCACTTGTCTTCTTCCATTGTGATTTTTCAATGAAGAATGAAATTTGAATTTAAAGACGCCGAAATTTCGAGCGCCCAAAGTTATAGTGATGGTGTAGTAATAATCATTAATTAATTGATGAGTGATGAATGAACACGAGCGCGATAGAGAGAGTTTTCTGAAGCGTTGTGTGTGTTCGCGTCAATGTTACTCCCTCTGCACTTTACCGCGTCATTACTCTCTTTTTTCCACTTTTGTGCGACCGTCTTTTTTTAATATTTTTCTTTTTCTAAATACTCAATCTATTTGGGTTGGGTGCCCTGTGGTTTTTAATTAGGGTTTATTAACCATACAATTTTTGGTTAAAAAGTTTTGCCCCCACAATTAATTCAAGTTGTTAATTGGATTGTTTTTTAATTATGATTATTATAATTATTTAATTATATCATAAAATTCATAATTTTTATTTAAAATTACTTAGTACATCATTATTTTTCTCTTTTAGATTTGTTATTAAGTTGATATATTACTTATATGCTAAAAAAATAATGAGGTAGATTGGACTTTTTAATAAGTTGAAAGAATCTCTTTCTTTCTCTAGTTATTTTTTTACTAGATCAAATAATTAATTTTCTATCCGGTCCATAAAAATTATATTACAATGCTAAGATTTTATTTTTTTTTTAACTAAGATTATTTTAGTTTTTTTCTCTTTTTTTTCAGAACAAAAAATATAAATTAGATAAAATATCTCTAATATAAAGTGATTGAGAATCTCAAATCTTATTCAAAATTCATGATGAAATTTATATAAAATCTATTGTGTAATTTCAAACTTAAATCTCAACATATATAAACTAAAGGTCCAATAATTTATGTCATTATTTTTTTTAAATGTTCGTTTTTTTTTTGTTTTTTTTAAGTGAATGTTTGAGGAGGTGGTAATTTATATTTTAGTAAGTGTTACAAATATCATTTCATCTTAGACCTTTAAATTTCTCCATGTGGTTAATAACTTTGATAAAATGAGTTGAGTCACTTGTATCAAATGTGGTTAATAACTTTGATAAAATGAGTTGAGTCACTTGTATCGAATTGATGATTTAAACTTGACAGTTTAAGTCGGTTTATTCTATTTAATTAACTGAAAAACTTGATCGAGAATGGGGCGAGACAAATTGACTTGTTGAACTGTTTAAAAAATAAATAAATTATAGATAAATATTTTTTTTATTATAAACAAATGATCAAAATATCAAGACAAATTACCAAACTATTAAAACCAAATAATTATTTTCAATATTTTTATTGTTGTTTTCTAAACAAATGACCTTTAACTCATTAGTGTATTTGTTATGTAGATTAATTGTGCAAATATACACAATAAAAAAATAGTATAATAAAATATCATTCTCACAATGATTAATTATTTACCAATTTCAACACTTTTTAGACCGAATACTTCGTTTGATATAAAAATAAAAATAACACGTTTTCTTTTGGTTAATAGTTTAAAATAAATTGGAGAATAAAATGCAATTTTTATGTAGGAGATCTCAAAACTAATTTCATATGATAAAGAGTAGTTAAAGATGTAGCTTGATTATAATTTTGTTTACATGCACTAGTATCTTGTAGCATGATATAATATTCATAATTACATGGGACAATTTGAAATTAAGGATTTTTCAACTCAGTTTTCGTGATTTTCAAATATTTTAGTATTGTATTTGAGTAAATGATCATGTTCAATAACGCATATTTTTTTATCGTATAAATTGAATTCATATTAAATCAAACATTTATATCTTTATTATTTTTCCAAAGTAAAAAATACTAGCAACAAAATCTTAGTAATCTGTGTATGTTTTAAAGATTATAGAAAAAATAATTTGTCTAAGAGAGAACTAATCATACATACAACATATTATAATAAAAAATTAAAAACCTTAATTGTAATCTCATTAAATCTTTAACTACGTAGAGGTTTAACTCACATTGAGACATCAAATGACAAAGTATGGTAAAACATCATGAGTTAATTACATCACAAAATAAGTGAAAAATGAGAGTTTCAAAAGCGGAAATACGAACACAAATATGTTGATAGATTGCTTTGCATACACAAGCAGTGGTACAACCTCATAATAACCTTAAATCTTCAGTAATGAATGTTAATGGCTCCAGAAGTTAGTTGGTGGGTGGATGGTGGTGATGTCATGTAGTGAGACACAGAGAGAAAAATATTATGATCGGTAAGGCGTTAAAATTATGTTTGGTAGTATTTGTCTCATCGTTTTCAAACTTTGTAGTATATTATTTTGTTCTCCTATTTGGAGTTTTCTACTTTTTCCAATAAAACAACATTTTACTTGATCTCCAAAAAGTAGTAATTGTGTTATTAGTCTAATAATTGTATCATTAGTTACTACTGAAGTGTCTCCAAGATAAAGGACAAAAATTATTTAGTTAGACTCACAATACCTATACTCCTCTAATATTTTATAATAATGCATTTAACGTACTGTAACAACTTATAAGATGCGTGTAGACTTCTCTAATAACTTACTCTTTGCACATGTTAACACAACCCAACATAAATCCAGTTTAAAATATTTAAATTTTAAAAAGAAATTATTAATTAATTAGCAAAATATATCTATGTATAATAACAAACATTTACATCAACTAGAGATTATCACAACTTTGAACTAAATTATGTGCAATAACTTGGATTTACAAGAGTTATCAATATCTACATGGCATGAAATATATTTTGTTTTCGCATAATAATTTAAGGGACTAAAATTTAAACAATCAATATACTTAAAAGATAGTACATGTAGATGATATATGTGAGTGAGACTATCCTATAGACATGAATCATTATCATTGATACTAGAGTGAATGTATCTTTATTGTCTACGTTATTGATGTAATTATTTTTAATTATATGAATTAAAAAAAAAAAGACAGATCAACCCGAATAGGGGTGAGATTTCATCACAACCGTTTAAGTTGGTTGGCTTCATCTATTTTCAGATGAGTTGATTATTGAGTGAGTCAACTATAATGATTGAATTTGAATCTATCTTGTTATTAGTGTGAGAATAGATACTGACAAAGACTTACGACATAGCCTACGTCAAGTCCAAATCATATTAGATTTTTTTTTAAACAAATAAGGTCAATTATTCTTAAAAAAAATCTATTTAAGAAAGAAAAAAAAAATCAGACTACAAATCACATAATAAACATTTTAGACATATTAAGTTGACCTATTTAAATAAATATAAATAATATTTTTTTACTACATTAATTATTATATTAAATTTTGATCTTTTTGTTATATATTCAATTTTTAATAATTTATGCATATCAACCTCATTTAATTTTTGACATATTTAAATGTATTATTATATAATATAATTTAAGTATAATGTATATAAAGTCATATTCTTCAAAATATGTTGTTAAATATCAAAATAAAACTTAATTTCATCGACATATTAATTCACTAATCTATTTAAAGATATGTTTGATTATTTATTCAAAAATATTAAAAATAAATAGACTTTTAAGTAGGTTAATAGATTATATCAAACTTATATCAAAGTCAGACTAAAGCCTAAAATTAAGTATATAACATGCTACATGACAGACTTGTACTTTGAATTTTTTGACACACCAGACTTAGACCTAACAAAGTGTAACTCAAGTCCAACCTATTCGCACCCCTACTTGCAACTCTAATAAATATCCTCAATGCAACAAAGTGAGGTAGGTTTGGCATGGGTTTAGACTATCCACTGTTAGAAGATCTCATATTTATCAATGTGAGGTTTTCAAATGAACTAAAAAAAGAGATTTAATTATATTATATATTTAAAAATATCAAGCTTAAAATTAAATTGTTTAATATTGATTTAACAATAATCGTTTTTTCGAATATGTAAATAAAAAGATGTTATAATCCATGAGAGTTAGAGCTATTCCCCAATTTTTTTTTCTTATGTAGCTTAAAATCAATTATTATAATTATAATTAATTTTTTAATTATGTAGATTGAAGTCACTCGTAAATTTGAGACATAAAAATAATTGTTTGATCCAATATTATTTAAATTTTATAATACAAACTATATAACAAAAATAAAAATATGCAATCTTTAATCATAAAAATAACAAAAAGACAAAAATAATTCAAAGAAGAAAACATTAAATAAAAATAACAAATTTAATAGAATTACACAATTGATGTAAAATAGTATTACACCATTAGCGACAATTCAATATGAGTCACATTTAACTATTATTAGTTATACGTGTAATACTAATTTTCAATAAAAATGACAAGACAAATATTAGTATATTAGTAAATGTTATAAGAAATTTATTAAAATTTATAAGACAGAAATAATTTTTTTCTATGCAAAACTTATATTTATATTTTTGGTTCTTTTACAAATACAGTTATCAGCAACATTCAACTGATAATTTAGAATTAAAATTAAAAGGATTTTTTTATGGCTAAACTTCGTTGATGCCGCGTGTCTCATTCATCTCCACCCCTTCCCTCCTTTCTAATTTCCTCAACTCTGTTTGTCTTTCTTCCACTTCTCTTCTTCACTGTCACATTGAGTATTCCCTCACCACGCCATGAATATCAGGGTTCTACACTGATCCTTCTTGTTATATATCTCTGTCTAGAAACTTCCAATTAATGGCTACGTGTTCTCTTCTACACCTACCCGAACTTTACTTTCTTTCTCCACAAATAACTCTCAACCGCCGTTTCTCTCCCCCTTCACGTTCCATTTCCATCCTTTCTACCTCCAATGCTACTCTTCGCACCACGCGAATCCGTGCTTCGAAAGATGAATCTGCGTTAGCCGAGCGAGTGAACAACGTGGAGTGGAGCGGAAACGGAGTTGCGTCCCGCGCCGGCGGCATCAAAGGCAATGGAGCTGCGGGAGGATATGCTAACGACGCCGTCAAAGGAAGATCGGTGGAGTATGGTTATGGAAACGGTGTAGCTGCTACGGAAGTTGTGGAAGTTGAAGCCTCCAAGGTGAATGAGGATGGGAGGAAGAGAAGGTTGGAGGAGATTGGAAAAGAAGACGCGTGGTTTAAGCAAACTGAGAAAGAACAAGTTGAGGTACGGTGTCGTTTTGATTGCGTTTCGAGGTTGTGCAAATTTGAATGAAGTATGAACGTATGGATTTTTTTTTTTTTTTTTGCAGGTAGCAGTTGCTCCTGGAGGTCGTTGGAGTAGATTTAGGACTTACTCTACAATTCAAAGAACCTTAGAAATTTGGGGATTTGTTGTATCGTTTATCTTTAAGGTTTGGCTGAGCAATCAGAAGTTCTCTTACAAAGGTTCGTCGTCTAATAATTATCTCCACGATCCATTAACATTTGGAAGAATCATTTGTGGTTTATGGCGTTTTATAATTTTTTACTTGAATAAGCACTGTTTCTTCGGTAAAAATTAGTAAGTCACGCGTATGAGGTGCTCATTAGTCAAGTCACTCCGATGCCAAAGTCCGGCTCAACATCATATTATAGTAGGTCTAGTGAAGTTAAAGGAGTCCAGTGTACTATCAGATATGGCCAGAAACTAAATAATTCAAAAGCAGATACATCTAAGCTTAATTCCTTACTAGTTGAAATCTTGAATTTCTAATATTATCATGTTAGTTGAGAGAGCATAAATCAATCTGTAAGGGATGCTAATATGGTTGGGAGTTGGGAGTTGGGACGTTTTGGAAACTAAAATAACCACGCAAGGAGGAAATATGGGATGTCCGTGTGATTTACTGTATTCTTTTTCTCCATGTAGATTTATGGAAGATAACATCACTTGTCATACTGTGGCATTCTTGTCCTTCTTCACCCCAGTCAGTGCTAATTCATTATGACTATAGTGTGCTTACTTAGACATATGCTTTTTTGCTCAAATTCTTGAAGATTGGTGTGTTCTATATGCTTTTGAAACTACTTTATATCCTCCTATGCAAAGCCTTGAACTTGAACTGGAAATTAGTGGGAATGTCATGGCTAGTTAATTATGTTAGCCAGAGTGGAGTATCACTATATTATCAATTCCCAAGCCCCAAGTGCTGACCTAGGTTTACCAAATTAATCTCATTGTTGTTATGAGTTTACTTTGAGTGAGAGCCATGGCACAACAGTAAGGTTGCTTCCTTGCTACTTGGTGATCACAGGCTCAAATCCTGAAAACTGTCTTCGCTTGTGGAGGTAAAGTTGCTTACATTTACCCTCCTTAGACTCCACCTGGTAGGAGCCTCGTGCTGGTCCCCTCTTTATGTTGTCAAGAATTTACTTTTAACATTTTTTCTGAATGATTTTTTTCAATGTTTTTTGATGATATTTGTGATCATCATGGTTACCTACAACAGATAAACCTGTCAAAATATGAAAGGTTTCTTTATTGAATTTGAATAAATTTCTAGGATGCCATCATCTGTTTTTATTTTATTACAAAATATCACTTACAGGAGGAATGACCGAGGGAAAAAAGACGTTAAGGCGGAAGACCCTCGCCAAGTGGCTTAAGGAAAGCATTCTGAGATTAGGTCCTACATTCATTAAAATTGGTCAGCAGTTCTCCACTAGGGTGGACATTCTACCTCAAGAATATGTTGACCAGTTGGCCGAACTTCAGGTAAATTAGAGTCTTGAACATGATTTATAAGATTATTTCCTTACATTGATATATTTTGAACTTGCTTCTGTAGTTCTGTTATATCACCTGTCATATCTCTCTTTAAAGAAAAAAGCCTTGCATGTAGATTTGTTTTCTGTTTGTTTCTTTATGAGGCACATCATGTACCTTCATACATATTTTCTAAACATTCCATTGGCTGTTTTTCATCATATTATGATCTCCTTTTCTGCTTCACAGGGTATAGATTATCAATGAAGTATTCAAAATTTAAAGCTCTTATGTTTTTATCAATCTAGTAAAGACTTAGGGTAGGTTAAAGCTACGACATTATGCAAAAAGGGAATGAATAATCAGTGTTCTTTCTATCTTGACTGCTTTGAAAGAAAAGAATTCAATTGTGAGATAAATGAAGATACGAGGACTGCAGGCCTAATTGCAAAATGAAAACTTTCGAAAGTCATTTCATATGGATGCTATTAGCGAAATAATATTACGAATCGTAGGGCGGAGGCCTTTCCTCCAAAAGAAGACCAGGGAAATAGAGCTATGCTATTGACTAAGCCTTTCATATTGACTATGAGCCAATAGTCCTATCCTTTTTTGTCATTTGGTTTGAGGCAGGTCAAATAGAGAATGAAATGCAGAAATACAGGAAGAATTCCAAACCTTTTTCCGGTATAAGGGATGCTCAACTTACCGAAGTAGTAAAGGCTTTTGAGGCTCACACTTCCCTATTACATGACCTTGGAAAAGGTAGCTTGCTGTAGTGTCCTTAGAAGAAATCTAAGCCTTTTGAAGTGCCAATAGTTGTAGACCTGTGGCTGTGTGTAGGACTTTTGTTCTTATCACTCTGGGTTTCTAATTTTCTATGTAAATGACCTTCAAGCGGCATGAAGTACAACTCTTCCACTCGAAGCAGGTAGTAACTTAACCTTTGAGAGTATATTCACAGGGGGAGTTCTTTTATTTATCAAACATCTGTGGTTGATAAGGAATACTAGAAAAGATCGATTGAGACTCCCTCACAGATCCCACGGTGATCTCTATGCACTCTTCTATCGAGGACAGCTGAGATCTTCCTGTTTTTGTGCATAGGAACAGCTCAAATATAAGAATAGTTTGGTTCGAGTTTAGGCCTGGCTCACCCAACCTAGCAACAGATCTGGGAATGGCAATAGGTGAGGCCATCAATATGCCCTGTAGCTTTGCAATGGACGACTCCCATACTATGACTTGAAAACTGAATCATTTGAATATTATTGACTTGACATGTTATAAATTACAGGATCAAATATATAGCCTATGGTAAATGAATCCTAATAAATGATAATGAGGAAAAAGGAAATAAAACTTGTCCTAATAATTACACACTATTATGGTGATATGGGAAGCAGCAAAAGAAAAAAAGAGGAAAGAATGCAATGTTCTATCCTAAAATAATGCTACTTACAAACTCACTCTCAAGCTAGTAAATGGATATTGTTGATAAAAAGAGGAATTGATAAATCATATAGAATCTACCCTAATTAATTAGATTTGAGGAAATAAAATCAGAATTCAAAATCAGTTACACAATCTGTCACTAAGTACAATAATTACAATAAAAAAGAAGTAATTATGCTAACACTCGTCATCTAGTTGGTGAATGGATATCTATCATTCTCAACTTGTGCGCGAGGTCTCAAAACCACCCCTTGGTGAACATATTTTCCAATTTAAGTCCCAAAGGATGTACAGTGCAGGCCTGTATAAATAAGGTTACATTCCAATATTGAATAGTTCAATTTACTCATTGTAAGTGTCTCTCCCATGGATCATGCACGAACTTTTACTAACTGCACAAATTACTTAAACCATGCCTGACCCGATGTGAGATAGGTAAATGGATTTTCCTACAAGTCTTTGATACTCTGGGCCTTGACCACCCTCGGGCTCTCCTCATCACTTCCAATCATGTGATAATCTTATTGATATGGGGGAGCTGGTACATTTTTAGCTTATCTAGCACTCTGCTAGTCATTTTAGCCAGATAATTAGTTCATAACTATATCTGTACAAAGGGAAAAGCTTCTATCGGAGTTCCCCTATAGTTGCTTCTGGCGAAGCTGTGAGCGACTTACAGTCATAAACTACAATTAGCACCATCATGCCTGAGGCTATTTATCTCAAACTTTTTTATTTTTTTGATAAGTAATTGTCTATTTTTGTCAATATTTTCTAAGAAATCGTGTTATATTTTCATGCCAAATTCTTTACATGAGTAACAAACTTTCCTGTTATAAGGTTTTTGTAATCCTTGTATTATTGAGTTTATAATGTCCATCTTGTTTGTCTATTTGGCTAGCAAGTGATACTTAAAAATAAGTATTAAATGCAAAAATGTTTCTCTTTGAATCCAAAAAGTTGGTGACATGATAATATTGACATTTATATAAATGTAAAAAAAGGATAAACTGAAAGAGAACTGTGAAAGTTGCATTTTGGTAGGGCTTAAGCTACCTTTTATTTTGGGTTCAGGATCAAGTTCCTCCATTTCCCTCTGAGACTGCTATAGCTATTGTTGAAGAAGAGCTTGGAGCTCCTGTTCGTGATATCTTTGATCAGTTTGACTACGAACCAATAGCTGCTGCTAGTCTTGGTAATCAATGTTATATTTGCATATCTTTTTAATATCCATTGTTAAAAAATTGTGTTTATTAAAATATACAATAATATGTATTATATTAAGATAAAGATACTTACAAATTGCAGTATTTAGTGAAATAAATGTTGCATAGATAAAATGTATTGCACTAAATTTCATATTATCTTGTTTGTGCTGTGTATTGACCACCAAATAATATAATATATACGCGCATTTGGAACTTGGAAGAGCTTATTTGGGCTTATCTTATGATATAAGTGCTTGCATAAGTGTTTGGAAGAACATAATGAAAATATCATATAATTTGTCCTTAATTTGTTTTCATCTTATTTTCATAAGTTCATTCAGATAGCTTATTTTTCATAAGTTCTTCCAGAAGCTTATTGTCATAAATTGTTTTCAGCTTATGCAAAGTATACCATCATTCACTCTTCGATTGTAGAAATAACTTGGTTCGTATGATAAGCACTTATCAAATAAACAGTTAAAAATTAAGTTGTATATCCAAACACCCCCAAAAAGTTGTGTTGGGTTTCAATGTACATCAAATGTACCTTAAGAACTTTTTATCAAATAGTTTGATGGAGATATGATGCCAAACTATATTAGGAGGAGCATAGGAATGGGTGCGGTTTTGATTTCTGAGGTAAGGATGGGGAAGCCTCTGTGCCTGGACCGAGAAAATGCTAATAATCATGATACCATATTAGAATATAGTTTCTGATAAAGTGTGAGAAAATGACAGAAAAGGAAATAAAGCTGAAGAGAAAATTCTTGGGAATCTAATTTTGGTATTTCTGAATGAACAGTTTAAGTCTGATTACATGAGATGTTTGCTTATATTTTATGGAATAAGTGAAAGTTAAATTCTGCAGCTGTGAGTCTGTTATATTGTCAGATTCTGTTGAAACAAATCTGAATCTACAACTGAAAACAAAACACACTATTACACTGTGCGGTTTCTGTGAGCCCTATCGACAATCATTAATATCAGATGAAGAACATATAAACCAGTATTTCTAATATTTGACGAGAAGACTGGACTAGTAAACTTTTCCCCCTAATGCAGGTCAGGTACATCGTGCAAAATTGAAGGGACAGGAGGTTGTTGTTAAAGTGCAAAGGCCAGGCCTCAAGGATCTTTTTGATATTGATCTAAAAAACCTGAGGGTCAGTGTTATAGCTTCTAAGGCTTTCCATATAAAGCTTATGGTTATGGTCGTGTGTACAAATGTTATATTACTTTCTGATAATATTTAGTAGCCCGTCAAACTTGAAAAATCCTCTTAAAAATTTGTACATTTAGTATTTAATTGCCCCCCTTTTCCTTGCTGACGTGATTTTCTTGTCTGCATGGCTAGGCGCAAATATTTCTTTGCATTCTTTCTGAAAGAATTTTGGTAGCAGAATCTCCTTCCTTTGAAGATTCTGTACCAGTGCATATAATGCTGATACTTGATCCTTTCTTTAACTCCAGGTTATTGCTGAATATCTTCAAAAAATTGATCCAAAGTCAGATGGTGCAAAGAGGGACTGGGTTGCTATTTATGATGAATGTGCCTCTGTCTTATATCAGGTAATGATATCCTGGAAAGTTGCTTCAATTTTGGGGTGCTCGACATTACTGAAGGAAATCATTTGTCTAAATCTTCATCATATTGGCCTAATTTTTCTGTAGAGAAGTCCAATAGTAAGTTGGTATTGAAATACTACTTGTTTAGAGTTCGGGTGCATGGGGCGGGCTAAGAGGCTGGCTATGTTCTATGGAGTGCATGTGAGAGACTTCTCTAACAAAGACCCTAGTAAAGATTTCAGCAGTTTGATTGAGCTTTGGGAGGATCTTTTATTCAAACACAAAGGAGTAATATAGTTGAATTTTTTGGAGGGAAGGGAAAGGTAGCCTGCAATGTTGATCCTCCATGGCACTAGGCAATGGAGAAATCAGCAAAAAAATATTATTTTGCACAAGTGCAATGTTTCAAAAAGAGGCATGCTTGTTTAGTGTTCCAGATCCCATATATAATTAGTTGTTTTATAATAAAAAGTTAAAGTTAAATTAATTAACAAGTGTTAGATTGTAGCTTATATAGAAGATGTTCTTATGGAAGTGTTGCAAAGATTAGGAAGGATAGTGATAAGCCCTTGACAGTTGGTCCTCCAATCAAAGGCTACCAGAGAAGAAAAAAGGGAATACAAACAAACTGGGAATTGGAATTATGTTAGAGAGGACGTGGAGGGGTCTAACAGAACAGACAGCTGTTGTGAGGGGTTCGTGTGAAGATGCTGGGAATCATGAATATGGAGAGAGTGGGGGAGCAGTTTGGACCTTAAGCCATCTTTTCTGAAAGTTTGGGTGTGGCTGTTGTCTGTTGATGTAGAGCAGGGAACTCACTTGTATGATATATTTCTTTTTCTTTTGTAGTATCTTCTATCCCGCCAATTACCTTTTTACCAGACTCTTTTTTGTTTTCTGGGTTTCTTGATTTATGTTATATGAATTGATTTCGTATGCGTGTATGCATTACAGCAGCGAGATCATAGTTTTGAACTGCCATAGGTTGCTTACCTCACTATGTTAATGAAGTTATAGGAAAACTAGATGTAAATAAACCAGCAAAACAACGCAAACATCATACATGAGTGTTTGCTGAAGTTCTGGTTCCTTCTAAGTTTTGAATCTCATTCTTGGTTTGGTGTGATATATGCATGTGTTCTCTGCACATCTAAAACTTTCTCTGGTTCTATTACTGCAACATAAATTAATAATTTTCAGGAGATTGATTACACTAAGGAGGCTGCTAATGCAGAATTATTTGCAAGTAACTTTAAGAACATGAGTTATGTGAAAGTTCCTACAATCTACTGGGATTTTACCACGCCGCAGGTTTAACCTTCATTGCTCACAGCTACATGGAAAATGTATTAATATACATATTCCCATTTTATATCTGATAACTTATTCATCCATAATTTGACTATGTTTCCAATGCAGATTCTGACAATGGAGTATGTTCCAGGAATTAAAATAAACAAAATACAAGCTTTAGATCAACTAGGCGTTGATCGCACAAGGTTCATAGAATCTTTACTTATTTGGCTGTCTAAAACACTGAACTTGTTACCATTAACTTTTGTGTGTCTCTGCAAACTTATTAACAAATTATACTTATGTTTGTTATGTCCTAAAGGTTAGGGAGATATGCAGTTGAGTCGTACTTGGAACAAATTTTATCGCATGGTTTCTTCCATGCTGACCCTGTGAGTTTAATTTTAAGTAATTTTATCTGCCTTTCATTGCTCTAATGATGCAACACTAGCATCTATTGTAGGAACTACAAGCAGTATGCTTTTATGATTATTATATTTTTGCAAGTCTTTTTGATGTGGGATTTGTATATTGACATTCTGAGGTCATCTTGTTGCCCTTGAGTAACTTTTGTACATAAAGAAATGTGCCTCACCCATGTGACACCAGTAAATTACTAATGCTAATTGCTAACTTTTGCCTTTCATTGATAGATAGGTCGTGCTATCTAGCCCTGCATTGTAAGGCGAAGCAACATCAGTTTGGTGTTTGGAAACCTTTTTTCCCTACCTATTTAGCGAGGCCTTTGCCTCATATAATTTACCTGGACGTCCCATGATTGTAGCTAATCTAGACACAAGGTTAATTTCGGTTTAGTATTATCTGACTAGGGTTTCGGACCTTAGGGTACCCAGCGGCAGCTTACATAACTTTCACAGCGTATTGGATGAGGAAGTTACCCACTAGTTCAAAGGTTTTTCTGCTGTGCTTGACTCCTTCACCAGAATATCAGCTAGTTGGTTATATATAATAAGCGGGACTGTAACTCCATACTCACAATTTTTGAACACTTAAAGATATATTTGAATATTCAAAAACGATAATTTCATTTGGTTCCTAGAAGCAACTCCTATCTGTCATAAGCTCAAACTTGATACTTGACAACGAAAGATAAGAACTTTTTTTGTTGAAGGAGGACAAGGAACGATAAAAACTTCTTTGTCCATATCAGTAATTGATGTGGTATCTCAATTCACTCCTCTTTCGCTCTAGATTAGACACTCCTATCTCTATGACACACCTCCTCATGCCAAGATTGAATACCATAAGCATGACGTTTGCAACACTGGACACATACGAGTTTCTCAGTAATAGATAGGCATGGACGGGCTACAATGAATGCTAGATCTAGGATAAACTTTGATGGGCTGCAGTTAAGGCAACCTAGGGTTGACTGCAGTGAAGACGATTATGATTTTTATGCAAGAAGAGTCTCCTAGATTGGGAGCTTTGTTCCCATCTTAGAATTTGAGTTAACTCTAACTCTACCTGAAAAGCTAGCTCAAGGGGGATGATTAACCATGCCTCATTAGAACTATGGATATATAGCCACATTGATGTGCAATTTCAACACGGGTCAAATTTGATGTTTGTGTTTTGTTTGCAACTAATATATGTCTACATTATTCCTGCAGCATCCTGGAAATATTGCAGTTGATGATGTCAATGGTGGAAGATTGATCTTCTATGATTTTGGAATGATGGGGAGGTATGTACTTTATCTATTATGACTAGTTCAAATATGAATTCACCACTACAATACGATTTGCCTTTACAAATATGATCGGTATTGCTTCTTGCAGTATCAGTCCAAACATTCGAGAAGGCTTGCTTGAAACATTTTATGGAGTGTATGAGAAGGATCCAGATAAGGTAATGTTTTTAATGGATAGTGTCCCATAATTTTATGACTAACTCTACCACAATATCCCATTCTTGAACTCACAAGTGCTTACCAAATGAAGCTTGTGTGCTGGTGTTAGGTTCTTCAATCAATGATTCAAATGGGTGTTCTTGTCCCAACTGGAGATATGACTGCTGTTAGGCGAACAGCACAATTCTTTCTTAACAGGTATATGAACCCATTCAATGGGAGTTTTATTATACATAGTGTAAAATGTTGTAGTGGAATGTTGTATGTTGTATGTCATATGATGAGTGTATTTTTAATCACAAGAATATATTTCTTAATAGTTAGGGAGAATTAATCAAATCAATTGAATACCTAATTATATCCCTAATAATGGCTTTTCTTCAGTTTGTTTCAATTATATCTGTCATGACAAAGACTTAAATGCATTGCTTCTTTACTAGGGTTTGTGCAGAAGCACTTGTTTGTCCTGATTTGTTATGTTAGAAATATACCAATGTTTGTTTGAATACTTTGCTGTGGATTTGTGACCAGTTTTGGTTTCATTAGATTATTTTTTTATTGTCGCTACGATATTTCAGTAGAAGAATAACTTGGATTCTTCAATTTCTGTCTTCTACAGTTTTGAGGAGCGCCTGGCTGCACAAAGGAGAGAGAGAGAGGAAGCAACAGGCGAACTTGGATTCAAAAAACCATTAAGCAAGGAGGAAAAAATAATGAAGAAGAAACAACGTCTAGCTGCTATCGGTAATGCACCTGGCGTAACTGAATGCATACTTTGTTATGCTTTATCTATATAAATGTCCGCTCACAATGATTTATTCTTTACTAACCTGGCCAAAAGTTAAGATACCAAATAAGAGAATCCTAAAGAAGTATGTAGATCATCTGCCACACAGCACATTGTTTTATCCCTGTTATCTAAAGTCATAGAGGCTTTGGCTCAGTAATGATAGTGGATCTCCCTCTTGAAATTTGGCTGGTTTTCCTGATTGGTCTAATTTTTTTTCATGAAGTTTGACATCACCCGCCATAACTATAAGAATTATGACCTGCTTCATAACATCAAGCATTAATACTTATTGAATATTACTTTCTGTTAGTTTAATGACAATATGCGACCCATAGGTATTCTTTGTTTATATATATTTGGTACTCAGTCATAACTGTCTTGCTTTCAACAGGCGAAGATTTATTATCCATTGCCGGAGACCAACCCTTCCGATTTCCTGCTACATTTACATTTGTTGTAAGGGCCTTCTCAGGTAAATTTAAATAAGTTAATACTACAATTTATAAGTCCTATGCATGTGATTGCAAGGAAACAAGTCAATGTTGTCTCTGCAGTGTTGGATGGCATTGGAAAGGGCCTTGACCCGCGTTTTGACATTACTGAGATTGCCAAACCGTGAGTATTGTGTTCATAGTTTTTAATTTTGTAATTATTTTTAATTATTCATCTTTAAGTTATATATTTTGCATATATAACAACTAGCCTTCTTGGCCTTGTAGTTATGCTCTGGAGTTACTAAGGTTTCGTGAGGCAGGAGTTGAAGTTGCTTTAAAGGTGGTCGCAAACATTTTTTACTGCCTTTAGAAAGAAAATCTAATATTGTGATTTTATTCTAATACATCGATCTTTTGATATACAGGACTTCAGGAAGAGATGGGACAGACAATCTCAAGCATTTTACAACTTATTTAGGCAGGCTGACAGGGTTGACAAACTTGCTACAGTTATCCAAAGACTGGTAAGTGTTGGATATTTATAGATATAATATTGGTAATTTATTTCATCTATACCTTTTGTTTGTTCTGGACATCTGGTACTCTAGGTCACTGCTTATTGCTCCTATTGTTCACAGGAGCAAGGAGATCTAAAGCTCCGAGTTCGAACCTTAGAATCTGAGAGAGCATTCCAGCGTGTTGCCACAGTCCAGAAGACTATAGGGAATGTGAGTTAAGCTGGCATGTGATTCATTTGAATTATAAAAGTTTATTTGTTTCTTCATGTTTGATTCAGGTCTACTGCTCATAAAACATATATATGTCATTCTTCAGGGCATGCTTGTCCTTTAAATTTATTGTCTACTGTAAATAGCTCTTGACTGTTGTATGTCCCGATTACTCAATGTTAACAACTTACTATTTGGTTATGGAAATGAGAATGAATATATTGACTATTACATGTACTGGCAATATAGAACTATTATATTAAATAAACTTGTTTATTTGCTTGTAGATGGATGTAGTTCTCACATATCAGTTTTTATATTATTTTTTTCACTCTTTACATTTGTCATTGCCCATACATCCATGTGTATATTCATATATTGCAACTTTTGACTGCATATGGTCCACCTTTTTAGATACATAATCAAAATTTCAATTTTCAATATCTCCCATAGCTTTTAAATGGCTGATGAATGTGTATATATATTTAACTCTCGGGGAAAGTAAGTTCATGCTTGTATCTATGTCTGCTAAATGCATGTCTTTCATTTTCTTTTCCTTTTTTGACGGAATAAAAATCTTTTAATTTTAATCCTTGTTCAAGTTGGAATGTTATTAATAAAACAAAGATTAGGGTTTGCGTGAAGAAAACCTGTTGGGATAATGCATATTATTGTTATGTTTTTGTCAATTTACAGGCAGTAGCTGCTGGAAGCCTAATAAATCTTGCGACCGTTTTGTATCTCAATTCAATTCGTGTAAGCTATTCCCATCCCGCATCCTTATTTTTTCCTTGTGGTAATATTACAGTAATTAATCAATTATCTGGTGTGACTCCCATTGCTTGATCATGTGTTACCTTTTTCAGGTGCCTGCAATTGCAGCATATGTCTTCTGTGCATTCTTTGGTTTCCAAGTGCTCTTTGGCATTGTGAAGGTCAAGAAGCTAGATGAACAGGAACGATTGATAACCGGAACTGCATAAACAACTAAAAGGTGAATCTTACTTTATTTTCTTATAAAAATATTCTATACTTAATAAGGTAGTGAAAAAGATTACTTAGAATTTTCCCGACATGAAGGTTCCATTCATAAAATGTTTTATGGTTTTTGAGACTAAGAATGCAAGTTACAACCTTTTAGAGTCAAGAAAGTGTCACATGATGACATCACTCAAGTATCATTGTATTAACTGTCAGGTGTACTTTCTATCAGGTGTAGTTTTTTGTTTTGTGATACTTCAAATGTTAAGGTTGTACATTTTTGGCATTTTGCTAGCCTGATCACTTTCTAGTGGCTACCTTTTATGATCTGATATTCACAAGAAGTACAACAAAGAAAAATGGGAGTAGTGATGACACTTCTGATCATGCATATATGTATATATTTTGAAAATAATAAAATAGCTTGGTAAGTTCCTTTGGCATAACTGTTACAGTGAAAGGTTCTCTTTGTTTGCAACCCTAACGGGAAATGAAATGGCATTTGTTTAACTTCATGTTAAATATAATTAAGTGAATGACTGACAAATGCAAATTCCAATGTATATTACGTTCTTATGCCTTCTGTATACTCCAGTCTCTGTATACTACTACTACTACTACTTCTACTACTCTAGAATGTAATATAAACAAAAAGAGTAACTGAAAAGTTGATGTATCTGGTCTTAATTTTTAGCCAGATACATCAACTTTTCAGCTACCATTTTTTATTATATTTTACTACAGATGAAGTTTATTAGGATGTTTTTGGTTTGTTGGCATTTTCTCCTTTGATTGTAAGATATTGGTCTTCTCAAACATAGGCTAAATTTTTATTATTTATTATTTTTTTTAAATGCTTGTGTTCAGTATGATTAAAAATAATCTTCACAACAATGTGAAAAGCATTGGATTCCTAGCTTTCATATATTTTCATGTGATATGATCCTTGCATGTGCAATGCAAGCATCCAAACTATGGCTATGCTTGCATGAAAATACTGATGGGTGTAGAGTCAATTGTATAATTGAGATACAAGTACCGGGTGTTACTGTTAAGGATACTTTTATCTATAGATGGTTTAGTATTTAAATTTGATGCTTTGTTGTGTCTGTAGGTCCTTGGATGTCCCTTATTTATTTATTTATTTATTTATTTATTTATTAGGTTTGCGTGGGCTTATTGCAGAATTTGGACAGTAAGTAGCACATGATAAGGTCATTTTTGCAAGTCCACCTCCAAACCATGAAAGGGAACTTCGGGAAAAAGTAATGCGCAACATTTCAGAATTCATCAGCAGATGCATAATCTTTCGACTAACAAATTTGCTGGAGGCATTTTATGTTCATCACCTGTTCCTGATGCTTTGTAAAATTATATCGAGCTCTGCATTAGTTAGCCGCATTTTTGTCATTAATCACCCCCAAAAAACATAATAAAGGCATAGTCGCATAAAGTAAGTTTTGTAGGCATGATGTAAGTTCTGTATATATCCACTATATCACACTTGAACTTAACTGAAATTGTAAATTTAATTATTTTTTCTGATATGTAGAATGTCTCTTGTAATTACCATGGTATATTATGATGCAGCCTCCTTAAATATTTGGAGGGGAAGCTTAACCTGACATTCACATTAAATTTGTTCGATGAAAATGTCCATATATTTCAATTTGCATGTTGGATTTAAATTGCTGATAAATCGGCAGGTTTCTTTTTTGCTTTTGTTTCACGTCCTGAACACCTTACTGACACATACTATCAAATTTAGTGTCTGTTTCACCACTTACAGTACGTCTCCATCTTTAATTTCTGCAGATTGCTATTTTGGAACTTTGATTTTTGCTTCTCTGCGCTTCTCAAAAATGTCAATGGGTTAGTGCAAGGCTTGATATAGCATATGATGTAAGGACCAAATATGCCAAGAACCACGATAGATCGTAGAAGTGAAAATTGATAGGGATAGAGCAAAATATGTTAATGTATTGGTATCCAATATGGTTGATGGGTTGCAGTCTTCATAAAAGACAGCAATTTAATAAAGCATCCCACATGGGTATGTTCTGTTACCTCCACGTGACATTATAAACGAGAATCCTCGATGTCGCAGTTAAACTAGTTTGACTTTGGTCTCTGGAATTTGTGTTATACTAGGAGTGGTCTATTCTTCTTAATTGCCATTTTTCAAGTTGAGAATCTCAAAACATAGTGGCTTTGTTTATGTAAGCTGAACCCAATTGAAAAGGCAGCACATATCCTATTACTTATAAACAAATCTCAACTTCAAGAAGTATGTCGGCAACAGACTAAAATAAGTATTTGTCGTCACATTCATTATATGGAAATGTTAACAACGCTCTTTTCACTATTTTCTTTCTATTATTTTATCTATAATTGAATGAAATTCATGTGAATCTAATCACTTTGAAAATAGGTTTTTGTTAAACAATAATGACTCTTTGATTTTGGTGAAACTCAATGTAAATTTCATCATATTAGGACATTGAAAGTGTTGAAGTGAGTGTTAAAAAGTGTATTACTAATACTACATTATACATGGAAAAATGCAAAAATCAGTCAAAGGGACAAATTCATTGCTTTCAAGATGATCCAAATGTATGAATGAAGAAGAGGGGAAACAAATCAAAGAACATGATAAAAAATGAAAAGCAAAAGGAGAGCAACCCTCACTATCATGTGACCAATAATGGTGTGTTTGAGAAGGGTGAGCAGTTCTATGCTAATGTTATTGCATAATCTATATGAGCTTCATGAATATAATTTTTCACCCAACGCATAAATATCTTTTATACAAGCATCTAACAAGTATTCTAAATTAAGAATTTTAAAGTGGAAACTTTACAATGAAAGTATAGTGTATTTAATGTTTTAAGTCAATATAGAATCGGTATAGAATTGTTTTTGGTAATCTGAAAAAGAAAAGAGACAATGAGTGTGTTTGGTTGAACAATAGACATCTATAGTAATAATAGTAAATTAGAGCTCTTTCACCATGATTTTTAGAAGAATGTGGTTGAGTGATTAAACATTGTCTCCGGTGTTTTGTTCCACCGAAATTTTTCACCGTGATTTTAGAAACACAGATTTTGTTATTGATAAATAGCACAACTTAATCCAACAAATTGCAACAAACAGCAAATGAAAAAACTTGTAGATCTATATTCATTCCTTTACAATTACGAAAATGGCTAACTTCAAACAAAGTCACAACTACAATACATATCATTCGGTAAAGGAAATAGTAAGGAATACTCACTTCATGCAAGCAAAATTCAGAAACACTAATGTAGAAAAAGATGAATATTCTAAGTTTGAATACATATTCCTCCAACATATCAATTGTCCCAGCTAACATTTGAGCTATACCTTGGAGACTAAGGTAACAAAGAGTTGGTGTAGATGTAATCTTCGTTCTCCAAATCTGTGTCTTCATTCCCACCATTTACTTGCTGACACTCAACGCCCTCTTTTTTACAATCACCTCTTCTCTGCATAATACAATGACCCAATTATTCTAAACTCTTTGAGCTTATCCCTTTTTTTCTTCTTCTTATTTATAGCAACAATACACAAGCTTCATTAATTACAATTTACATTAATAGTAAGAACACTCAAAAAATTTAAACACCAAAAAACAGACATATCAAGAGATAAAAAACTTAGAGAGGAAGTTTCAAAAGTCCAAACTCACAACATTAACAGAAGAACTAGTTCCAGGGCCACCACTAACAACTTGTTCATTGATTACTGCTTCACTTTGAACAACACACGTTACAATGAAGATGAAAATCACAAAGAGAAACAATGCTGGCTTTGAGAGTTTCATTTTATTGTACCTGCCCATAAATTATAACTTTGGAACATGTAAATGATCTTCAAATAAAAACTTAGTATAAAAGGACTAGTGTTAACAAAGAATAAATAAGATATGAAAAAGATCATAGTATAGCACCGACGATATGTTTGTACTTATATATATAATAATATAATACTTGTCAAAAATTAATATAATAATGAGTATTATAAATAAATTTTACTACTATTAAAAATTGAGAGTTTGAGGTTCGTTTTGGATTTGTCTCTGGATTCCTAAGCAGAAAGCTCGAGCATCAAAGATGTGTGGGTTGGTATTTTCTTATTTTAATTGAGTGGGAAAGAAGCACATAATCCTCTCAATAATACTACGTTAGTTGTTAAGAGGGATTCAAATAATTAACCCAATGTTCGATTAAAATGGAACTCAAAGAACATACCAGACTATTAATATTTAATATATATTAAAACAAAAACTAAAAGTTGATTTTTTTTAAAGAGTAATAGGACAAAACTTAGCTACAATTGTGTAAATACTTTATTTTTTCTTTCTGTTTTCAGGTCACAATTTAACACGCAAGCTATAGTTTCAAAATGAGTGATTTTTATAATTTTTTTAATATAATATTAATTATTTTTATAATTATACTATTTAATTAATATTACTTATATTATTTTTAAATTAATATATTTAAGTTTATATTTATGGTAATAATAAATACATCAAGAGAAATTCTACTACACATGTACAAAATTAACACTTACAGTTACAATTAGTTTTTAAATCAAAAGCTAAATTTCATTTAATAAAATTATTTAATATCGTATAAAAAATTATAATAACTAATATCATTTATTAAAAAAACAGACAAACTAATATTTAAAAAATTTATAGATTTGTTATTACTAACAATAACGAATGTTAATATATAAAAAAATAGTATAATATTTATAAATAATAAAATGTTTTTTTTTATAAAATTATCTTTTCAAATATAAAAATTTATTAATAATTTTTCATTTATAGAATGATTATTAATTTGTTAATTAAGAAAACAATTATACCAAAATCTTTTAATCTGTCGACTGTAGAAGTTCGCAAACACCAATACTTAATAATAATTTGATAAAAATATAATTCTTTAATTATATATTTTTCTTTTGTGAAAATTTCAAATTATATACTCATT
>JBBPBR010000004.1:67786542-67797946 GCA_037974775.1 Cicer pinnatifidum | reverse complement strand
CTTCAATAACTAATTTATAACTTTTGCTTATAAAATTGATTTTTATCTTGAAATTTATTATACAGCTAAGATTATAAAATCAATTTTTATTACCATAAAATTTATTGTATACTTAATTAAACCATGTTTAAGTGCAATAAATGAGAGTCGAAGGATTTTCACATTATAACTAAATGAATTTTATTTTGGTTATAAATAGTTTAACGGAAAAACCCACACATAATAAATAGAAAAAAATAATGTGTCACGAGTTTGAATCCGCAATCAACCTATCAAATATCTATGTAATATTTTACCATTCGAATTGTACTCACGAAACAAATTAAATAAGTTATTGAAAATTGAAAAAACTAGTCTCAAATTATCAAAACCATTATTAATAAGTTAAGATGGATGGAGCAAATAATACAAAAGAATATAATTCAGTCCCACAAAAATGATTTTTTTTTCTCTCATATATCCCATTTAAAAAAATAATCAAAATATCCATTTTAAAATTAATATATTAAAATAATTTTTTTACTTTAAAAAAATTGCAGAGTAGAGACGTAATCATGTAAAATATATTTTTTTTTCTCCTTAAAGAAGTTGCATCATCTGGATACGACCATATAGGTGTAATTTTTGTTGTACAAATAAAAAATAAATTAAATTAACACATAAAAAAAAAATAAAAAAAAATATTATTAATAAATTTTAACAAAGTACATTAAATGAAAAAAAATACATCAAATTTTAATTAACTATGTCCACCTAAATGTCCTTAGTCCCGCATCTATACGGTCGTCAAACTCATAAAACTTTTTGAACATTTTGAGATTGTTGTGGTTGATCTTCATTTTAATTGTGTCCCTCGTCGTTGTTCTCAATTATTGAAGGTGTATGCAACTCATATCCTTGATAATTTGTGTGTGGGTTAGAGCTATTGCCACCTGTCTCCATATAATTTTGAGTCACGTGGTTATACATGAAATCCAAAACAACATAATATGAAACTTTTGTAAGGGTTTATAGGTGCGATGGTGATGGACCATAATATGAAATGTATGATTCAGTAGGTGAGGCGATGACAAAGATGGTTATGTGGTTTTGGTGCATGTTTGTTTATGTGGGATTGATTATGGGTTGAGTGAACACAATGATATGTTGACCGATACAAATGAGGATTACAGTATATTGTTCGATAAAAATAAATAATTTAGAGTGTTGTCTAAATCAATTTATATATTATATGTTGCGGTGTAAAACACTTTCTACAAAGTGACATTAATCAATGCCACGTGTAGATTTTCATGTTCTCTTATGGCTGTGAATCTCTTGATGGAAGTCGAATTGAAGTGTCATCCTATGTGTATAATGTTTTTCAATAATACGATAACAATACATATAGGTACCTGGATTCCATGTCTCAATCTCTTATTTGGAAATTGTGTTGAAATCTGAGATATTGTCTCCAATAAATAACCATTTAATATATTTTGTTAAATTTTATTAATATAATTTATTTTTATAATTATATCTTATATATTAATTTAAATATTTTTTCGTTTGTTGAAAAAAAAAACTCATGGCTATATATCTCAAGAATGTGAACTCTTGTAGGATATATATATATATATATATATTTTACATAGTCCTATATCTGACTTCCGACTTCTTAAATGTTTAAAAAATAAGATATTTTAAGTATATTAATTTTTAAGTTAGGTATTTTAATTTTTATTCAATATATATATATATAAAACAATCACTTTATTAAATTATTTTTATTAACTATTTATATAGTGACATTATTATAAAATATAAAATGAATAATAATAATTTAAGAAAAACAATATTTTGTAGATATATATCGTTACAAATTTGACAATAATTTGTAAAAAAACTATTGGGATCCATCTAATTAAGAGAAGGAGAATAAGAGGATTGATAGAGATAAGGTCAAAGTAATATACCCAAAATGGCAATATAAGATATGGGAATAGGAGTTGAAGTTGAGGTGTAGTGGTTGCATCATTCTAATTGCACCCTTCCTCTCTCCCAGACAGACATCTTCTTTGACAACCCATCTACCCCCACTGTCTGCTTCTTAACGCCGTTTCTTTTTGTTTTTTCCCCTTCCCGTCAAATCTTTTACATCTACTGCTTCCTCGCATGACTATCTATTTCTATAAGGGAAAATAATTATCCTTACAACAGTATAAATTAGAAACCCAAATGTTTATTTTTCCCGACTAATAACTATATGCTAACTATTTCGAAAGTTAAAATTAACTTAATTGAGTGAAATTATTATTTATTTATTATTATTATTCTTCGCAATAAATAAATTTATTTTATATAAAAATTAAATGATTTTCTAATAAAATAAAAATAACTTTTAATTTATATAAAATGATTATACATTTGTCATTATGTCATAATTTAATTTACAAACATTAATATTAATAAGTTAGACGTCTTATTTTAAGTTTAAATTTAACACCTCACAATTATGTGAGTTAATTATAATAAAATGATTTAATTGTAATTTAAATTTTTTTATTTTTACTAACTCATAAAAAATGATGATTTGACATATTTTTAATGATGCAACATACAATCATATGATATAAAATTATTTAAATGCATTAATTGTTCATATATTATTAATACAATTAAAAATATGAAAAAAAATTATGAAGTTAAAATATAAATTTTATAATATTTTATTATAATTTCATGAGGGTTAATAATTATACATCGTCTATCATATGTCACATTATTAAAAAAATAGAAGAAATTAAAACTGTCTAACTTTTAAAATAAGATAATCAATTTCGTGAATCAATAAAAAATAAAAGAATTAAAACTGTAATTAAATCTAATAAAGTTTATTGATAAAAAAATAATTATACATTTTTTAATTTTTAAAATTTAAGATATATTTTTGAATAATTTTTACAAATATAATAAAATAAAAGACATAATTTTGTTTTAACATTATTTTTGTTGTTATAATGGATAAGTGAATGATCTATGATTTATGCAAGTAGAAAACAAAAGAGCAAATAATTAAAGTGAGACGGTGACGGCGTTAGATAGATGCATGTGCATGTAGGGCTGAATATATATATAGAGAGAGAGACCGAAGCCTAAAGTTGCCGTTTATGTCTCTCACAACAATTCACATTTCATATGTATTATGTATAGAGAGAGAGTCTATGCCTATGGTAGTAACAGCACACAACGCAACACAAGACAGTACAACATAGTGAATGAATGAAGGGAGAGAGAGAACGAGGAACTTGTCCTTTACAGACTGTAGTTACTTGCTCCCACCAACCAACACTCTCCACCTCACCCCCTCCCATTTCCATTCTCTATTCTTCTTCCTTTTTTCGTTAATAACTCCATCCTCTATTCTTTCTCAAAAAAAAAAAAAGTCCATTCTCTTAACCTATTGTTTATTACTAGTGTCTAGCAAAAATTTATTATTGTTAATTAATGATATCTAAATCATTAATTATTATTAACATTATTAATATAAAATTTTACAATTTTGTTATTTGTTACTTCTAGCCTTTTCATTATTATCTGTCATATGCAAAAAATTACTAATGATATTCATTTTATCTTTCATATATTATATAACATATCAGATATTATTATATGAGATTAATTTTGGCATATTATTAATGCAAATATCTTTTTATTATTAATCAATCATACCTTATCATTTATATTTTTCCAAAAAAAAGAAACTACCATTTACATAAAAAAATATAATTAAAATTAAATATTAAACAAACAGATGATATAATATTATAATTTTATTATAAAAAAAAAAAGCAAACCCTATAGTAGTATTATACTACACTAGAGTTTCTCTCTCATTGAAAGTTGAAACCCCTTCTTCCTCCTCCGTTCAATGTTGATGTTAACTTTCTTCTTCTTCTCTTCCTCTTTCTACCTCTAGGGTTCTTTTCTCTCTCTCTCTCTCTCTATCTCTCTGTAACTACGAAATGAAATAATTAAGACGTGTCGTGTCTTGTCGTCTGTTGTATAGACAACATACCCATCCACATTCACTCCGATGAATCCCCCACCCAAATTCTTCTTCATCTCCGCCACACATTTACTTCTCATTCTACTCTCAACTTGCACCGCTTCACTACCGGAGCTCCGATCTCTACTCGAATTCAAAAAAGGCATTACCATAGATCCATCCAATCGAGTTCTCAACTCATGGAACCCTTCTTCCATCACCACTGCCGACTCATGTCCTCACTCATGGGTTGGAATCCTCTGCGACGACCTCACCGGAAACGTCACCGGAATTATCCTCGACGAATTCAGTCTCGTCGGTGAACTCAAGTTTCAAACTTTACTTGACCTTAAAATGCTTAAAAATCTTAGTCTCTCCGGTAACCGGTTCACCGGAAGGTTACCACCTGCGTTAGGTACACTAACTTCTCTTCAACATTTGGATCTTTCACATAACAACTTCTATGGTCCAATTCCGGCACGGATCAACGATCTTTGGGGACTTAATTACCTTAATTTATCACATAATGAATTCAAAGGTGGATTTCCAACTGGTCTCAACAATCTTCAACAACTTAGGGTTCTAGATTTGCATTCTAACAAACTTTGGGCTGACATTGGTGACCTTCTTCCTACTCTTCACAACGTCGAATTCCTCGATTTGAGTCACAATCTTTTCTACGGTGGACTTTCACTCACTCTTCAGAATCTTTCATCTTTGGCTAATACAGTTCGTTACTTGAACTTGAGTCATAACAATTTGAATGGAAACTTCTTTCTCAATGATTCCATTGAATTGTTTCGCAATTTGCAAGCTTTGGATTTGACTAATAATTTGATCAGAGGGGAGCTTCCTTCTTTTGGTTCTTTGCCTGGACTTAGGGTTCTGAGACTTGCACGTAATCTCTTCTTTGGGGCTGTGCCTGAGGATTTGTTGCAGAATTCAATGTCATTGGAAGAATTGGATCTTAGCTCCAATGGCTTTACTGGTAAAAATATTTTCTACTTTGAGGATCACTAGCTAGTTAGTGTAGGTGTAGCATTGATCTATGTTTATCTATTTAATTTAATTTTTTTTTACCCTTTTTTTAGTTTCTATGTTTTCAAGCTTTGTTTAGACAGAGTTACCACTATTTATAGCTTTAACTATGCTAGTTCAGTTTTAGGAGTATGCAATGCAATATGCATGTTGGATTCTAATTAAAAATAATGTATTTCGATTTCAACCTCTTATTACTTAACCAAAATGAAATGCAGGGTCGCCTAAAGTTGCATATGTATGCACTTGGTTGTGTATTTATCTGCATGCACATGCATTTAGTATATTGAAAGGGTATATAACATGTTGGATTCTAATTAAAAATAATGTATTTCGATTTCAACCTCTTATTACTTAACCAAAATGAAATGCAGGGTCGCCTAAAGTTGCATATGTATGCACTTGGTTGTGCATTTATCTGCATGCACATGCATTTAGTATATTGAAAGGGTATATAACTGTAAACCAGAAACCTTTTCGACCATAGTATTTTGTCTTGGCAAAAAGGTCACTGGCGCGAGTGAGGATGAGGGTAGGGGGTGTTTTTTAATGAATGCTTATAAATTCCGTTTTGAATGTGATTGAATTGAAACAATGAGCATGCAAATAAATAAACACACTTGTTTTCTCCCGATCGACATAGATAGAGGGCGAAAAAAAAATATTTATATTGTTGGTGGGGGGAGATAGAGGGAATGAGGGAGAACTAGAGGGGAAGGGAATGATGTTTAGTCTTTTTTGTTATACATTTTTTCTAATGAACACTTCCTTTGTGGATGGTCTTCCTTACCTTCGATCAGGCATTATTTGTTTGGTGTCTATGACTCTTTGTATATGATTGTATCTTATGATGCTTGATTTTTGGCTCATTTGTTTATCATATTTTGTAGTGCTCTGATGACCTAATAGATCTTTTCCTTCCAGTTGGATATTTAATCCTGAACTGTCTCGTCTTTGTTTCCTTCAGTACAAAGCTTTTTCTTTTCAATTGGTCTGTCTTATAATTTTCTGTATGAATTTCTCTTGTTCACTCCCATCCCAGCACTTTCTTTCCTTTTGAATTTACATGTTTCAAGCTAAAATACCAATTTAATTAACAGTTGTCAAGTAAGTTTTCACGAGGCGCTTTTATTTATACATAAATGATTATTATTGAATCATGGTTTGTGAAGTATTTCAGATTTTGGGGTTTAAATTATTTAGAAAAAGAAAAAGTCAGTACACTCAATACTCTGTTGATTTATTTGCATATCTTTGCTTATGTGCAGGCTCAATTCCTGTAGTTAACTCTACCAGTTTAATTGTTTTGGATCTTTCATCGAATAGTTTATCAGGCTCATTGCCAACATCTTTGAGATGTACAGTCATAGACTTGAGCAAGAATATGTTATCCGGTGACGCGTCTGTTATAGAGACCTGGGAACCCACTATGGAGGTTATTGATCTGAGTTCCAACAAGCTGTCAGGATCCTTGCCTTCGATTTTAGGGACATATTCAAAATTGTCTACCCTTGACTTAAGTTTTAATGAACTTAATGGATCCATTCCAGTTAGTTTTGTTACTTCATCATCCCTGATAAGGCTGAATCTTTCTGGAAATCAATTAACAGGACCACTTTTGCTTCAAGGTTCAGGGGCAAGTGAATTACTACTTATGCCTCCGTTTCAACCAATGGAATATTTTGATGTATCTAACAACTCTTTAGAAGGTGTCTTGCCTTCTGATATAGGTAGGATGGGCGGGCTCAAACTGCTGAATCTGGCAATGAATGGCTTTTCCGGACAGTTTCCAAATGAATTGGACAAACTTATTTATTTGGAACACCTTGATTTGTCTAACAACAAATTTACTGGAAACATTCCCGATAAGCTTTCATCTAGCTTGACTGTATTTAATGTGTCCAATAATGATCTATCAGGCCATGTTCCTGAAAATTTGCGGCGGTTTCCTCCTTCATCCTTTTTCCCCGGAAATGAAAAGCTAAAGTTACCAAATACATCTCCTGAAAATTCTTCTGTGCCAGATAATATTTCAGGTAAAGGTAAACATCATAGTTCGAAGGGTAATATCAGGATAGCAATTATTCTTGCTTCTGTGGGTGCTGCTGTGATGATTGCTTTTGTTTTATTGGCTTATCATCGAACACAAGCAAAAGAATTTCATGGTAGAAGTGAGTTTACTGGCCAAACTACCGGAAGAGATGCCAAGTTAGGAGGACTTTCAAGGCCTTCCCTCTTCAAGTTCAATGCAAATGCTCGACCTCCAACTTCTTTGAGCTTTTCTAATGATCACTTATTGACATCTAATTCAAGGTCACTTTCTGGACAGCAGTCTGAGTTTATAACTGAAATTTCTGAGCATGGCTTGTCCCAGGGAATGATAGCAAGTAGTTCAGCACCTGTAAATCCTAATTTGATGGATTACCCTCCCACGACATCTGGAAGGAAGTCTTCTCCTGGTTCTCCATTGTCGTCCTCACCACGTTTTATAGAGTCTTGTGAAAAGCCTGTGATGTTGGACGTCTACTCACCAGATCGACTGGCTGGGGAACTGTTTTTCCTGGATTCTTCGCTAGCATTCACTGCTGAGGAATTATCTCGAGCTCCAGCTGAAGTTCTTGGCAGAAGTAGCCATGGTACTCTGTACAAAGCTACTCTGGACAGTGGTCATATGTTGACTGTAAAATGGTTAAGGGTGGGGTTGGTCAAACATAAAAAGGAATTTGCTAGAGAAGTTAAAAGAATTGGTTCTATGAGGCATCCAAACATTGTCCCATTACGAGCATACTATTGGGGGCCTAGGGAACAGGAGAGGCTTCTTTTAGCTGACTTTATTCATGGAGACAGCTTGGCCCTCCATCTCTATGGTAAGAGTTAACTTTTCCGTTGACATATCTCAAACCTCCGCTTTCACTTGTCTTTTTTGTTTTGTTTAAGTGATGTTCTATAGGCACTATTTGTGTTTGTGTTCTTCACCAACTATTACATGCACATTATATATTTGAGTCAAATGAAAATTCAAAATGGTTCAGTTTATACTATTGGATACACAGTCATATGCTGAGTTATGATGGGAAAATAGTGAAAACAGCACACATGGAATTGCACCTAAGTTTTGTTCTTTTTATTGATAGCCTTTATTGTGTCCTACAGTTATCATCTGCCTTGTGCATACCTTTTATTTATGAACAAGGAAATACACCTAACTTTTGTTCTTTTCTTTGCTAGCATTTAGTGTGTCTCATACTTATCATCTGCATTGTGCATACCTTTTTTATATGAATGTGAGTTTTCCTTTTCGCAATTAGAATTTCCTTATACCCAAGTATCCAATGAACTGAATGAAGAAATTGTAACTGCTTGGCATTTGTGTAACTAGTAGGAGTTTGTTTCACATAACTTCCTAAACCTATTAATTTTTTTTTTATAAAGTTTTTGTTTTTTAATTCCTACTAGCTTACTATTTGCCTTTCTCTGTTTCTGAAAGGAAAAGGGGGGTGGGGGCTCCAGTTTGCTTTTCTACATTGGAAAATCTCTTTAATGCCAAGGGTAAAATGCATGATTAATTCCTGTATCCTGCCTGGCACAGTTAGATGATAATTTGACCAGGGCTTGAACAAAAATCATGTGAATGGACCAATGTATGTGTTTTCCAGAACGTGAGTACATTACCGGTTTATGCGGCTCTTTGCGAGTAGAATTTACTCCAAAAATTTGATTCTTATTGATAAGGAAAAATGTTATTTTGCTGGATGCCGTCACCTTTACTTTCTAGTCATTTGACTGGGTTTTGCTCCCAACATCTGGAAGACAGACTCATCTTCCATTGTGTGCTGGAAACTGTCAATTGTTCAAGCTGTTGCTAATGCTAGGTGTATTGTAGAGTTTTAGGGCTGTATGTCCAAATTTGAGTTTGTGTTGTAAGTATTCCTAAGGTGCAACTTATGAAATAGTTTATTTGAGACATTCTTTAGAACTCTTGAATTCTTTAGTTAGCCCACCGTTTGTTCATGCGGGAGTATTTTTACTTGACACGAGCTTTTTGTTCAATTAGTATAATATTAATGTATCTGTTTGCACAGAGACCACACCCCGGAGGTACTCGCCATTGTCGTTCAGCCAGAGAATAAGAGTTGCAGTGGATGTTGCAAGATGTCTTTTATACCTTCACGACCGAGGGCTTCCCCATGGAAATCTGAAGCCGACAAACATTCTGTTGGCAGGCCCTGATTACAGTACTTGTCTTACTGACTACGGTCTCCATCGGCTCATGACGCCGGCTGGAGTTGCAGAACAGATACTAAATCTAGGAGCACTTGGTTACCGTGCTCCAGAACTTGCTACTGCATCCAAACCAGTTCCATCATTTAAGGCAGACATCTATGCACTCGGGGTGATCCTAATGGAATTATTAACGAGAAAAAGTGCAGGCGACATAATATCTGGACAATCAGGTGCTGTTGATCTTACAGATTGGGTTAGGCTGTGTGAGAGAGAAGGAAGGGTAATGGACTGTATAGACAGAGACATTGCAGGTGGTGAAGAATCCTCAAAAGAGATGGACCAACTGCTTGCAACATCTCTCAGGTGTATTCTCCCTGTAAATGAAAGACCTAACATCAGACAAGTTTTTGAAGATCTATGTTCTATATTGGCTTGAATTTTTTGTACATGTGTCTGGGAATTAGTTTTTTATTTTTGGTTCCTCGACCCATTATTGTTATTTTCTGATTCTTTGTACTCATCTTATCTCCTCCCTAATTGGTTTAAGGCCTTATTTTGGGCTAATCATCCTATTCTTTTCTTCTATTATTCTCTTTTTATTTTTCTAGAAAGAACACTATTTCTTGTAAAGCGATAATCATTGATTAATCGACAGTGTTGGTGTTTGATTTGAAAAGCAGATGCGAGAATTCTTTTCTCTTAACCTCTAGTGGAGTAGTTTAATTTCCATTGTATTTCCTCCTTGAAGTCTTCAAATTCTAAAGTTAATAAAAAAAAATTGTTGAGTATAATACCCTATTAACACAATCAATCTTATAATTTTAGCATGTCTTTTAATTTGTAAGTTTTCATGCATGAATATCTTTAAATTTTATCCCTTGCAGTTAGATTGGACAATTGATAAATTAATCATTTTCTGCCAACCAGTTAAATGGGTTTTATAAGAGAATCTCTCGTGGCCAGAACATTTTGGGGTGTATAATCATTACCAAGTGGCTCCTACTAACTATGTTATATATTATTTTACTTGAACAACTCATGTTTATTTTACTCCATTATTTAAATTTTCAAGCAAGCCCCTATCAAGTAGCATGTGCATGTGCTTGCATTAATGGGGGCGACACATTTTTTTCATTTTGTCAATTTATAGAATACCTTATTTAAGATATCTACGAATATTTTTATGAAATTCAACTTACAATATGAGATTATTCCAATTAAAAAACATAAGTCAAAGAATCATTCCTCAAGTCTATGGAACCTCATTTAGAGATGCTCTGAGACATTTGACTAATCTGTAGTTTACTGTGAGCTCGTTTTCCCTTGCTAACATCAACATGTAAGAGCACAAGCATATCATAGAGTACAAAAAGATGATGACCATCTTAATTAACTATATTGCGTGGACTTCGTTGCCATACCATTTTGCCTATCAACAAGTGTATGTGGTAGAACCCAAGTTCATTTTTTGTATTTAAATGATTAACTTCTCCCTTCTACTCTATTTGGCCATGTATTAGCTGATACTATAACAACTCTACTATGAGAGTGTTTTTTATTTGGTCAACTATGAAAGCGTATTATGTTATGAAAACAATCCTATTTGGTGTAAAAGTCAGATATTTCACTTGCCACCTCATCTATCCTTCTCACCCCTTTAACACATTTAAAGAGATTATTTTACTCCTTTTGCTTTATATAAAAATAGAAAATTCCATAAATTTAGATATTTTGAAATAGAATAGGAAAATTTTCAAAAAATGAAATTTTAAAAAAATAATACCCTTATTTTGAACCAAAATTTACATTTTCAAAATTTGAGTAAAATTCTAAATTTTTAAAACCTTTCATCTACTTCGAAAGTTTTGAAATTTAAATTACGTTTTTAAAATTTAGTTTATGAAGCTTTAGAAAAAATTATGTTTTGAATTTTTGAAAGTTCAATTTTTTTTTTATTAAAGGTAGTTTCAAAAATTTCAAACTAATTCAAACTTTCAATTATTTTTTATTAATTTGAAACATTGAAAATGTAATTTCCAATTTTTTAAAAAAATTTCAAAAGTTTCAAACAATACGAAATTTCTGAAATAAAACATTTTAAAAATAAAAAAATTA
>JBBPBR010000004.1:67771462-67786272 GCA_037974775.1 Cicer pinnatifidum | reverse complement strand
AAAATTGTAAAATTACGTTTCGAAATTTAATTTTTGAAACTTCAAAAAAAAATCAATGTTTCAAAATTTGAAAGTTTGAAAACTTTACATCTAAAACTTTTGTTAATGGTGAAAGTTTCAAAAATATTTTATAAATATAATAAATTATATTTCATAAATTATCAATTAATTCTAATTTTTAAAAATAAATTCATTTTGTATTTCAAAAATTTTATAATTAACTAAAGTCTCAAAAATTTAAAAATTCTCTAATAATTTTTGCTAAAGTTTTGAACGTGTGACTAAAAAGAAAAAAAAACTTTTATATATAGTAAAAAGGATAGAATGATGATATCTTAAAATATATTGAAAGGGTGAGAGATATAGATTAGAGGTAGCAAAGCAGAAAACTCTTACTAGTCACACATAAGCTAGCCCATTTTGACCCAAGCCCACATACATATAAAGACAGCTTCCTCCTATCAGGTATACGAAAATTTTATCCCATACTCCCTTAATTATACTTATACTTCCAAATAAGAAAGAAAATAGTGTTTTTGTCCACGTTTAAATAATAAAACTCCAAAAAATTTACCATTTCCTTTGTTAACCTTTCCAGAAAATAAAAGTGAGTTTTTTTTTCTTTTAAATTTCTGGAGAACTTTTGAATCAAAGTTTTCCGATACACAACATACACTCTGAAATTTTTTGTTCAAGTTTCCCAGTACAGAAGCTAACTTCCGGAGAACTTTTTTCAACCTCTCCGACACATAAGCCTCTTTCGGAAACATTTTTTAAACTTCTCCGGTACAAATGCCTCTTCCAAAAATCCTTTTTAAACTTCTCCAATATAGAACCCTCTTACGGGAAACTTGGAGGTTTACCATTTCCGGTAGTTACGGGGGAACTTGAACCTCAAGTTCTCCAGAAGTTATATTATTTTTTTATTATTTTAATTAATTATGATTTTATAACTAATTGTGATTTCTTTCTTTTTATTTTTTAATTTTTCAGTGGTCGCACGAGGAAGAGATGAAAAAATCATACGAATTACATGTGACACTGATACTTCTACATTATCCATGATGAATCCTCCATAGAGGATTCGACCGACAACTTCAAGGAGAAGAAGACAAATGATAATTGAAAATGATGATGAAAGAAAATATGATCACCGATTTATCTCAGATGTGACTATCCATCAGCAGAAGGAGCCTCCTATAGTGCATGAAGAGGAGGAGGAAGATGTACATGAGCGGGTGGATATATATGAGTAGGAGGAGGTACGTGAGCAGGTGAATGTACATGAGCAGGAGGAGGCTACACCTGCTCATGAGGGAGAGCATATGGAGGAGGGGCATGATGGAGCTCAGGGACCTGGTGAGCTCACACGATATCCTAGAGGACCTTATGATTTGTCTGTCCTTATACGATACCATCATCATGTTTCAGTTAAATTGTTGTTTGGTGAGGTATGTTAAATTAATTTTTTTTATAGTGCATTACAAATATTTAAATTAATTATTATTTTTGGTCTATATTTAATTTTAATGTCATATATTTTCTTTGTATACATGAGCGACCATTGCTGAAAATTATTGTGCATGGAAAGAAAATACAACAATTTACCATGCGAGTACTCCCGCGACCCATAGAGAACTGGGTGAATTTGTCAGGATCAAAGCTATTACAACAAAGTAGTTTGAATATGATCGACAACAACCTGATTTCTGCATTTGTGGAAAGATGACATTCTGAGACATCGTTATTTCATGTCATTTAACGGAAGAGATATGAGAGGAGACCAAAAAGACTAGAGGTACGCACTATAGACTGTATTGGTTGAAAGATATATTCATAAAACAGTGTACATCAGAGAGATTTGACTGTGCTGCTAGGGCGTATCTGTTGAATTTAGTAGGGAGTACTATTTTCGCTTACAAGAGTCATACTCTAGTTAATTGATGCGAAATACCTTCTTTTATTCAGACATTTAGACGATACAACTAAATACACATGAGGTACCGCTGCACTCGTAGTCCTTTATTACTACCTCTCATATGCCTCATGTTATGACAACAAACAACTAGGTGGATATATGTTGCTGCTTCAGGTATCATTTATTTATTTAATTTTAATTATTAAATATTATGTTATTTATTGTTAATTATTAATTTTAATGTATATCATTTATTTATTTTTATGTTTAATTATTTGTATATCATTTATTTATTTTTATGTTTATGTTTATTTTCATTTTTAATTTTTATTTATTGTTAATTATTTATTTTTGTATTATAATTAATATATTTATTTTTATTTGCAACAGTGTTGGATTTACGAATATTTTCTAAATATTTATAATAGAGGTGACTAGGGTGTTGACGTGAAATGCTTTGCCAGAATAAATAAATGGTGCTACAAACAAGGCAAACACTTGAATAAATGTTGCACCTCTATTCTATTACCTCTCACGTGCAATCAAATCATACTCATTTGTTTATATATTTGTGAGATCTTAGTAAAATTGTTCTTATCCCGGTCTTGCAATGAGAGTAATACGTGTCTCGGTGCAACATTATATTTTGTTAAGTCCTAAAGATGCTTTTTTTCTTCTTCATCTAAGCGTCCAACAAATGTATTCCCCTTCAAAGTATCATGTAATTCATAGTTGTGAATTCCACAAATTACTTTAATTGTCCATCTTGAACCAACTTTTAATGATTTTGATCTAAGCTTGAAAGAACAATCACACTTTTTTGTTGAACTATCAGCACACTTGTATTTTCCTCTTTTGTCACAACCTAATATTAATTTATTTCTCCTTCATTTATCTCTTGTCTCTATATCTGATCTTCTAACAATAACAATAACTTTATTTTTTATACCAATTTCTTTAGCCCAATTTACAATATCGTCCCTTGTACTAAATATCTGAAATAAAATATAAAATAAATTATAATTAATCATAATAATATATTTTTATAATATTAATATTAATTATAATTATTCATACCTAAAATGTGTAAAAAATATTTGTAGTATCGAAGCATATTTTATCAAATAATAGTAGTGGTTTATCCATATCTATTAACATTTAAAAAAATTAATAAAATTAAAAAAACTATAAAATTAAAAAAATAAAAAAATAGGTGTGCACTGGAAAACTTGTGAGTGGAGTTTTTCGAAAACACCTTATGTATCGAAAAACATGTGAATTAAGTTTTCTGGTACACATTTTTTCCTTTTTGTACCGGAAATCTTTTTTTTAAGTTTTTTGGTAAAAACCTTATGTATCGGAAAACTTGAAAAACAATTTCCATAAATTACCAGAAAACTTGCACCTATCGGGATTCTTATTTATGGCTCAAGAAATAATGAAATGGTGAAAACAATGTGATTCAATTTTTTTTTGAGAAATAAATTTTGTTGATTTTTTTATATAAAAATTTACAATTTTTTATTTTTTCCTCAAATTTTTTTATTTATTTTGTGCACAAAACTTTTCAAGAAAAAAATGATTTAAATTTTTTTTCAAGACAAAAATATTTTACATTTTCTTGAAGAAAATTTCTGATATTTTTTTCAAGAAAAATAAATATAATTTTTTTTTTAAAATATATATCTCAATTAACAATACATTGGACATATGAACCCCTCATTTAAGCCAGCAAAAAATAATGAGTCGGGACCTTAAAAAATTTATTTCAATAGGGGGTCCAATATTAGAGGTGTTATATGAGATTTTTTGAGATAGGACTTGAGACTTTGAGACTTTATTGATAGCTCTAAAGTCATCCAAACTGCAACTTAAAACAAACTGACTCAACACATATCATGGTTTGAAACGAATTGAAAAATTCATCAAAATTTTCAAATAAAACCCATAAAATTAATTACCATCTTCAATATAATGCAAATTTCATAACTCAAATATTCAAATAAACTCATATTTTCATTATTTATTTGATGAATTTGATGTTGTTGGAAATAAAAATATGAGTTTATTTGAATATTTGTGCTATACATTTGATGAATATATGAAATTTCTTGAAATTAGTATTAAAATTTATGGGTTTTGTTTGAAGATTTTGATGAACTTTCTAAGTTTTTGTAGAGAAAGGCTAACATTGTTGATATTTTAAGATATAAATGATCAAATTGTTACTTAAAATTAAATAAAAGACAAAATCGAGAAAAAATATAAAGAAATAAAGTGTTACATGAAGATAAGTTAAGAAACCGCATGATCAATTATAAAGAAAAAAAAGTTATTGAAGGATTTTGGTATGCTTAGATAAGTACTCATTGAGAATGGTTTTTGGTTTTCTGTTCTTAAACTTTTTAAAACTAAAACCAGTTTTAAGTTTTCAATTTTCAATTATGAATTTTAATTGATAGTTGAGATTTAGTTTTTATTTTATTTGAATTGAATTATTTTCTTTATCATATCTCATTATGAACTCACCAAATATAAAAATATCAAAATGTAAAAATAATTAAAAGTATTAATTATTTTAAAATACATTAAATAATATAAAATTTATAATTTATTTAATTAATAATTTTAGTAATAGTGGTTAAAAATGATAGTTGTGGAAGATGATTATGTAGTACTGATTGATGTTGAAGACGATTGCAGCGGTCAAATGAGACACTATATAGTTGGAGGTGTGGTGGCGATGAGTGTCAAAGATAGTGGTAGTTGATGTTCGAGGTAGGTGATCGGTGGTGATAGGAATTATCAGAGGTGGATGGGTGGTGATGACGGAGGTGATCGGAGATAGTGGTGGGAGGTGAGTGGTCGATGATAGGAGATCGGTGGTCGGCGTGGATGGCCGGTGATGAGAGATGGTGGTTGGAGGTTGTCATAAATGGTGGTGGTCGGAGGTGAGTAATTGGTGAGGATAAAGGTGATGGATGGTTGTTGGAATGTTATTTATGTCTAATGATGGTATCATGTTAATTTAAAAACAAAATCAAGAATTATAAAATCTATTTTTTAATTTTGAATTTAAAAAATATAAAATCATTTTCAAATTAAGTAAAAAAAATATCTCAATCAATTTTATGTAACAAGTTTTAGTTTTGAAATTGACTTTCAAAATAAAAAACCGACAATCACGCCAAAGAAACCTTAAAAGATTCAAATTATTTATATGTTGTTATAATAATTATAATACTCCAAAAATTAATATTTTTAATCATAAAACATTATTTTATTATTATGTTCTACGAAATTAATCTCTTAATAGTGAAAAATTTTCTTGATATTAAAAGAACATTATTCACTATTCAGCCAGGGTTAGGGCTGGTATACCTTTGACAAGACTTTCAAATGTATTATTGACCCTTTTCAAGTTTCTTTTTTAATTTGAGAATGAATGTTCTATGTTGGCTTATAATTACTAATTAGTACTACAAAAATTAGAAAATAATTATACAAAAGAGTATATTTTATCAGAGTTAACTTTTGAAGCAACATTTGAAAGTAGAAAAGCAATGGTGAAGAAATGGTGATGGTAGGTTATTTCTGGGTTTGGTGTCATGGCCTGATACATATGGATATAAATATAGAATTAGTAGAAGATAGATAGTTTAAGATGAAAATGAAAATGAATATAAGTATTGTGAAATTGGGTTGGCAGTGAGAGAAGAGGACAAGGGTGCGAATTGTAAGCCTAAAAATACGGGTCAAACAAGAATGGATGGTGCCACTCCCTTACACTCTAAGCATTCCCTTTTTTGTAATTTCATTTCATTTATTCTATTCTCTCTTTCACCACCCACTTTGATTCAACACTTTCCAATATCCTATTCATTCTTTTTTTTATAATAAACACACCCATCAATATCATTGCCAATTACTTAATTTGGTTAATTTCTACTACTAATCTCTCTTCATAATCTAGTTTAGGTTCTTTTCATTGATAAAGTACAATATCAGTTACTTATAGGTCTCTCTCTTCCATATCACATCATCTCAACTTAGATTAATCATTCTAGACTTTACATCATCATCATCATCATATATGTATGATTTGAAAGCCAGTTTTTGGTTTCTTTGTATTAAGTTAAGGTGTAGTTCAAGGGAAATGTCTTTTGTGTGAACTAGACAAATATAGTTAAGCAGTTAACTGTCTTAATTAATCATCTATATAGTATATATATATATATACAAGGAATTCATTCAAATTGTGAGATGAAATTACTGGAGTTGTTGTAGATTCTTAATTAATTGTGAAAATGATTTTTCCACATCATCATAACTTGGTTGAGATGTCCCAAACATTACACTATTAACAAAAGTCATTTTCTTCAACTTATCTTGAAAGATGTCCAATCTTTTTCCTTGTTGCAGTAACATAAAGGAGGAAACGTTTTGATCATCTAGCTTCAAACTTTCAAAGCAATTCCATTAAAATCAACTTAAAGAATGAATATATATTAAGTGTGTTTCTTAATATATTTGTATATCATGATTCATTTACACTATGCTTCTTTTGAAATTTACCCTCAATTGATTTAGGTGTTTGTATTTCATGCTATTTTGAGCTTCCAAACTAAGAACAGCTAAATTAGGAGGGAACAAAGCTTTTCAACTTACAAGTAACTCTAAAATAAACAAAAAGATAGTGTCTATGTTTTTACTTTATTTATATATAACCGAAATCTTTAGTATTTAAACTATGATCCGTAATTGTAATCATAATTTTGACTATAGCAACTACATTTTATTTTTATTTTTTATTGTAATATAAAGACTTACGGTGTAATTGTAACCACAACAATAAAAATATTATAGAAAATTAATAAATAATTTCAGATTCATTGATTGAGTATGTATTTGTTATATTAATCAATTTTAATTAATAATCAATTTTTGTTCATTGATCAAACAATTTGGACCTTAAACTATAATATTTCAAAAGAAGCTAGCTATAACATTCCATTGGAAAAAAAAACTATATAATCATTTTGATATCAAACTAAGTCGGTTATTTTGAAATATTTGATAATATATCAACATTTAAATTTATGATTGTTAAATGGCTATCACTTGAAGAATAATTAACACACGAAGTTTTTTCCGCATCAATTATATAATAAGATGGCATATATATAATATATTAACACAAACATACTCAATTTATAATATAAGCATAGAAAGAGTGAGAAAAAGGTAGACCTGTCCTCCAGCTACCTCAATAAGAAGCAAGAACCACATGCATGGATGCAATTGAATCAGAAAACTAATTAATTAACAAAGTCAAAACACATTTAAGAACTCACACGTGAGTAACCACTCATTGAGCTGGCGTTTAAATTTATTTAGACTTTCCTAATAGTAGTAAAAATATATACATATAGTTCAAGAAATATATCCTCGTACATATGATAAACCAGAAAGCTAGCTTCAAAACATTATTATTAAAACAAACAAAAAACAATTATCTTTTTCTCCCATATCACTCTTTAATTTCTCTTGTCTATTGAGTATATTTCTTATATACATTAAAAATATAGATGGACATTTATATCCTTTTGTATACCTTGCCTTTTAGTACACTTATTTTCTACCAATATTTTCCTTTCTTCTTCTTCTTCTTCTTCTTCTCTTCTTCTGTGACTTTGTAGCTAGCAACTCTCTCCATTTTGTAAGTGACTCCTACTTCTTCATACTCAGAGGGCATGCCTGAATGTCCAGAGAAAGGTAACACACAAATCTCTTACACACATGCACTCTGCTAATCCTAGCTTGATTTTTTTTCTGATTCATGACATCAACTATAGTTTTCTTTTTATAAATTTTTTTATTAGTGCTCAATAACAAAGTTTTGATTTAGCCCTTTTGGAAAACTCACCATTTGTTATCATTTAATAACTAACTATAGTAATTAGTAAGTTGGTGGTTATGTTAGTTTTCAGAAACCAGTTAGATTTGTTGTGAATGACATGATATTTATGGGTGTATGGCAGGGAGAGATTTGAAGAGATAGGAAAGAAGATAAAGAGGGAAGGAGATGTTTCTTCTCAGATGGGAAGAAGACATATGTTAGGTCCTCCTGGAACCCTAAATACTATCACCCCTTGTGCAGCATGTAAGCTTTTAAGAAGAAGATGTGCTCAAGAGTGTCCCTTTTCTCCATATTTCTCCCCCCATGAGCCTCACAAGTTTGCTTCTGTTCACAAAGTTTTTGGTGCTAGCAATGTCTCAAAGATGCTAATGGTAAACAACTCAACTTTAAACAATATTTTAAATTGCAATTGCGATTACACTGGTAACCTTTATACTTTATACCGCATAATTAATTAACAAAGATAAAAAATAAGAAATAATATTGGATTTATGAAATGTATAGGAGGTAGCAGAGTGTCAAAGAGCAGATGCAGCAAATAGTCTTGTTTATGAAGCAAATGTGAGACTAAGAGATCCAGTGTATGGATGCATGGGTGCAATTTCAGCATTACAACAACAGGTTCAATCTTTACAAGCTGAACTGAATGTAGTGAGAGGTGAAATACTTAAATACAAATTAAGGGAAGCTAACATGAATAATATGAATATGATATCACTACCCTCTTCTCATCATCATGTTTCAATGCTACTACCTAATACCTCTGGAGGAGTTGTTTCAAATATTGCTACTACACCCCTACCTCCAACACCACCACCACCACCACCACCTCTTCCTCTTTCTACAATTACTTCTTCCTCTTCTTCTTTATACATCCAACAACAGAGTGATCCCAACAACTATAGCAGAATTTCAAGTGAACATCATAATAATATTTCCTATTTTGGTTAAATTACAATAATATATTCCATTTGTCTAATTGTCTTAATTAATTAATTTTGGTTTGGGAATTGGTATTAATTGCGCACGTGAGATGCATGTGAGTGTGTTAATCTGTGCCACTCTCACAAATATGAAACTCAAAATAACTTCTCTTCTAGTTTAGCTCATTAAAGTAATAACGTATTTGGTGGATGGTCATGCTCCATTGGGAACTATTTCAATTTCAATTTCAATTTATCTTCAATTAATTTCCTTGGCGTGAGGATTTCAGCTACTACACAATTAGTGCCAAGAGGAGGAAATCTTAGTCGTATAAGCAACAAAGATACATATTTTTTGCTTTAATTTGTTTTAAATGCTTCATTATTTATATATAGATGTGACATGTATTGGTCCCATGTCATCATTGCTTAAACTCGTGGCATCTTCCTAATGTAGTCTTCACATAAACCAATCATTAACTTAATAGCTCCTTTTACTATTTCGATATATACTATACTTTTTAGATTTTTTTTTTTTTGCTTCATTCACATACGTAAGTGTATCTTTGAGTATATATACTATAGTTTCGATCCTGGATTAACAAAGGTTTTGCTGCATCATTTTTCTTTAGTTCTCGAACTCATAATCAATGCATGTGAAAGAGAGGGGACCCCAAGAATAAGCTCTTCTTGGATCTCACTCAACTCTTCTTTCAATTTCTCATTTGCCAATATGACACTCCTCTTTTGTACAATAGCTTTTTTTTTCTTCCGATAAATCCACTTTGCATAATTCTTACTAAGAAAATAATTAGTTATTAATTTTTATAATAAAAATTATATTAATAGTTGTTAATAAAGAAATTAAATAAATTGAAATACAATAAATAAAAGTATATTAATGTAGAAAAAAAATTAAAAGGAACGATAGGGAGTATTGAATTAATGGATGTGACCATTGAATCTTGGCCGTTTGTTTCTAATCAGCTCAATAATTGGTTTCTATGTTTCACACCTCCTAAGTTACCATCGACTAGAATTCCAAAAAATAAAATGGAAATTCTAACATGACAAAAAAAATTAGGTTTCAATCTAGCTAATTAGCTTTTATTTATTACATATATAATTTTAAGGTTTGATTTGATTTTTTAAAGGTCTCGTAAAATATATTTAAAAGTTTATTTAACATTAAGGTATAAATACATCAATAGTTTCACTATTAAATTGGTCAATCTTATGAAAATCAAAACACTAGAATGAAACTGTAATTATAATTGAAGACATATAAATATTATTTTATTGTCTTGTTCGTTTTTTTAATCCTTTTCTTGAGTCAGTATTTTTTATTAAACCGTTCAAACCTTTAACATGTCAAGTTGTAGGTTCATTAGGGCATTCTAATCTATTCACATCATTTGGTATGAATAAGTATATGCAAAATAATACAAATATTTTAGTCACTCAATTGCATATCTACACTATATTTTTCTCTAATTTATGTTACATCTCTTTAAAATGAAGTGTTTATGTATACACATTATATTTATCGAAAATTTACTTCGCATCTCTTCAAAATGAAGTATTTATTATAGTAGTTCTTTAGATCAGTAGTTAAATAAGCTCTATATTTAATAAATAAAAAGTCATAATATCATTTTAAAAGTTATAGTAACTAAATAAGTTGAAAACCATATCAAATCATGTAATATAGAGAAATATAAAATTTGAGCCAAAACTGAGATGATAAATAAAATTTTAAATAATAATAACTACTTTAAATTAAAGCACCATTCTTTCATTCTAAATTTTCTTTATCATGAAAAAAAAAATTAAATTGAGCAAATATTTTCAACGTCCTTTGTAGTAGACTCTGTATCCGTCTTCAAAGCCCAATTGATTATGGTTAATATAGTAAAAAAAAATGATTATGATTAAAAACAGCCCAATTTGAATTATGGCCTGTCTGCATAGCCACACAAGTGGACGCATGATCAAATGTAGTTAAAGGAAATAAATAAGTATAAAGCCCGAATTAAACATAACTAAGAAGCAATGAAAAGAAAAACTAAACCCCTTCATAAAAAAAATAAAAAAAATCTACATAAAGGAAAATCACAAGTGAACTTGTAGATCATATATCAAAATCAAACTAATTAAGCCTTTTCTTACAATTTTGTAAAGAAAACAACAAAACAAAATAAAACTAGGTAAGACAGTAGACCAATTAAAAAAGACAATACCGAAAACATTTACTTAACAACATATTTTTGACACAATGTTTAACAACTTATTCCTCACACATATCTAAAACACAATATTTTCTATGTGTATAGCTAGCACCCTTCATTAAGACTAAAAAGTTAGTTGGCTTTTCTACAATTCTTCCTGATCTCTCCATTGGATCCAGTGAGAGGACTAATGTCTCCCATCTTGATCATAGCAGCAGAAAAAGCAGAGGAAAAAGAGGTTGGATTAGTACTATATCCACTCACAATGGAGTCAGTGGAGCCACCATTGAAAAGTTGTTGGTCAGAATGGAGAAGACCCTTTTTCTGAATAAGGTTTTTGAAGTAGCTGTTGTCGAAGGAAGTTGGTGTTTGAATATCAAGAGGTGCCAAATTGTTGTCCCCTGAGCCTGATGTAGTTGGACAACTTGATTTTCTTGTGGTAGCAAATGAAGTATCAATGTTGGTCTCGTTGTAGATCCGTGCCCTGAAGTTTGTGCACCTTGCTTGTCCAATAGTGTGAGCACCTGATAGATGAATTAATTATTAGATATAAAAAAAGTGAGTGAATGAAATGAGTGTAAGTTATAAGTAAGTAAGTAAGTATACCTGACAAAGCGACTAAGTCTTTGGTGGAAAGACCAAGAGCACTAAACCTTGAGGTGAGTTGAGTGAGGGTGGAAGAGGGTGCTGGGATGCCTGTGTTTGCCGCAGATTGACTTGCTGTCTTAGAATCTCTTCTTCCAACTTTTACATTCCAAGTTGGGCCTCCAAGCTATATATATTAGGAATTTAATTAATTCATTTTCACATTATGCTTTAATGTGATTGGTTAATATGACAACTTACAATCTCAACGGAGTCTTTGGCAGCTATGGCAAGGATATCAGCACAAGATACAATTCCGGGACATACTTTCTCTACGGCTGTCTTTATGTTGTCGATTACTTCGAATCCACGAGCAGAGTTTCTGTTCGGGTTTGCGTTTTTCTCCCCTGTAAAGCTTGATGTGTCATCCAATAGAATTGATCCATCACATCCCTGCCATTCAAATTAAATTTTAATTAAATAATTTAAACTAAATTAAATGTCACGCTGACTGGTGCTTTAAAGAATTATAAAAGATATCAAAATTTAAAATTTTAAAGAGTTGAATACACAATTTTCAAGATTAAATTTTCATTTTTAGTATATGAACAAGTATCTCAAAGATAGTTGTTAATATTTCTCTTGAATTAAAATAAAAAATAATTTAAGTAAGCGTAACCACATACATATTTATGATATAAGTGTATGGAGCAAAAGATGTTTTTGTGAAAATAATTATGATTATGTATTTATGTTATAAACTTTTTTTATAAATGTTTTTCAATCTCTCAAATGTTTAAGTTAGGAGTGACAAAGCAAGTCAAATGTCCCCTCGCCAACTCATCTAATGTGTAGGAACCTATGAGTCAATTATAAGAAAATGAGTTGAAACTATCTTCATGTCTCTTGACAGATTGATGGTTAAAATAACAAAAAATTACATAGTAAAAGAACTTCAAAAAATTAGTTCATTCAAATAACCTAATTCAATACTCATTACAAAAATAATATAGTCATAAATTTATTGAGTTATAGCGAGAAAATAAACTTATTATTGCATAAAAAATAAGTGAGTAAATAAAACAATAAAAAAGAAAACATTTTTTTTTAAATTGACTAGAAATGTCAACTTGTGAATCTAATTTTTCCAATAGATTAAATGGAACGAGTCAACTTCAATGATATTTTAAAAAAAATCTCAATTCTATTTATTTAAAATAACAAATTAAATGAATTGACTTTTCAACTTGTTTTGTCATCCTTAATATCAATATATAAACTCATATAGTTCAATTTCAACTAATTATATTTTTTTAAGCAAGTGTGAGAAAAAAAAATATAATTTATTATAAATTCTGTAACACGGTGAGCATTTTGCTATCTTAGATTTTGGTTGACTATATGTAGCTAGTACTTAACAATCAACCATTTACGGTCACATCATTTTTTTATATTTACGTTTTGAATTTTGATTTTATATTTTTATTACTTTATAAGTATTGGTATCCACCATTTTATCATACATCTGAAAAAATTCTCAAGAATAAAATGATAGTTGACTTACATTAACAAAACAATCATGGAAGAACAAACGGAGGATGGAAGCACCAATTCGGGCTTCCTTTGATATGGCAGATTGCATTGTGGATTTCACCGTGGAAGAGAGTTGTGAACAAGAACTTGAGTAAAAGTTTTCAGAAAGTTGTGCATTGGCACTTCCCACAACAAGGACAAACAGACCCAAACTAATCATTGTTAATCTAGAACAAGTTAACACAGCCATGTGATTAATATTAAATAAATCCTCTAACTAAACAGTTTCACTTAGCTACCTCTAGTGTTTCTCTCTTTGTTCTTAAGAGAATTGTGGTAAATCAACTTATACAAGTTCCATATTTATAATGCTCAAGGTTGTGTATGTCAAATATGTAACACACGTAGAATATAGAGACAAGTCTTCTTCTATGCATGGGGAAATTGAGCAATTATGGGATCTTTCAAAAAAGTGTTACGAAAACTTCAAAATAATAATAATTTTATGATTATGACGGATTAGAAAAATGGGGTTTCTAGTTGTGTGATTTGATTCGATCAATAAAAATTCAAAGACAACAACAAAGTGCAAAGTAAACCCGCGTGGTTTTTCAACGAGCCTAACTACTCTGTTCCCCTACCCTGTTTTGTCAATGTTTTTACAATTGTTCGGTAAACCGTATTCATGTGTGAGGGTCCCATTAATTAGATAATCTAGATTGGTCATACTCTTGCCTAGTTAGTTAAATAGGTTTGTCAATTAGATATTCTATATTTTATTGATTAAATAAATCTACATAATCTTTGATATAAATTATATTCTTCCAATTATTAATATTATTTAATTAATTTTTTTTACTTATTAGTAAATCTATATAATCTTTATTAATTAAATTGTTTAAAATATGTCAAAATATTTTATTTCTCAACTTTTCATAAACTTTCTTTTTTAGAAAGTTGAAATAATTTTTTTCAAAAGACAACTTAATATTTCATAAATTTAATATATTTAAATTGATAGCCGCCTATACTTTCAGAAATCAAAAGAATAGTTTACTTATTTATCCATGTAAGTTGCAAAACGACAGAACATAGCAAAAAAAGCAAAATTTGACTGCATAGATCAATGATTCGATGAACCAATAAAACAAGCATATTAGCATTACTTAGTGTCATTCGTTATTGACTTCAATTTAACAGAATAATATTAGAAGTGCAGATCGATGAGAATGTTTGTTTGATTAGCTAGGTCGCTAAGCAAGTTAACTAAATCAACTTTGTAATTTCACTTTTATATTATTGTATGTTTATCAGTCTACTATGCCTTAACGCGAGTTTTACTTTGCTTGTTGAATGATGTCTACAACGGTCATAGTAATTGCGTTTAAAAATATACTATGGCTTTGTTTAGTAAAATTAACAGATAGTTGTTGAGTTAATTGAGAGTTTGATAAAACTAATGGTTCAATTAAATTAAAAATATAAAATTATATTCTTAACTAAAAATAAATTTTATTAATTAAAGTTTAAAATATTTTAAAAATTGTCAATAATATCTATTTTGTTTAATTTAAAATAAATAAATTATTTAATTTAAAATATTAGTTATTATAAAATTAAATTATTTATAAATAATTTAATATAATAATAAATAAATTATTTATTAATCAGATATTTTTTATTTAGCTAATTTATTTATTTTA
>JBBPBR010000004.1:67722986-67734021 GCA_037974775.1 Cicer pinnatifidum | reverse complement strand
TGTCACTTCTCCATTTATGATATGATACCATCATGATGACTTTAAAACAAAAGTAATTTTAAAAAATTTGTAAAAAACACCAACTTACATGACTAAATATATTTAAATTTATAATTTAATTATTTTTTATATTATCGTTCAATTATTATTTTGAATATATTTTTTAAAATATTATTATATTTTTATATTAATAATAATAATAAATGCAAAATTGATTTTTTTTAGTTAAAATAGATGGTTAATATGCATGCAAAAAGCTAATAATAATTTTGTGGACCTTTTAGTTTAATCGAAAAATATCTGTATTATTATGTTAAGTTGACAATATATTTGGCGTCGTGTATTTGTAGTGGTATCTAGCTTTTCGTTTTAAAAAAATTATTTGGTCGATCACGGTTGCAGTTGATGTAAACAACACAAGCGCGTACATAAATAGTGTAGTAGCACTTCTCTTCTCCAATGCATCACAATGCTCTTGTTCACACCACCCATGGTTTTTAACAACATTTCTAAACCCATACTCAAATAAATAATAATAATAATAATAATCAATCTCTACCTCCCTTTTCCATTTCCCCTGCTTCTTCACTTGATTCGATCTAAATCTCTCCCAAATCACAAACCCCAGCTTTCACTCATTTCTCTTCAATTTAATTTTCCCCTTAAATCCCGCTACCTGCTTCTCTCTCGGTAAACTTCTGATTCTCTTTTCTGGATTTCTTTTTTTGCTGTTTCTGATGTTCAATGTATGCTATGTTTTTTATTCACTTTCTCCCTTTTTTGTTTTTGTAATTGGGTAACTTTTTCAGTTGTTTAGGTATTTGAGCAAAACTCAAAGATGGGTGAAGGAGAACGTTTTCAGCTGGGGACTGTCGGCGCTTTGACTCTTTCTGTCATCTCTTCGGTCTCCATTGTTATTTGCAATAAGGCACTCATGAGCTCACTTCATTTCATTTTTGGTAACTTTTCCTTTTTAAATAAACAATAATTTTTATTACTTCTTTGTTCTAAATATTAGCATCAATAGAACTTTGTTTTCTATGATTTGATTTGATTTGTTTTCAGAATTTAATTAATGTTTCTAAATCTAAACTACAACTCTTGCATATTTTGTTGGAACTTCGATGTTGCTTGCTTCATTGTACTTGCTGCTATGCTACCTTATTATGTGAAGCTTTTTGCCTTCTGCTATACTAGTATTTTCCATGTGGTATACTAGTTCGCCGGTTCATATTACTTGATAGGTCTGACACTGTTGAAAGGTTGCCCTTGACTCTGTATGTACAGTTACAATTGAGTGTTATATATCATTAACATTTAATATGAAAGGAAGGTGTTAAATCGGATGATAAACCAATGATATAGGCAAAATACTCTTTTAGGGTGTGCTTGGTTGTTTAGGTGGATATTTTGGAATGAAAGTTACACTATACTTGCTTGGTGAGTTGGTTCATTGTAAACATGAGAAGGTGGAAAATGAAATGAAATGTACTTCGTTTTTCACCCTTGTTCAACAATCTTTTTCCACCAACTCAACCTATCACATCAGTAGTAAAACTAGAAGTATTTGTTGGTTTTGTCGAATTTTACAATTTTGCATTTGGTTTTATGTTTGGAGTGTAGTTTCCTAGATACTCTTCCTGGAAATGTGATTCGATCAGTCAATTTGTCGGCATCCCTTCTTTTTCTGAATTAAATATTGGCACTTTGGAAGTATAGATTATTGTCGTATTCATTAACCGTTACCGAATCAAGGATTATGTCCTCCTTCCCAAAATTGACCCTGCAATTGAATAATGGGAATAATATATAAGTTGCCTCTTAAAGAATATTATTATTGATTCAATTTTTAGTAGTGCCTGAACATTATAATTCTATAACATTGTTCATTAATTCATGTGCCAATTTTTAGACTACTCATGAAGTAGGTAAACTTATCGCCTCATGAATGAGTGTATGCTGATGGTTTGGGTTATTTCTCTTTTATATGAAAATTTGAGCTTTCTCTTTTAAATTCGGTGTATTGTCTGGGATTACATGTTAAAATTGTTCTTTCATGCAGCTACAACTTTGACAAGCTGGCATCTACTTGTCACATTTTGTTCTCTTCATTTGGCACTCAAAATGAGATTCTTTGAGCACAAGCCTTTTGAGCAGAAAGCCGTAATTGGATTTGGGATTTTAAATGGAATCTCAATTGGACTTTTAAATTTGAGCCTGGGGTTCAATTCTGTCGGCTTCTATCAAGTAAGGATGTCTGTTATGGTTCTGTTTTTCTCACGTGCTGATTGGATTATTGTTGACTTTGAACGTCTCTTATATTTGTATTCAGATGACTAAGCTTGCAATCATTCCTTGTACTGTACTGTTGGAGACCCTCTTTCTCGGGAAGAAATTCAGGTTTTACTTTACCTCTCTCTGTACTATGATTTTTACGACTGTTTGTCGCTATATACTTAAATATCTTAACAGTAAAGTATCCATCAGTCAATAATTGCCTATTAACCTACCTTTTTTGCCACTTTTCTTTCTTGTTCTTAAGTTTTCCACTTCCTCCCTGGCTCATTCTTTTGACTTGAAGTATCATGTTATCCGGTTGTCGTGCACTCTTGCTCATTATTAATGTCTAAGCATAGCCGCCTTTGATAGTTTTTTCCATTTATTGTAATTTGTAAACTATATTAATTGTTCCTTTTCATTGTCATTGCAGTAAAAGAATTCAATTTTCCCTATCTATCCTCCTTCTCGGTGTTGGGATTGCAACAGTCACAGATTTGCAGTTGAATGCTCTGGGATCTTTCTTATCTCTGCTGGCAGTGATTACAACATGTGTTGCTCAGATTGTATCCTTAAAAATAATTAGTTTCGCCTAAATTTTGTATCAGTACTATAAGTTTTGTGATACATTGAATAGAACTATATATCATGAAACTAAAGTTTTGAACCTATTTCTCTGTGAACTATTTCTTCACCAATAAGATGGTTTTTGATGATATAGTTTGCTAACTATACAAGGAAGAAACTTAGCTAATAGAAAAGAAATCTGGTTTTTGTTCTTTTTCCTTTATTTGAATATATTTTTGGCTTACAGAAAAAATATAAGGAATGAAACTTCATGCATTTGCCTTTTGACACTTGAGACGATAACCTGTTCTAAGGTTCATGAAATGCACAAAGGGTTAAAATGCAGAACATCTCCTACCCTCTCATTTTAACCTGCAAGCTCTCTTGCTCTCACTCTGCTTGTCTTTGAGCAGTGCCATTTTTCTATCTAGAGACTCTCATTTTTGTCAGGAGAAATATATCTCCTTATTGCACTTGAAAGGTTTACAAAAAATGGTTGACTGATAATTTTTCATGGTTAATCAGCTTTTTATTTATTTTTATATATTGTCCTTAACTAGCCGCTTTCAGATGACAAACACTATCCAGAAGAAGTTTAAGGTTTCTTCCACCCAGCTTCTATATCAATCATGTCCATATCAAGCAGCAACCCTCTTAATCTCTGGTCCGTATCTTGATAAACTTTTGACCGACCAAAATGTATTTGGATTCAAGTACACAACACAAGTGACGGTAAGAGTTAAAAAATATTCTTTAGCTTCCTCCTCTTTTTTATTCACGCAGACACTCTTATAGTTTTTCGTGTCTTCTTCATTATTTCTTTCTGTTTTACAGGTCTTCATAGTTCTTTCCTGCCTCATCTCAATTTCTGTCAATTTTAGTACATTTCTTGTAATTGGAAAGACATCTCCAGTCACCTATCAGGTTCTTGGACACCTGAAGACATGCCTTGTATTGGCATTTGGTTATACTTTGCTCCAAGACCCATTCAGCTGGAGAAACATAATGGGTATTTTGTTGGCCATGGTTGGGATGATCCTATATTCTTACTATTGTAATCTTGAGAATCAGCAAAAAGCTGTTGAAGCTGCGGCGCAAGCATCCCAGGTTAGTTTTACTCAACTGACTTTATGAGCCTCGTGTCTTTGCACTATCATTTACTACAAGAACATTCTGTGACATTGTTTCGTAAAAATATTTTCAGGCAAGAGAAGGTGAATCTGATCCCCTCATTAATATGGAAAAAGGAAGTGGTGGTGTGACTGATAATGTTGGACATAAGTCCCCTGTATGGAGCAAAGACAAAGACTAGTATGCTTATGAGCTTTGTTAAACCATTGTCAAGAAGCAGTTATAGTTTTTATAGAGGGTTAAAACCCATAAACCATATGGAATTAGGAAGTGCTTCCAAATGCGCCGACTCTCTTATTCTAGCATTTTGTGAATCGTTTGCCAACTATTGAATATCGACGTTAGGGAGAAGAGCAATTATATGGTCATGTTGCAATTCTCTTGGCCACAAATATGGCTCACAGTAGCTGACAGTTCTTGGTGATGTTTTCACATCATGTTATTACATTCATAATTTTATATACATATCCAAACTTTTTTCTCTTGTTTCTGCTTCTTCTCTTTGTATTAGTTACATCTTGTCTTTGTGTGATTCTATCTTTTCTTGTACATTCACTCCTCCGCATCATATTTTTCTCTCTCAAAACAACTCTATCGAGAAGTTTATTTCTGGAATGTAAACTTTTTCTGAACTTATTTTGCTTTCCGAAAGTTTGACTATGGACCGATGGTATAGTCTAGAAGTTTTTTTTGAAGAAGCATATAGTACCTTCTTTGGGCATTTTTCAACTCAAAGATGGTACCTTTTACTAGTATGAGTTGAGCCCATTTGTTCATCATCAATGTGAAGTCTCAAAAGGCGCCACACTACTCATAGACCTTCATCGTGATCGAGTTTATACCCTTATTGTAATATAGGTATGTCATATTATACTTGATAAAGCTTGTATTGTTCTTGTTGTGTTGAGGCTAACAAATTGTGTCAATCCAATTCATGTAGAAGGCTACTTAAGTTCAACCAATTGTTACTCGATCTCAAATAGTTGACCATAATCATTAGGGTAGGAGTTAAGTTTTATCATCAATCAATTGACCAAACTCTCAAACTCTTTACCAATAACAAGTAATGTCACAACAACACATTGAACACATTTGTCTATGTTTGTACATCAACACTGCATTCAATATATTTGTTTATGGATATATATAACAAAAGAGTGTTACATATATGATGGAACAACCTCATGTTTAAGAAAATAGTAATTTTTGTTATTCATCTCATATTTAGTATACCCCATTTTATATTTCAATAAAATATTTTAAAAATAAAAGTAACTATTTATTATTTAAAATTTGAAAAAGTATTTATTTATAAATCAATAATATGTGACGGAAGACAGTCGACTACTGTGAAGTCGTTGGAATTCTACTATTGATTACTGTAAAACGTCGTAATTTCATTTCCGATTGATCACTCTCAACTACCACCTGTTGGTGTCAAATTGACATATTTATATATGATATGAAAAAAATTGAGTTGAAGTGTTATAATAATTTGTATAAAGCCCTTGCTTCTAGAATAGGTGATTATTAATTCTACATTTATTTATAATATTAAAAGAATATAATATTTTGAGTCATCCAATTTGAAAAGAAATAGATAGTCGATATCCATTGTACTTATAAACTTATATACCCTGTCTTTATGTTTCTTCTTTTTCGATGATAATTTTTTATATTTACTCTTTATTTAGAGGAGAACTAACACCAAATGATAATGGTTTTATAAAATTTGAGCTTTTAACTATAAACGAAATACTTCCTCGCTCTAAAAAGTTTTCATATTCGCTCATTTTTATAATTATAAATAATAGAAAAATAAAGATAATTTTATTAAATTATTTTAGTTAATCATAGTGGTATTTTCACTATCTTAAATACAAAATACAAAATATTATTATAAAATAAAATATAAATAAAAAATTAATATAGTTGATCTTAATTTTAAATTAAATATATTAAAATTTTAATTATTATTTTTAGTTATATTTTATTTAGGAGAAAGTAATAAATTACTCTAAAAAATAATTGTTCAATTTAATTTATTTCAAAATTTACTTTTGTAGGAGTAACTAATATCATCATATTTTAATGAAATTTCCGTCAAAATATTCCATTTATAGAGTCCACTCACCACCATCAGCGAATCATCTAATCCTCCACTCGAGTGTTGTTTGAGAAGCTACATTCTCAATCATCTTTCACCATGGCCATTCGAACCCTATTCACCAGAAAAACCCTAACCTCTATTCTCCGCAATGATCCAAACCCAATCGTTGCAGGCATAGCAGCATCAACTCAATCCCGTGACTTGCATGTCTTCACGCTACCCGATCTAGCTTACGACTATGGCGCGTTGGAGCCTGTCATCAGCGGCGAAATCATGCAGCTCCATCATCAAAAACATCACCAGACTTACGTTACCAATTATAACAAAGCTCTCGAACAGCTTCACGATGCCGTCGGTAAAGCCGATGCATCAACCACTGTTAAGCTTCAGAATGCCATCAAGTTCAACGGCGGAGGTTAGTTTCCCCCCTTTTTTTCTCTTTTCATTTTCTGGTTATTTGTTAATTGAAATAAAATTTGATTCACGCATAGTTAATTGCAGCTTTATTTTTAGGTTATTCTGAATTATACGTTAGTTCACTTTTTTGTTGATAATAGCTGATATGTACTATAGAAGTAGTTGATTGAAATTTGCTCCACTCATTCTTGTGATGTCAGTTGAATTGAAAGTGATTCGTGAAAGCAACTTATTGTGTTATAGGTTTGATATACATATACTTTATTGTTTTGTATTTTTTTGTATTATTAGTATTATTGTCATCATGCTTGTAATCAGAAGGGAGTTTCACTTTCACAATTACTTTTTGAAGGAAATTTTTCCTGGTTTTAAAATGAACCAACCAATTTTGAAGGCGTAGCATGGAAATATTTTCCATGATTTATATATGGCTTAGTTTATGTCTAATATGATTAATGATTATTTACTGCAGGTCATATCAACCATTCTATTTTCTGGAAAAATCTGGCTCCTGTTCGTGTAAGTTTGTGCTATGATTCTGTTTCATTGAAACCATTTTGTTTTCAGTGGTTGTTTTATCTCTAATACTTCACACCTTGTGCAGGAAGGAGGTGGTGAACCACCAAAGGATTCTCTGGGATGGGCCATTGACACTCATTTTGGCTCTTTAGAAGCATTGATACAAAAGATTAATGCAGAAGGTGCAGCCCTTCAAGGGTCAGGATGGGTGGTGAGTTATGTGGATTCTGAAATTTCCAGTGTGTATTCTATTGTATTGTATTATTAGAGCTCGATGCCTATTTTTATTTGAAGTGCCATGTTTTGTTTTGACCACTTTGTATTGCATTTCCAGTGGCTTGGTCTTGACAAAGAATTGAAGAGGCTTGTGGTTGAAACCACTGCAAACCAGGTAAACTGCCTCTCTTCCCCTTCCACCTCCAACAAACATCCTCCTTTTTACTAGATGCTTAGAGGCAAATAGATCAGCCATAGCTCATTTAAGAAAAATGGTAGTGAATTAAAGTCATTTCCTTGTTTTTGTTTTGCTACAAATTCTGGTTTTTTCCAGCTAAATTAATATTTCTGTTGTATCTTGTTTCACACCATTCTAGATCCTTTGACCATATATTTCAACTATCATCAGTTGATGTTAATTACATTAAATCGACGAGATCATATGTCGCTTATCCTTGGATTTCTTGTTAACTTTTCTGATTTCTCAAAAGAATGGGAAAAGCTCTAAATAATGCTCAATTATATATTAATATATCTCCACAATCTGGGTTTGATTTTTGAGACTTTGATCTTATTTATAGTCATAATTATAAATTCAATCCCTATAGTTTTGCTCTTTGTCTTGAATTTTCTATACTTTTTCATAATTGTGTTTGGGGCATTACATTCATTTCTAAAGATGTATTGTCAAGTCTCTAGCCTAGCACCATAAATTATTTCGCCTCCATCTAAAGATTGTGTTTCGGGTGGAGAAGATGTATGTTATGAATATCAAACAGTTAGTAGCTGTGTACACCAATAAAGTTTATGTATCTCGCCACAATTTATTTCGGCTTCCTTTTTACATTGAACTTCTTTTAGTTTTATCTTTGAGACAACACTCCTCTTTCTATGAGCTCTTTACTTTTTTATGATCCAACTCTTTAGCTGCTACACTTTCTTATTCTAGACCCATTCCTCAAATAACCAACAGGCCTCAAGTGATTAAGTTCTTTCTGGCTCTATTTAACCACTATATCTCTGAATCCGTTGCTGATTTATAGTGGAAGGGTGCTGAAGCTATCTGATATTTTTCTCTCTTTTTTTTCTTACATGTGATAAAACTTGTTTAAGCCATATCAGTTCAATTTATGTTATAAGGGGCTATTAATTACAAGGATTTGATTACAATTTTTTTTTTTAAATTCTAGCACTCAATTCAATCTCAAAAGAAAAATGGTGTAGGCACCCATTTTAAATTTAGTGACATTGTTAGGAATGACCAAATGAATATATAACTAAACATTTTCCATGTGCAATCTTCTTCACATCTGGACTCTGAAATGTGGAGGCTACCATGTTGACGACATTTAGGTTATTAAAAAATTGGTACTTGTTAACAAATTTTCCCTTCCCTTGTGCTCATTATTTTGAACTTCTGTAAATAATGTTTATTCTCCGCATACAAATCATTTCAGGTTCATGTATTTATAGATGTACTTTTGAACATTTTATTTGCAGGACCCACTGGTTACTAAAGGACCAAGTTTGGTTCCATTGCTTGGTATAGATGTTTGGGAACATGCCTACTACTTACAGGTAAAATTTTGGACTTGGCAGTTCATTTTTAACAGCATAATTGCTGTTGTGATATAATATCATAGTTGTTTATTTTCTCAGTGTGTTGATTATGACTTATGAGATGCCATAAAATATTGACTACTCTTTCCCTTCGCACGTTCTTCTCAGGGGTTATTTTCCCGTTTTTCCAATCTCTCTCTCGCCTCTCTCTTCATACACCTGCAGCCAAACATTTCAATTTAGCTCACTCTTCTTCAGCCTGTTATTTTTTCTTGCATTAACATGTGTTATGGATCTATTGCAAACCTAAACAAAATATAATATGAATACATACAAACATGATATCTCAAGTGAACAAATTAGCGACAAGGAACTAAATTTGCCTTTTACACGGGGTTTCAATGGAACAAATACTATCTGGATTCTTGAGACATAGTAAAACCAAGACTACATGAATTGCAACAAAAACTTTAAAGGGGTAGAATATTTATTTCAACAAAGTAGATGCTGTGACCATCTTCATCATGAAACTTGACATTCAAATATTTTTCCACCACTTTTAAAATTTTATTTGCATCTTGATATTCCTGACCAGTTGTACTGCATCAAACGTGATTGTGAAAATATCTTGCTTTATGAACTTAGTGTAAAGTTTAAACCCATACAATAAATAAAGAGGCACAGATCGAAGGATGGCATAATGCCCTCATCAGTTTCAAGATTTATGATTAAATTCCAGTAATTTTGAATAGTAGAAGTGGAAAAAATTGCTCATATTTTACTTAAAGTGGTTCTAATTCTAAATTCCAAAGATTCCTAGAGGTACACTGGTTTTCTAAGGATTTTCTTATGTATGCTATTGTTTTTGTTATTGCAGTACAAGAATGTCAGACCAGACTATTTGAAGAACATTTGGAAAGTTATTAACTGGAAATACGCCAGTGAAGTGTATGAAAAAGAGAGCTCTTAGTCTAAAGTGCTGCTTGGTTTGGAACTTGGGACAACAGGTTTGCAGCGCGGTTAGAGATGGAATAAAATGATGTGAAGTGATAGTTAAGATCTTCCTTTGGGTGTGTTGGTCATTTTCTAAGAAGTAACAGTTCATGTACTTGACTTTAGAACCTTGAGCGCAATGTGGCTGCATTCCTTGTAGTAAAATACCTGAGATGGTTATATGCCTTGTGGATTTTCTGATATTCGTAAAAGTTGCTTTTTTTTTTTCTTCTTCTTGGATGTAATACCTTTGTTCCAATAAAAGTCTTACGTGAAATTCTGGCTCCCTAACTAAGCCTCTTTTGTGGGAAGAACAAGTAGGAGTTAACAGTGCATGTTTGAATGGAATTGTTTATATGAAAGTAAAGTCTTTTCTATTATGCCTTGGAAAAACTTATTATTGATTTGATAAAAATAAACCTAGTTAATGAACAGGTCTGAAGTTTGAAAAAAAAAGCTTGTTTTTAACTTATGATTTGAAAAAGAACCTGCCTTATAAAAAGGCGTTGAGCTGTCTTCAGTTTCATTACTTAGCAACCGTTTGTAAAACTCTAATTTCATCCTGAAGCCAATAATAACATTCAGCAACCTTGGTCGCAGATATGGTATATATCTAGATCTATTGCCTTTGAACTTTGAGTAGGTTTTACTAGGGTAAGATTTCCCAAAACAAATACAGATGTGAATTATCATAGCTTTTGGATATGATAAAGACACATTTTAAAAAGTAGCACGGTGTTATTATAAAAAGTTGCAGGGTGAAAACCGGAAAACCAAACAAACCCTAGCTAATACCTGTCGTATATAAAAGAGAGCAAGAATTATATGGGCACAATCTCAAATAAAAATGTTTGGCCACAACCATGTAAATAAATAAACTAAAAGAGAAATAATTTAGTGGTATCATTTACTTATTTTCTACTATTTTTTATTTTTTGTGTGTTGAGAAGCTTGCGTTTAAATGTTATGCTATTTCTCTCTCTATATAAATAGATAAATTAATCTTTTAGTTCTTTAACTCATTTGATAGTTGATTTTTGTCAAAAAAAAAAAAAATAATTTTTGCTGACATGTAGAACAAATGAAATTAAAATGAAAACAAAAAACTAAGTACTTCTTCTTATTTAAGGAAATCATGAAATTAATTAAGTAAAGTTAAAAATGACTGTGGATTTTGATTTTGATTACTAATAAGATAGGTTGGTGTTTGAATAATTGATTGTAAAAATTGCAAGACATTTTCAT
>JBBPBR010000004.1:67692374-67722668 GCA_037974775.1 Cicer pinnatifidum | reverse complement strand
ATTTTTTGTTTTATTTTAGTGCCACTTCTTCCACCTCCAATGACACATTAGTAACAATTAACCTTTTTGACAAAAGCTAAAGAAAAATATCAACAATGAAAGTATAATTAAAAGATTAAAATATATTAAAAAATAATTAGGAGATTAAAATAAAATTAAAAGACTAAAAGAGTAATTTAGGTTATCTCGATACAATTCTCTAACTACAAACCATAATCCTAAAGTGGACATGATAGCATATGCCTACAACATAGACTATGGTAAAACCAAATTAGACTATAATTTTTTAAATAGACAAAATTTATAATTTTTATAAACATGTTTAACTAAAAAAATCAAATTATAAATTATAAAAAAGATCTTTTAAACCTATTAAATTGGTCTACTTAAGTGAATATAAAGAATATTTATTACTATTATTATTATATATTAAATTTTATACTTTATATTAAATTATAAATTTATCAAATTTTTATTAATTTAATCATATTGTTCTACATTAATTTTTAATATATTTAATAAAATATAATTGAATTATAATGTCTTGACAAATTTTGTAAAACATCGTGATAAATTTAAAAAAAAAAAAAATAGTTTCACTGTCCCTATTACTATTAAAAAAAAAAAAAAAAAACAATTTTACTAGTTAACAGTCAGAGATATATCCCAAAATATGAAATAGGTTTAAGTAGGCGTTCGGCTCTACCCTAATCTCACTCCTAACGTCTGCGGCGGACTCCAAGTTTCTGCAACAATGGTTTCTATCTCTATCTCAATCTCAATCTCAATCCAATTCTCTCGACATTTTGTATCTGCCAATTCCTTTACTCATACTTCAATTTTTGTTTCAGACTTTCAAACGTAGGAACGGAGGTCGCAACAAACATGGCCGTGGTCATGTCAAATTCATCCGATGCTCCAATTGTGGAAAATGCTGCCCTAAGGATAAAGCCATCAAGCGTTTTCTCGTCAGGAACATTGTCGAACAGGCTGCAGTTAGAGATGTTCAGGAAGCTTGTGTTTATGATCGTATTGTCCTTTACTCTATTCGTTTTATTTTTTTATTTTTGTAATTATTGAAATTAAAATAGCATGTCTATTGTTGTTTAAATTTATTGATTGTGTTATTTGTAATTTGTAGAATACACTCTTCCTAAGCTGTATGTGAAGATGCAGTATTGTGTTTCCTGTGCCATTCACTCTCATGTTGTGAGAGTCAGATCTCGTACTGATAGGAGGAAGCGTGAGCCTCCACAGCGTTTCATTAGGCGCAAGGTAATTCTTTTGTTCCTGATTGTTTCTCTTTATTTTTTTAGTTTTTGTTTAAATGGTTTAATAAGTTTGTCGTTACGTTAATTGGTGCATAAACAAAAGCTTTTTTTATTTTATTTTTTTCTTTATTGTAATAATTAGTACAGTTTTACAATTTTTCTTGAAATCTTGTGTGGAGAGAGGTTTATAACAATGCAAAGAACTCAGATTTGACCCCACTCTTATTGAAATTGTCTGTTTCATTTTTGGATTTGGTTTTTATAAAGAGTGCTATCAAATAGCGTGAAACAGTGTTATGTTATAGATAGTAGTGCCTTGCTGTTTCATGGCAGAAACAGCTGTGTAAATTAGCAGAATTTTAACCTTCCAATATGCATATTGATTACACTATGTAATTGATTACTTGATTTAGATACTTGAAAAATGTTTAGCTATCCTTTTGTAAATTGTTGTTAGTGTCAGTTTCTTTTCAAGTTTTTTGAAGGTTGTAGTCAATTGTAAATGTGATTTTGAATGCCAGTTATCAAATAGGATAGCCGTCTTCCTCTGCACAGCCCATCTATTATTTTTCTTCTTCAAAATATCCCAATTTTAATTTCATATTTTGATTAGCCTCTCTTTGAGTAAGAAGCAGTCAGTTAACAAACATTCAGTTTACCCTGTGATGATGTGTTACAATTGCGTGAATAATAGACATTGTTTATGTGGCTATAAAATTGTTGATACCAGTACCTGTTTTTCTTTTATGATTCTAAATTGTGCCATGTTTCTCTTTTGGAGATGTGTTATATTTGTACGAAGACTTTTAATTCTGTGGTTATGAAATTGTTGGAAGTGGTTGATCAATAGCTACTTTTCTTGTATAATTATTAAGTATTGGTTTATTTGTTTCTTTTTCAAGGATGATGCACCTCGTCCTGGCCAGCCTGGTCAAGCTCCTCGTCCCGCTGGAGCTGGAGCTCCCGCAGCCCGTACCTAGAAGCAAATCTCAGGATGTTATTTCATTGGATCCGTTCTATATCATGAACCTAATTTGATTTGCTTTTTTCAGATTCCAGTTTTGTGTAGAACAATATAACTATCATATAATTGTTTGCTTACTTTCTTTGGTAATAACTAACTTTTGGATCATTTTAATCTGATGATTTATTTAAGTGGACCTTGATATATTATAATGTGTATATGAGTAGGGTGATAGCATGACGGCTTGTTATATTTGAAAACCGTGGAGGTTAGTTATGCTTACTTGGAAGTATAAAAAGCATCACAAGCTTTTACCTTAAATAAATGTAGTGTCTTTGTCTGACAGTTGGAAAAATTATTTTTAGTATTATGTTTTAAGATATATTATGATTTATTTCATCTTTCCTGAAATTTTATACACCTGAAAGACCTTTTGAAGCAAAGCGTACCTTACCTCTCATTCCTTTACTGTTGTTCCAAACATAACTCAAGGCCATATGGGGCAGATTTATTTAAACCAGATTGTAAGGATATTATGTGTTAAAAGTTATTCGACTGTCATTAAGGTTTACTTACGATAAATGATGGGTCTGTGACGTAGCACTTAACCTGATTGTTACTTTATCATTTGGTGGGCAGACCACAAAGCTTGTTCATTTTTTGTAGTTAGCACTTTCATGCTGAGGCAACTCTAACAAAATTAACTGCAAATAGTGACTAATCATTTGTCATAATTTTTTTATAACATGAATTTTTTTTGCTGAGGCAGCTGCATCATTATATTTTGTATTATTGGCCCTGTGTTTTTGAAGTTAATCTGTCATAGGATGTAAGTGTAGCTATTCGAGTTTTAGAGTCTGTCCATACAATCTGAACAAAGGAAAGACAAAACCAGTCACTGGATAACTACTGGCTCTGTTTATTGTAGTACTGTACCTTTCTTTGTGCGGAATGCTTCTTCTCTTGCTTCTCAAGTTGAAAGGATTTCTTCCAGTCCTTTTGCCTTGTCAACTTAGTCAGAACTTTTGGTTTAGAAGTTCGTTTGCATTTACAGTTAGCCACATTTCTCTCAGCCTCGTTTTACGTTTATTTTGTTCTTGTTGTTTCAATTTTCACCATCTTTCCATTTTATGTTTGTGTTGCACTCTGTAGTCTGGACACTTGAAATCAGGTTTATTTCGTGTGACCATAATGTTTTGACTCAACAATACTTGTTGGATACAAAGACAAAAATGAGATTGGCATGAAGCAATTTTCACATATCAATCTTCAATTTCTATGTCCAATGCTTATTTTCATACTCAACTCCAACATCAAATATAAATGTAGGGAATATTATTAATAAAAAGTCTGAGTTTGAATAATGCATATATGTACGACTTCAATGTGTGTTAATTTAAAGTTTGATTTTGTTGTTTTTCACGTACTATTATGAAATGAAATATAAACAAAAATTCAATATCTTATACATTAGTAAATAAATTTATATAGATGTGAATGCCGAGTGCAAGATAACTACTGAAATATTATTATACTGAAATATTATTATTCGCATTTATATCTATTTGATTTTTTTAAGCTGATATTAAATTTTTAATTTTCTTTTCAATACTTTTTTGATGACCCAACGCAAACTACATACTTAAATCTTTGAGGACATATCCACTCAATTTTACTTATTTGTGTTTGTACTTATATTCATAATGTGGATTTTAATACATCCAATTATTATTGATAGTTAATACTCAATAAGTTTTTCTAATGGGATTATCAATATGACACACAGTGATATTGTGATGTCTTTGTAGCAAATGGATTATGTATTATGACACCATTATATATAACCATTAATCAACTATCAATAATAGATTATGGTGATCTATTGAATTATATATATCACCAATTAACTGAAACAACTCAACAATTATATATCACCATTCATGAATTAATCCACCACATACAACCAAGGGAAACATTATGCTTGCCTTAGGTCACCTTTATTAGTTACAAATACAGTTAGTTAAATTAAGAATCATATGAAAAACACTTAAAGAAATGCACACAAGTTTTGTCCTTTAAAATACTATGTAACATATGAAGGATTTAATTCTCATGAGTGTGACTAATTTTGTGTGTGTGTAAGATATAGATTAAAGTTTCAAAATGAGTGCAAAATCAATAATTTGAACTATGCTTTTTTAAAAAAACGATACTGACAAATGGATCAATTTCGATTGCACTATACTTCATACATAAATATTTTTTTTATATTTATACATTGTTTAATTTGTTTTACCCCTCCCATAAGATTTTGTGAAGCTCCACCGAGTTTGAAACATGACTGATTCATGTCCAGGTGCAATATTGATTATTTACCTTGTGATTATGTTTCTTACTTTTCCATTCACATATGCGAGCCATCCATACCTTCCCAAACATTATAAATATATATTTTTTCAAATTAGTCTCTTATGTGTGGAAACATTAGAGCGTTAAACTTTAGTCGTAATTTTATTTTAATTATTTTTAGTTAAATTTTTTTAAAATTTTACGATAAAATTTATTATCAATCATATAAATAATAAAATAATAAACTTTTATATTTAAATTAAATTTTTTTATATTTGATCAAAAACTTTAATCTGTATCTTATTCGAATTCTATATGGTTCAATTATTTTTCTTAAAGTTGATCTATGTTTTATTTTATTTTATTTTTATGATTATTGTAATCTAAATCCTTAGGAATTAGATGAGTTTATTGAAAAAAAATTTAATTTTAATTTTACTGATTTTAAATTTGGAACATCAGTATAAACATTTTTTTAAAAAAAAGACAAACTTAACAATTAAAAAAAAAACTAACTTGTTGTAAAAAAAATAAAAAAACTAATTTGTTATTTTCATGTAATTCCGTGAAATATTTTATCTTTATTTTGGAGCCTCTCAAGAACTATTTTTGACCGAATTTCATATTTTAAATGGTTAAATTGTACTAAGTCTACGTGGTTTCTCTTGGACTGCCATTTTGGGTATGAAGTCTTTTTTAATTGATTGTACCTAAAGGTGAACAAGTTTGATATAATGTAAGAAGTGTATAATGTATGTGACTCAAGCATTGAAAAATTACTCCCGAAAGAAAAAAAGTATCCTAACAACACCCTTGCAACCAAAAGCAAGTGTTTTCTTATTGAAAGACAGACTCTAGGTTGTCAAAGAGAAATATTAACACATAGGTCTGAAGTAAAATGTTCACATTATTGTATCACATACATTTTAATTTATTGTCCTGTAAAAAAAAGAAATAATGTACAACTTCACTGGACTTTAGAAGGAGAAAGGATATGCTACTGTTCCAAGAGAAATGGTAAACTCTTCCTGCCGAAGAGGAGAGCAAGGGGAATAAAGCTGAAAGGCATAGCAAGACTTGTAAATATCCCTACCAACTACTTATTCCCACAGAGTATATCTACCACCAGCAACCAATTCTAGTTTCTCCGAAATTTACATCTGAAAAAGAAAGGATAAATTGACTATTATCTTCAAGTTGGTAAAGTCAGAGAAGAACCTGCAGTAAAAACCACCACATTAGATGTTATCATCGATATCCTACAAAATGCCTATAGGTTAGATGCTGTCAATTCATCTTCTCTTCGATCTGCATAGATTTCTCTTTACCCTTCACTGCGAGACTTGGAACAATTGGTGTAGCACCTTGAGAGAATGAAACGCCAGAATCCTCTTTCCTATCCTTTGTTCCCAAACTCGGTTCTGTCATTGATTGCGAGATACTGTAAGTTCCAAACTCAATAATTAGTGGAGCAGATGAGGAATTCTTGTCCTGCTCAGATTCTTGGGATGCTGACGATTCGGTGTTACCAACGCTTGGAAGAAGAGGAAAATCTTCCTTCGAGAGCTCAAAGGACTTGGAATTATTATCATTCATGTCTGTCACAGGAGGATCCTCCTCTACTTGCTTTCCCTCAAACGATTTCGGCGATGCATTATTATTGTTCACTTGACCAGCTCTCCTTGGCTTGGTCCCTCTTGCACGGACATTCCAGTATGTACTATGAGTCTGAGTCAGAAACATCAAAATATTGTGAGAATGATATAATTAATGAGTTATCATCATAATAATATAAATGAAGTTAGAAAACAAAATCCATTTACCATGTCAGGTATGTATGTGCCTGTTCCTCGGGATTTCCCGATTTCTTCAAGGCCATAAGTTGCTTGTGGAGGATGAAACATTGGCTGTCTTGGGACATATAGATCAGTACCCCTATGATAATACATATACCAGTTTTGTTGTAGTGCAAGCATATCAGGATCGAATAGTGTCGATGGGGAACTCGGTTGACCAATGGGCGGCATAGCATAGTTACGATACAACTGAACATATTGTAATCCACCATAGTAACTGTCACAATCTCCCACAAGGACAGGCTCTTCAAATCTTCCAGTACCAAATGCAGGAACAGGAACATCAATATCTGGCCTTTGTCCTTTTCCATTTCTGTTTAAGGTGTTCATGAAAAACATCTCAAGCGCTGCACCCATGTTTTGTCCTGGAAGTGTAAGGATCTCCTTAAGCTTTCGAGCACCAAAGGCAAGAGCGAATCTAATTCGATGTAAATTGCCTGCAGGCAGAAGGTAAAAAAAAAGGTTGACAAATTAGCGCAAGTGAAAGAGAAGTATTCATTTTTAAAACGTAACCATTACAAATTTTAAATTTTTATACAACATTAATTTCTGTGATTTTTCAGTATCATACAAAAAACATTTAAGTCATCACAGGAGCACATATCAAATATAAAATGTCTGTACTGATATTGGAGGAAGCCCTGGTTGGTCTCTAGCATGCAACATTGTAGTGAGCTTAAAGATGTTTTCACAATAAAGTATGAAGTTGGCATTCAAGCAATGTACAAATAACAATATTCATTGTAATCAATTGATGCTTTAATAGGCGAAATTACCTCTGCTGACACTGCGGCCTAGGTTGTTGTCGCTTTTTAGAGGATCCAAAATGTTCAGGTGCTTGGGGAGAAATTGCAGGGTAAAAGGCTCAGACGCCTTTGGAACAGAGCACATATCCCTGTAATTTTTCAGAAGCTCTTTACTGAGCAACAATCCAACTCGATCAGATTCTGGTTTCTCTGCGACAAGCAGTGTTGGTATCAAAAACTGAAGATTGAGAATAAAACAATCCCATCAAATCATTAATACATCCAATTATGCAGTACCAATAACACTTACCAACAATTTCTGGAAGAGAGGATAAGGCTTGTGGACCATCTACAGTGACATAATTTTTCTCCCAATCAAATGTGCTGTAGTAGTCCAAAAATCTGTACAGCACCTGCTAGTAGCAGCAGTCAAGTGGTTTTATTTTTTATGTAGATGTAAATACAAATGCTGAAAGGGTTCAAAGAATATATTAATGGAAGACTTAACTCACCTCTAGAGGACCGCGCACTGTTGAATGAAAACAATTGATAATATATAAAACTAATATTTCCACTGCATATGTTGAGAGCAGGCCATGGTGTGCGCCAAGAATCCTGCTCTCATAATAGCACCATGCTTTGACCAAGATAATACTGCGTTTGAAGATGTGGTTTTTCCCGACAAGTTGGTCAACCTGAAAATTTATTTTTAAATGAAAAAAAAATTAGCAAAGCCTGAACAGGAGCAGGATTTTTTAATAAAACATATCAATTTTTGTGTGTGTGTGTGTGTCTGTGAGAGAGGAAGAGAGAGAGAATGGATAGCAAGATTTAACAAGAAAATGCATGGGAAAAGTGTTAGAAACCCAAGAATTGGATTCCAATGATTTAGAGGAAGAACACTAATATTTTGAAAAAAATAAGAAATAATAGGAGAGAATCTCTCCAAGAAAATAATACACAAAAACGGATACGCTCCTACAATGGTTTACACCAACTCAATTTCTAAAAATGCTAAAAGATATTTTCATGAGGGATGGAACCTTTATTTATAGGTTCCATGTACACTTAGGATAAGAAAGGGAAAGGATCACTAACTACCTACTAACAAACATAATAGTCTAACTACATATAACAAACTCAACCAATTAACTATTTCTACTAACTAATTCTCCTTTACCTAAGTCCTAACAGAAAGTGAATATAAAGAGGCTAAATTAACAATTAACTCAATGTTGAGTTGAGAGCACTAAAAATCAACTTGACTGAACAGAGGCACGCAAATTAAATAGATGGTATTCTATATATGATCTTTATGGACCCTAGAAACAGAGGTAGGCCAAGTAGTAGAAATAGTAGAAAGGGAAGGGGAAGCAAAATTAAATATATAATATATAAAAATATTAAGGGAAAATGAGTCAACAATGTCAACAAGAAAGCTAAATGGAGGAAAATGTATATATAAATTTGATGTAAATGACAGTTCTAACATGACATACAATTTCATCTATTTACTACTTAACCAAACTACACATTAATTCTAACTCAGTAACCAAGTTTCAGCCTTAAATAAACTGTACAAACTAACAGTACAACGAGTGAAATTTAAGCTTATAGATTTTATGCACATGGTATATTGAACTCAGAAAGCGAAATAACAAGATTTACCTGCTCCAGAAAGCGCAGAGCGTAGAGTCCAGCCATCTGATTGAAAGAGATGTCAACTGCTAAATTTTTCACGGTGCATTTCACAACCCCTACCTGCGGCAACAATTACAGCCTTGATCTTTAATAACACACAAACATTAGCATTAGCGTTAATAATTCGAAATTGGACTACTGATGTATGCATTGGAGCCTATCTTATCGGATTGAAGTAACTTTCATAGAGTTGTCAGCTCCTTTGATTTTTTCTACTAATTTTCCTTTCAAACTCAACAGCAGCATGATCTACAGTGACTATGTAGAATGTTCTAGAGAAGCGGATATATTTAAGATTCTTCTGATTGCAATGATAAGGGAAAACAAGAACATATTGTTGATGCTAGACAGCTAGGTAAAGAAATAAAACTTAATGACCAAAAAAAGCATATGAAAAACCTTAAAGACAATTTCAGTGTAGATAAATGAAGATTCTAAGAAATCAGAATTCAATAAATACAACAGCTTAAATAGAAATTTTGTTTCTATACCTGTGCACGTATATGTTGTACGTCTTTTACTTCGTATTCAAGTTCCTCTCCACTTCCAAGTAGATTGCATACTGCTTGTGCCAAATCATCCTCTACACTTTCATGACTGAGAACTGTCAAGTCAATATCTCCATCTGGAAGATAGGTTTTTAGCGGGACTGATCCAAACACAAATACCTGTAGTTGGCCAACAAAAGGTAAGATTTTCATTTACCAACACCAATGTAATGGTATACACATAACGAAACCATGTAATGGTATACACATAATGAAACCAGTTTGTTGTCGGCATCTAAAAGCTTTTGAAATTTTAAGGTACAAAACATCAATGGATTTGGTATGGAGGCAAGTGCTATTTCAAAATACAGTCAAATTCTTCAAATCAAGAAACGTTCACCAGTGTAAACAACTAGTTGTGAAATTCACCTCAATTTGATTATATTCAAGCATTTTTAACTTAGTTATCAGGAGACAGAGTTAAAAATCATATGTGCTAAAAGCCAAGAAAATATGTAGGGAGGTGATGGGGGCTTCAGGTTTGAAATCTTTTGAATTCCAGCTACAAATTTTAGGCTAGCATGGGGAAATATTTGCTGGCATACTTCTGATACCATGAAGTATCACATCATATGAATTGGAAAAGAGTTTTATTTTCTGGTCAAGGTATGAGGAAGTGTATGGTGTAAAGGAGGCGGCAGGGGGATGAGTCTGCCTAAGCAGTAAAGTTAAGGTAGAAGCACAGAAGGGACAACAACATGGTTGTAAAATCATATTAAGGTAGTAAAATAAGTAAAATGACTTCTAAAGGTAGTAAAATCATGCTTGTATCAGTGTTGTCAAGTTGCGTCTATGGCGGTACTAAAGTGCTATTGAGTAGCAGAATTTGGACAAATTGTTACTGTTCCGCGATAAGCTATTTAGTACAAAGTGTTGTCAAATAGCGATTACAGGAAAATAGCATAGTTGAATTTCAACAGTCCATTACTTTATGTGATCTGCGATTGACAACAATGGCTTGTATCAAAACAGCTCCTAAAGGAAGGAAACACACAAGAAAGGAAAAGAAGTTTCAACCAATCATTTTTAAACAGCAATCAGAGCAGAAAACACCCAACTAAATTCGAGGGAAAGAAAGCAACTTGATTAAAAGAAGATAATATCAAATACTGAAATACACAACCCACTCCTACAATCGAAGGTTACAAGTATAAAATCTTAATCAAAATATTCTAACCTCTCCCCCATAGTAACCTCCAATCAGCCTCTGTACAAACTCAATAATATCCTTTCTGTTCACCTCAGAAACAACATTAGGTTGAACTAAACACAGTATTTCCTGGGCCCTCTCTTCAGCCATCAACCAAAGCTCCTCATCCATTGCTAACAGTTGTAGGTTAGGCGAGGAGGACGGTAACAACCTTTCTTGTATATCAACCATTGCTGCCAAAATCAGAACTCAGATGTCCTGCAAATAAAACCAAAATAATAAATCCAAGATAGCCCTACAAATGCAACACAGTGGGTGGACTAGCTACAAAATGTTGAAAAGTAATGAAGCACATACACAAACATTGAACACGACATTACCACAGACAATAATTTGACAAAATAAAAATGATTGAATATAATCAGATGTGTCAATGTCGGATCCTATTGAACACCACAGACACATGTGGAACACCAGACACACCTTTAATTTGAAGTGCAGTGCTACATAGATAAAAGCATACCCAAAAAATAGATATGAAATGGGTTTGTTCACAACTTGAGTGAGGTTATGAGGGGTTCATTTCAAGGATAGGTTTTACCTAGAACAACCACACTTGATTAGTACTAGAGCATGTTGAGATGGGTTCGCATTACGTTTCTCACCAGTCTACCAGAGACACGTTCTTTATTGATCAGAGTACATTGCTGGGGGAATGATAGTTAGAATCACGATTTGAATCGTGAAATCGTATAATTTTGAGATTGTACTTTCCTTCAACGATTAAGAGTATATACACAGAATCAGATTTTGGTGGAATATCCGCTTCGTATGATCTACGATTTATGAATCGTTACTGCGGTTCCGGTTGCGGTGGTGCAACGGCAGAAGGCAGTGCGGCGCTCGTGCTAGTGATGGGGAAAAAGACCCTTCAAACGTGCGGGTCATCAGACGACCCGTTTCCAGTTATCGGGTTATAAGACGACCCGTTTACATTCTGCGGGTCAGAAGAAGCGCCCATTCAGAAAATGGTTTCTTTTTTCTCTTTTAAAAATAGGGATTGGAATTGTCTGATGTAAACGCGGAAAAGTTAAAGTGCCTTTAGCTGCATGCCTGGCGTCAGATAAATCGAGCATCTCAAAAACAGCCACGTGGATGCAACACGACACCAGGAGAGAGGAGCGTTTACTTCATCACGACGCCTAGTTAAGTTAAGTTGTGAAATCCGCATTAACTAGACATTAATATTAGACGTTGAATTAATTAAAAGATATTTTTATTTTATCCACGATTAAATTACGAATCTTATATTTAATAATATCTTGACCTAAAATTTAATTGATTTCAGTTTATATTTATTTAAATTACTTAAAATTTCAAATTCTTTCTCTAATTAGCTTATTTATTTTAAATTATAAAGCATAAAAAACAATTTTAATTTAAATAATTTCAGTTGAAATAATAAAAATAAATTTGACAAAAAAATATAACAATAAATTATAAACTAAAAAATTCCTGAAATAATTTATAAAAAAACACTCTTTAATTGTAACATTAAAACAAACATGTTACTAAATAGATTTTATAGGTTTATAGAGTTTGTTTGTTAAAAATTAAGTTATAGTTCATTGCTTATAGTTTATAGCTCTTGAGCTAAATAAAGATGTAAATAAAGTGTCCGATAAAATTAATGATTCAATTAATCTAAAAAATATAAAATAATATAAAAATTATTTTTAATTAAAAATAAATTTTATTAATTAGTATTTAAAATACTTTAAAAATAATCATTTATTTTTTAATTAATTTGATACATTTTTATTTATTTAGGTAGTTTATTTGTTATAAATAAAAATAAATAAATCATTTACTATAAAATATTAATTATCATAAAATTTAAATTATTTATAAATAGTAAAAAAATAAATTCTTTATTAATCTGGTATATTTTTATTTATTTACCTATTTTGATTATTTTAAATTATAAATTATAAATTATTTATCTTAAATATGGTTTATTAAAATTATTTTAAATTATTTATAAATAAATTATAAAAGTAAAAAAATTAATTTAATTACAATAACAAAGATAAGAATTGGGAGAAAAACGATATAGATTTATAAACAAATTTAAATTAATTTATTAAAAGTTTTATATGTTATAAATAAATAACTCTTAGTAAACTATAAAACTATAAATTTTTTTTTCTTTTTTTTTTCAAACAGATCAATAAATTATAATCTACCTTATTCGCATTTTTAAATAGAGCCTTAACTCCATTTGCAACTCTTAGTTTGTTCTTGATGGAAGAGTTCATTGACGGGGTGGATATAAGAAATAACATGCAACATTGAAATCATAGATGAACATGAGAAAATCCCTAATACATAAATTGTTCAATCAGTTTGACTAAATCTACATGCGATTTTCTATAAATAAGTTGACTCGTTTATCGTACTTATAATTTTACGGATCAGTCTAAGAATTTGACAATTATAGATTACATCTTGAAATATATCATAAGTTATACAATTATTCGGAAGATATATGTATAGAAAATTTAAATCAATTCACTTGAATAGCTTCACAATTGGCTATACAAATTTATAAAATCAAACAATTCATAAATCTGAATTTAATGACTTGATATATAAACTAATCACAAGTGAATGAGTTTTAAACCAGAAACCCCTAACCCCAAATCAAATTGAATTTTTCAAAAAATAAAACAATTCAATCGTCCAAACAACTAGAAATAAAGAACAAAACTACATTGAACAACAATAGACAATTTTTTTAATTAATAAAAAAAAAAACACAAATATTTAGATCTCATTTAAAGTCCCTAATTAACACGAGTTTGTAGAATGAGTGAATTTACCTCAAAAAAAAAGTAAAGCTTTGTCTTGAGATGCAATGGAACTTGATCCAAAGTTCATCACCAAAGAGAAAGGAGAATGAAGAAATCAAATTAAAACCCTAGACAGAGAAACTGTCAAGGTTTATATCTGGTAATTCTCATAACTCTCCCTTCCTTCTTATATGATCCCAAAAAGGAACAAAATAATAAAAGATAAGAACAAGAAAAATATAAAAAAATTAATCTCAATTTTTACAAATTTCAAAACCTCATCTTTTTAACCCCTAAAAAAATTTAATCGATACACGTGTAACGCTCCACAACGTTTTTTTTTCATCACTCTCTTTTAAGAATAAAACGACAACTACAGTTACATCTCTTTCGTCACCATTTTCCGGCGTCATGTTATTGACTCTTGCTTTTTCTCCGCATTTTCCTCAAAACCGCTTTCGGTGTCGGTGTTGTAATTCCGTTCCTGGAAATGGTTTTCAAACTGAACGTGGTTTGGAATTCGATACCGGCGGCGCATTTTTCCGGCAAGAAAGCGCTACCGGAAGAGACCTCGGCGTACTTGCCGCTTCCCTGCAGAAGAAGAAAAACGGAAGCTTGCGTGTTCTCGATGCTCTTTGTGGGTGCGGAATTCGGTCGTTGCGGTACTTGAAGGAAGCTGAAGCAGATTTTGTTGCTGCTAATGATGGAAATGATAGCTATGGAAGTATTATTGTGGGGAATTTGTCTAGGGTTTCGGTGAAAGAGGAGAATAGATGGGTTGTTACTCATTTAGAAGCTAATAGAGTTATGACTGATTATTATATTCAAAAGAGTTTCTTTGATTTTATCGATGTTGATTCTTTTGGGAGTGATTCTTCTTTTTTGAGGTCTGCTATTAATACTTTGAGATTTGGTGGTTTGCTCTATGTTACTTCAACCGATGGCTTCTCTTCTGGTGGCCACCGTCCTCATCAGTAACAATGCTTATCTTTCTCAGTTTTTTGTTTTGTTATGATTTTGTTTAATTTGTTTGGTCTGATTTTGAGTTTTGTGATTTAAATTGCGGCTGTGGTTGCTGTCACTATACTTAATATTAAAGACAATCAAATGCTATGGACGCGACTTCAATGGCATTGTGGTCTGAGAAGCATACAAAATCTTGATGTTTGGTTGCAAACTTATTTTAATACTCATGTGATGTTTTGTATGCCTTTTGTGCTGTTAGATTTGTGTAGTGTATCTTGTTTGTTCTGATTTTAAGTACTGTGATAGAGTTTTTAAATTACCGTCACGGAATATTGAAGAGAAACAAATGCTGCTGATGTAGCTTTAATCCCATTATGATTGCATAAAAAACCTTGATGTTGATGTTGAAGACCTTATTTTGTTGAAACCCTTGCCGTATATATTGACTGTCTTTTTTTTGTTGTTGTTGTCGTGCTGTTTGATTTGTATGGTTTAATAAGTGATTGCATATTTGCATGTTGTTTTGTAAATTGTAACGGATTTGGGAACCTTGGTTGGTGGTTTGTAACTTTGACCTTTTTCTGTTTAGTTCTTTAGCGGCTTATGGAGCCTATGTGCGCCCTATGCCATATTCCAATGAGGTTGGTTTGAGAATGCTTATAGGTGGGGTTGCAAGGGAGGCTGCTCTCTTGGGATACCATATAACTCCCTTGTTTTCTTACTATGCTTATCATGGACCTGTTTTCCGGGTCTTGCTCAGATTGAACCGCGGGAAGATTCATGATAGTAGGTGATGAATCCTTGTGTTTATGTCACATCTTGTGTTGTTCCCATTTGAGTGCAATGTAGTTACTCTCTTATTGATTAATTCTATTGTGATTGCTGTAGGCATTATGGTTTTATTGGGTGCTGCCACCAGTGTGGAAATTCCCATGAATTTTCTTGGGACCAACTTGGTCAGATGAGCTGCTCCTGCGGTGTGTCTAAGGTGATGATGGTGTGGTTTGTTTGAGACTACCTTGTTTAGGTTTTTTAATGTCTATTTATTGGAGAGCTATCTTTGTAAATTGTAGCTAGTGTTGGTAAGGAATATTGCTAGATAGTAATAGCTTCTCGGATTAATGCAATAACTTGTGTATGTTTTTTAAACTAAATTCCTTTTTAAACTGTTGTTGCATATTAACACGATCAGTTCCTAGTATGTTAATTGCTTTTCCCTTCTGAAATTCGCTTTTACTTGGTTAATACAACTAACAGGTTATACACCACCCTTTTGGATTCATATTTTTCACACTTTTTTTGCCATTTCTATCAGTTGTTTTAATGAACGATTTATAGGACAGGAATGAGGATAACTGTTGAAGCTTGTATAATCTATTTGTGCGATTTAGTTTTCCAGAGTTCAAATTACAGAAAAATGTTACTTCCTATGAAGGTATAAAGTTATCTTTTTCTTCTCATTTTTCAGGTTTCAAACTCCCTCAAGGTATCAGGACCTCTTTGGACAGGGCCTCTTCATGACGCAGCATATCTTATGGACATGTTAGATCTGGCCAAGCAGTGGGGATGGATTGGCTGTGATGGTAAAGACAGTCTTGAAAAGCTTATAAAACTGATGGTGGATGAAAGTGACCCCAGGTTGCCATTTGGGTATATCAAGTTGGATGAGGTGATTCTTATATATTTGTTGCATTGTAAACATTGTTAGCTACTCTTGTGACAATAACAAATTATGGTAGTTTTATGTGTATTTATCCAGATGGCAAGCCGTGCAAAAATCAACACTCCACCTCTGAAGACCTTGATGAGTGCCATGCACGAGGTACTCTATAAAATCTTTAATATGGTATAATAATCAAGTCATAATTGTGTACTTTATTGAGTGTGTTTCATGAGAACAAATTTAACAAAATTCTATTTTAAAATTGTGTTAAAGGATTGTTGATAATTGCATTTATACATGATCAGGATGCATAAATGTTTGACATCGTAGAATGATGTCAAGCTCCTAATTGCAATAGTATATCTAATATTTCAATTCAAATGCGACAAACTTCATCTGTTTGTCAAGTGTGATTTTTCTTTTGCTGTCTAGCATGCATAAGTGGTTAGGGGTTATGGTTGTCATGCCAGGTGATTTGTTCTATCTCTTCTCAGTGTCTGTCTCTTTGGAGGTTCGAGGTTGAAAGTGTTAAGTTTTGGCTTTGATTTGACATTCGATGTCTTGGGCCATTTGAGAACTAAAAAATTGACGTATCTTCTCTAACATTGTGCCAATTGGGGAGCACATCAAAGTTTTGTTTTGAAAATGGTTCTTTTGCTGAGGCGAAGGGAGGTCACTATCTTTTGTATGAATGACGCGTAGAGCCTATGAAATACATCCTTAGGAAGTAGGTCGTTCTATGTTGTGTATATGGTCGGTTTGGTTTTTTGGCTTTAGTAGTTTTTCCCAACTGCTAGCTTTTCTGATGTATACTAGTTGTATCCTTTTACTCACTTTTCTATAAATCCTCCTTTGCTGCTTTAAAAAACGAGTTAGGCCATGAAAGCAGTGATGGTATAAAATTCAGTTAGTCACATTGCGTAACATATGAAAAAATAAAAACAAAGGGAGTTGCCTTTTATTCTGTATCATGTTATCGTTGTCAATTTGTTTACTGTGTTTGGTTTGATTAGGATATTTTTCATAGATTGTTCATGTAATCATGTTGACTCTAACAAAGCTTCAGAAACCAGAATTCACACTTACCTTATACTTGGTTTATTGCAGAAGGGTTATGCTGCCAGCAGGTCCCACATAACCACAAATGCAATTAAAACAAATTGCCCCATGACAGAGTTCATTGAGATAGCCAAAGAACTACAGCAGGTATCTGTCTCTTAAGGGTTTGGGCTCTAAAGGTTCCTCTGAGGCTGCACATTGGCTAAAGTTCAGATGTGTTGAAGGTCATATCTACTTTTTTAACTATATCAATTTTTTTGTTAAACAATAGTTATTTTATAATTTAATTGACAACAGTAAGCGAAAATGACATCATTCTAAGTCTAACCACAATTGATGCTCAAGATTCAAGATTTGTCAAAACCTAAATACAAGCAATTAGATCCATTACATGATAGTAATTCAACTGCAAAAAGTTCAGGGAATGAATAATTAAGCAAGCCTGCCTTTCTGCACTTGAACGTAATACGAAAAATATCATGTTAATCCAACCATAGGTTGAAAAATATAGTTGAAACCCAACTATAGAACTACGTTAACATAAAATAAAACATCAGCCACCAAAGGCTTAGCATAATAAATACCTAAGGAAGTTAAAAAATATGAAAGATGTTTTCCTTAATGCTCAATTGGTGTTTGGAATATAAAGTGCCACGTCTTCTTATATATCGGTTTCTCATTTATGAATTGGACACTATGACAGGTGATACTATGTGGACCGATTTTAATGATTGTTAGGATTCTCAACAAAGAAAAGAGCTCAAGGGATTTGTCTTTGATTGTGTTGTGGAATATCTATATTCAAATTGTTGCCAATATTTTTTCTCTGGATTTAAGGCATGGACAAAGCTGCAATTATGCATAAGAGCCTAGATGTTGTTGGTTCTAGAGGTCAATAAGTGGCAAGCATACTTCAAATTTTGGTTGGTGAAGTTGTCGAAGGTCTTGTAGGTTGGAAGCATAGTTTTATTTTCTTTTGAATTTCCACTCAGCTATTCATGCAACATCCCACCGTTCATTTTTTTTGGTGGAATGTTCTGTACTACTGTAAAAAGTAACAATCAAAGTATATTTTGTACAAATGGGATTGTGGCATTTCTAATGGAGGCTTCTTTCGATTAGTGAATAAACTAAAGTCCACTGACAATACTGTTCTTTTAATGTTAGTCTTGGATTGCTTACAAGTATAGTTTAACTAGATGCGCGTAAAATTTAATATATTAGTAATTATAAAATAATAATAATATGTAATGTTATTTGTGTTTTATAATAGAATATATTTATATCTAAAGATAAATATATAAGTTAGGTTTGTTTTATTATAAAGGAAAAAGTCAAATATTATTGATTAATACAATTCATGTAAATTATATTGAAATATGAGACTAATTTTACGAATTTACAACTGTAGAGATGTAATTTTTTTCTTTAATATTTTTTTAAATGTGGAATTGGTTTATTCAAATATTTTGATTTCATTGAAGTGTTTCTTTTAATAATATGTTTGTTAAATAGTTATATATTTTTTTTTGTTAAAATTGTATATTTAATTATAATATCTTCTTCATTTTATATAATTTATATTAATTTTGAAACATTAAATTTATAAATTTAAGTACTTTTTAACATTGTGAGTGGTAGTTAATTAAAAATAATGTTTATAATATCATTTAAAATATTGAAACAATTTTTCACGTGTGCAAATATAGAAGTGATATATATTAAAAAAAAAACTACAAAACAAAAAAGGAATTTCTCAGGGTTCAATAGCTTAAATAATAATAATGTTTTTTACATAATACAAATGTTAGTTATAAAAAATTGTCAAGTCAAATAAAAATTCAATACATAAATAACTAAATTATATAGTTATGATATTTTAGATAAAAAACAATTCCAATTACTTTTAACTATTGTTTTGTCTAAAAAAATTAGAATGTGAAATGAAATTTTCAAATAACTATTTGACAAAGTTCAAGAAACTTCAAGAGTGGGTTGAAAAAAATTATAGGCAAGAAAAATTTATGAATGTTTAAAACATGAAAAGTTTCGAGTGAATAGTGATATAATTTGAAGTTATTCATTCAAATATTTAATATTACTTTTTTATTTATTATGATTTGTTTTTTTTAATTATGAAAAGAAAAAAGTTATTATGAGGGACACATACATTATAGGAAAAAGACTCACCTATTATGCAATAATAGTTATATATAATCTTGAACAATAATTGATAACATAAAAATAATATTATTGAAGTATATATGAACTCAGAATGTGTCGCATAAATAGGTGCAGTTTGGTTATATTTAATAATGTTGTTATCACTGCTTGAATTAAGAATGTGCAATAGAGTGGTTGAAAAATAGAAGATAAATCTTGATCTGTGTATGTAGTGTAACTTGCATTACGATGCTTTGAAGATATTGGATGATTTGTTCTTTTTTGTATGAATTATTGAAATAAAAGTTTTGATGAGTAATTAGAATATTTAAGTGTATTGATGAATCATTGGATGATAAATTAAAGCTCTAATTGTGTAACGCATGAAATAATTGTAATTGGATGAATAAATAAAAATGTTTGCATTACATATTGGAGAATCAAAATAGAATGAAAATAAAAGACAGAAAAAATAGTGTACTTTGAAAGTTATCACGTTAGAATTTTTGTAAATTAGTAAATATTAGAAAATGTGAGACATATGAAGATGAGTTGTCGTAAAAAAAAAAATTTAGAATTCAATTTTAATATATTATAATAGATTTGATGCTCAATTATGCTAATAAGACTCTTTTTATATATATTTTTTTTCAAATATTCACTTTTATTGAATAAAGTTCATGAATCCTATTATTTTACATGGGATCTATCTTCAAAGTTATAGGCTCTACAAGGATTTTACTCAATAAATAAAATGAATGTTTGAAAGAAAGTGAAAAAAGAGTGAAAAAAAAATCTTACTACTAACACTACTATTTAAACTAACCAAAATAATTTGTTTGTTCTCTCAACGATTGATACTCGATTCCCTTAAAGATTTGATTGGAGTTCACATAAAAAAATATGTTACATAAAAAAATATTTGTTACGACAAGTGAACCATTTAAATAAAACTCAACTAACTTGATGAATTAGTCTCTCCCAATTACCGAAATGAAAATCAAAATTTAAAAAATATTATCTTTCAAAAATATTTTCTGAAAACAACTTCACCTTTTTAAGTATTTCTATTTTTTTTTTCTTTTCCAATTCTCATTTTCTTTTATAAACAATGACAAATTAATGTTAACTCCTAAAAGTACTTATTATTATAAAAAAATGTAACAAACAAACTCTTAACAACTGAAACAAATCTACCTATCATGAGTATTTTTATATTAAATCCTAAACAGTTATAGTTTATATGAATTAACTGAATAATTATCTCATCAGATATCCCAAGTACTTTCATCAATAAAAAAATCCTAAATATTTTCCGTAGTTACTAGTAGAAGTAATGAGGCTCTCTTTTTGCCATAATCTTCATATCATACCTTTTAAAAACATCATAAATCCATCGAGGGACACATTTTGGACAGAAATCATGATCATGATTCATGAGTAGGCACACCATCATATACATAGTACACAATTTATTACAGATGGAAGAATTTGATTTCTCATTGTCTGAGTATCTAACCATCAATGCTTTGGAAAAAAATAAATAGAAAATAAACAAGCAGTTTGTTGGATGGCTATTATATAGGTGAAGATGCTGCCATGGCCCTTTTGGATTTACAAATGGAGCAAAACCCATCATATGTGGGTGAAGTATGAGCTACTTTAGAGAGTAAGATGCTGTAGATGGAGTGAAAATGTACAATTTAGAATCATGAGAATCAACTTGAGCACTGAATGGTGACACTGCATCTCCATTTATTACCTTGTGCTGCAAGCAATAACATTTTTTAGACAACTACTCCTTAAATACTAATAATAACAACAAATTGAAAGGCTTTTAATGCATTTTCACGCAATTAAGCAAGCTTACCTGCCACAAATCCCTCACAGAAACATGAATTCCAGATTCAATCCCAAGTGCTTCCCATGAAGCTGTTATAGTCGCAACTTTTGAGCATCGATTCCACAGAGCAACGGCCAAACGGCTTCCTGATAAAGGACCTGCCCAGACCTGTAAATAAATATGTAAAACGAAGGTTAACATACTTCAAGCTTCTGAAAATAATGAGAATAGAAACTTACTTTAACTTACACAAAAGGCTGTTATTTAAAATATTTGTAGCTTTAGTAAAACTCATTCGCACGCACATTTATTTATCTCTGACGTGTTTATTGAGAATTTTATCAAAACTGAGTCTTATTCAACATACTTGCACTATAAGCTGATATCTAATAGTTACCTGACTGCAATTATTTGTTCCAGAAACTTGAACTTTCCTTCCCTGAACTCCAAGTGAGTCTGCAGAGATATATGAGAATTAGAAAATTTACTCATCTAACCTTCGTGAATTAAATAAATGAAAAGCATTATGTGTCAACTTGTTTAAAAAAAATAGAGTAGTGGTGCAACCTTGATTTATAGCAATGACTTCTTGATTGGTTAAAATCTCCAGTGTTTCAGCAGTCATATTCCTTACGTCGCAACCAATCAATAGAGGAGCCTACACACACAAGTTCACAATTTTTAACGCGTAAAAATTCAGCCACAGTATTTTGTATTATGATCTTTGCAAATCTTTGTTCATGATTTATTCATAAAATACTATGGCCAAATAGGAGGGAGGAGGGACTAAGAGCAACACCTTTGCTAACGCCCAGATGCTGAAGTGAGCACGGTATTCTTGGTAAGTCATGCCACCATTGCCAACTTCCAACATATCTGGGTCTGTCCAGAACCGTAACACGAGGGAAAAGTAAGAATGCTCTCATGGTTAGCTCTATATTTCAATTAAATTTCAAAAAGGATAGGTTTACCATTCCATCCTCCAGGACCTGCATATGCAGCCCACTTGTCATTAAGATCAGCAATAGTTGTCATGCTAAACATAAAAAACATCATTTTCAGAATTAGACTACATCATAAACAAAAATTTGGACGAGAATGATAGTTGATAATTTGTTAAAAATCAGTATTATAAAATGTTATTAAACTACGGACATCCCTAATAAAACGTTGAATGCACCATCTATAAGTCAAAGTTCAGGAATTTAACCTAGCCCATGTATCATTAATGTCATCAGTTGTGCGCCAACTATTACCGACCTTGCCTGCCCATAAAGCAGGGTCGTCAACACCCCTGCGGAAAAAAAGAAGGTAATGTGGGATAATATGTCTGTCATGCTATCAGTAAGTAAACTCATAACAAAATACAGATACACCTTATTACCATTCACAGATTGAATAGAAAATTTCACGTCCAGTTTCATTGAGGGCATCACGCATAGGTGGATACCTGGAAAACATGCAACCACATTGATTTAATTTATATGTACAAGGCATTGTGGCTTTTTCAAATACTAGGAGACAGAGATTAGAAAAAAAAACCGTTTTTTTGGAGGGATGCCCAGATTGAAACAATTGTCATACTTCAAATAATCTACGCCCTGGTAAAATGATAGAATGGGGTGAAAATCACAAATAAACTACAGTAAAATGTACCTGGAATATATTTTTGTTAAGAACATTAAAACAATTCCAAATTCCAAATTCCAAATTCCAAATGACTTAACATTGTATCTGGTCCACATTCGGTGTTTATGATGTCTCAAATTCCAACATCATATCCAAAGATTGGTTTTATTTCCTTAAAAAAAACAAATTAATTCCATAGAAAGATATATTAGGCTGCAGAGCTTAGTTATTTACATCTGATGTAATTTGAACCTGATACAATTCGTGTAATGCACAAATAAAATAGATATAATTGGACAGTACTTTTATTCTTAGAACCTCCACACAAAGTCCATGACACATGAAGAATATTTGTTACACTTTTGCAAATTATGAAAGGAGATGTTAGAATCTAACCCAAGAGGCAAATAAATCTGCATCATCAGTTTCATGGAAGATTGATCCTGGTCGGACTTGACATGTAAAAGCCCTAATAACAGTTGCAAGTGAAGAAAAAAATGGCAGGAGATTAGCTAATCAGTTAGTCACAATCAACGTGGGATTAGCATATTTTATAACGAGTCAAATTTGCAATAGTTTTGCGAAAGTATTCTACCCGGCATCAGAATATATGCCAAGTTTGAGTCCCTTTCCATGCACATAATCGGCAAGTGCTTTGATTCCTGATGGAAACGTCTTAGGATCAGGGACTAGGTCACCCTGCACTTCCAAATCGAAAACAGTAAGGAACAACATATAATTATTGAGAGAATATATCAATGATCGAGTTTTAAGATTTGAATCAAAACAACTTATCCACATAGAAAATGAATAGCGCATGTAATCATGTATAAGATTCACGCTTTCCTGCTAGATTAAACATTAAAGACAGAAAACACACCAGCATATTGGAAGCATAATAAATGAAGTATCCAAATCTGTATGCATAACCATTTCTTAAATATATCATAGAACTTACCATTTATGTCTATTTTCTGCAAATATCACTTAGCCGAAACATAAAAGATGACAACTGAAACAGCTTTTCCTTATCCAATTGAAAATCAAGATAGAAAACATTGAAAGCTGACAAGAATATACAACAACAAGAGAAGATAATAGACCTACAGTTATCCAGTGATATTGAAAGGAACAGAATTTAGCTGACCTTCGAATTTCTCGTCGCAGAAGACCAACAATCATCTGCACATTGTAAAATGTAACATCAAATACATATGGAATAGGTAACCTACCCACTATTAAAATCTTCATTATGGACATACAAGATCATTACCTATATTGACGTACACATAACCTAACTCAGCCAACCCCGTTGATATCAGTGCATCAGCTGGAAGAATATATTGCATATCAGTACAGTAGATATGAATTACAGAGAAGAAAAATTGAATTACTGATATTATTTGGAAAAGATGAACCATAATGATTTGAAAAATTGAATTACTGATATTATATGTAAAATATTTTAGGCTTCTGTCTCCTTAGAAATCAAGGAGACAGTAGTACGAGCCTATAGAACATATCATGTTCAAGTAAGGTCTTATAAATGTAAGATGTTTATAAAGCCTTCATATACATTTTGTTTATATGATGTATAGTAGTACCACACTCAAGGTTAAAGGGAATTTTTTCCACACAGGTATCAAACATGCAATGTTGTATGTAACTAGATATTCGGCGGTAAAAACTAACAACAAATTGAACTTAGACTCTATTTGGTAAAAAAATAACAGGCGGATAAAATAGGATATCAAATACATTCATTATTATTGAATTAATTGAGTATCCAAAATAAAATCAAGGTTTAAAAATGTTGATATTTGCAAATGCAAAATAGTATTTTGATGAGGGATAATGAAATTTGTTTTACAAAGTCAATGAATCTTCCATTATAGTATCATCATCACAGGACCAAAATAAGTAACTAACTCATTGAGGAAATGCAAGCGATGCTTCTACAACTAGTAGCAACTGAACAAGAAAACAATACCTGTTTCCTTAATAACCGTTTCACTGATATTGCATGCAAAGAAGTTCCAGCTGTTCCATCTACACAAGACCAAATCATATCACATAAACCATCTTCCTAATTTTCCTATTTAAGAAAGAAACAAAATTAAAAACATCATCACAATTACATGACTACGAGTGTGTCTGTGCACGTGGATTTTTGTCAATATTTTTTTTTACTTCAACCTTGAAAAATAGAAAATAAAAAAAAAATCGGTTGAATTGAACAACCTAGAAATTTATTTGATCAATTGAAAGCAAAAGAGCCATAGAAATAGATAACGAACCCCATTTGAGGTGTTAGAGCCAATCCATTACTGAGCTGAAGAAGACCATAGTTTGAAGTGTCATAAATAGTGTGAAAGTTTGATCTGAAAATGGGTTTCCCGTAATTTTGCAAGAGAGACACAACTCTTGCTGACACCGAAACAGAGGAAACAGAGAGGAATAGAATCAGCAAGTACACAAAAATAGTGTTGTTCTGTTTCTGCTTCGCCATTAGTAACAGCTCCTAACTTCAAAACGATACAAATTGAAAAGTGAGAGAGTTTGTGAAGACGCGGAGAAACGATCACCGGCAGAAACACGGTCACCGGAGATAAGTACAAAAAAAAACAGTATATGTAACCGATTGTTAGGAACTGTCTGGAAGACAACCTTGTTTGTGAAATGAATGACTTGCTAGTTGCCACATATATCCCGGTCACATCATTGATTGATTTAAATTGTTTTTATTATATTTAGGTTTTCTTTTACAAAATTATTATATTGAGTTGATGAAATGAACCATCATATTATGATTTATTTATTATCCATGCTTCCATCATTATTTTATTTATTATATTAAGTTTCTCAAATTCAATCATTTAATAGATTGTTATATTATTTTATCGATGATGTATATAAAAAGTTGAGATGTTAACGGGGCCCTAAGGAAATAAAAATTAATTTTTAAGTAACAAATTATATTATATTTTTTTTATTATTTCAAAATATGAATTACACAAATCCTAATAAATCTCTTTTATATTTAAACTTATAACAAGTGCTCCAAAAGGATTTGTCATAAGGGTACTTGTTATCATTTCCCTATAAATTATATCAAATTATAAAAAAAAAAAAACTTATCTAAAATTTGATAAATATAATTATATAATATTTTTATAGTTAATATTTTATTTATATTTTAAAAATATATTATACTTTAAATTGATTTCTCTTACTTAAAAAATTCATTTGTTTATTTTAGAAATACAAAATTAATTAATCTTATTCTTTTGTTTCACAATTCATCGTTATATTTTTATTTTTTTTTTGTTAGTTTATAATAGTCAAAAAAGAAAAACTCAACTCTATACTTAAGCAGCTTCTTTAGAATAATTAAAAATTCGCAATCACAATATAAATATTTTTGTTTGATGTATTTGTTAAAAAAAATTATTACTTGAGAATTATTAATTAATTCTACAATTAACTTTAAATTTCAACAACAAATATAATATATATTTTTATTTCATTTTTAACTTTAGTTTAAACGATACAAATTTTAGAAAACTACTTTAGTGGATACGTGTTGAATAACTACGCAAAGATAATATTCTACGCGGACAAGAATATCACATACTATATGTATATCTATGTGTTGCACAAATAAATTACATAAAAGACTATAATAAAAAATTAGCATCAGTATAATAATTTGCTTTTTATAGAAAAATAAAAATGTCTTTCAAACATTAAAAAAATAATATAAAATAAACATTGCTTCAGTAAGATGACCTATTTTACATTTCGAAGTACTTTATAAATTATATTGGACATTATATCTGTTTATTGTCTAAGATCATCCACTATCACAATTAATTAAATTTTTTTTTTGTGTTACTTTTGAAATGACAATATATAATTATTTTTAATTTTTATTAACAGTCATTGTAAACAAAATGACAAAAAAAAATTGTTTATGTTAAAATTTGAATAAAATTAAGAGATAAAAGTGTATCAATGATAATGTAAGTGCATACAAGTTAGTTTTACAAAATTTCTTCACGACAAACAATTTCCTTCAAGAAAAAACACACACACATATACATATATTTGTTTGTTGCTGTGATGACTAGTGGAAGGTAAACAATAATCATGTTCAAAAATTCTAGTGTGTTGAGATCATTTATCAGTAATTGGATTTGTTGTCGATGATATAAAGTATTAAAACTTGTATATTTTTTTTTCATTGGGTATTAATGATAATTTATATTAATTAATAAGATTAATAATATAATTTTTAGGAATTAATATAGTTTTATATTGAAAAAATATTGGATCATTTACGTTATTAAAGAAAAATGGATGAGTCAAATGAACAATAAATGAAATAGAATCACCTAAATTTTACAAAACTATTTTTAAAAATAAATAATTCAAATAAATTTTTAGTTTTTCAATTTTAAAAATGTGAATCAAATAAAATTTATCTGTTTTGTTTTATTAGTTTTAAAATATATAATATTAAAAATAATTTTACACACTAATTTTTAAAATCAAATAATTCAAACAATTTTTTTAATTTTTAAATTTTAATATACTAAAATAGAGTTTTTAGTATGTAAATCTGACAAAACCCATGTGATATTTTCATTATATTTTCTCCAATTATATTATCTTCAATATCTAACATTCAATCAAAGAAAGTTTATTTTAGGCTAATATTAACATCTCTAATACCAGTAATTACGAGTCTCATATTTGTATATAATAATGTAACTATTCTTCAGAATAATACTACTAAAGATATGATGAGTTTTTTTCTGCTCCAATATGAAGAGTTAACAGTAGCAAGAATCATTGAATCACATATTGTCTTTTGCTTTTGGAATAACGAGCATAAAGTCTCATCTGAAAACAACTTCACCACGAAAGAAATATTCAAACTTCCATCATTATACATTAAAAAACATTATATATATAAACAAATTATTTGACAAAATTTTGAATTATTGTTTGTTTTAATTAACTAGTATATTATATTATTAACTAGTTAGACATCTATATATAAATTTATCATATTTATATAAGATTAATTAATCCGACCTACAATTCTGAGGACCCACACGAACACATGCATATTTTACTAATTCCACTAATAAATATAATTATATCTTTTGAATTTACATTTTCTACTTTATACATTATTTATTTATCTCGTAATCTAATATCTTTAAAAAAAAAAAAATAATGGAATGGAGTCACTAAGACAAGTCATGCATACGAAAAAGTATTAAGGACTCAGTCCAGTCGTGCCATCTTCTACTTCCAAGTCAAGTAAATATATAAGCCAAATGCTTAGTGACTTTAATTAGATTTCAAACACATTATATTCACATGAAAGACAAAGATGTTACACTTACTACTACAATATCAAAACAACAAATAATAAACAACAAATGAATCGGGTCCTATTAGGCGGCTCATATATGTGCATTAATTTTTTTTTTTAGGAAGTATGTGCCGTAATTATTAATTATAAGAAAATGTTAATTGGAGCTTTTTTTTATTACAACTTATTTCATTCAGACTCAAAATATAATATACTCCATCCATCATTGATCATTTAAGTATTTTATTTCATTTCAAAATTTTGGTTGTTTCAAAAAAATAAGATGCAATTAATATTTTTTGTACCTTTAAAAATTTAAAAATATCATTAAATAAATTTTATTTTTACTTTATGAATGAAGGATAAAAAAATTAAATTTATATGAATTTATTATTTTTTAATATGTGTATTCAATATTAAAAGAACTAAAGTTCCAACACGGAAGAAATAATGTTATATTTTAAAATAACTATCGCTTAATTATTTTCATATAGATAAAAAAATTAACAATAAAAAAGTAAGTGTGACAGTTTATAAAATTATTTTCGTTAACTATTGATTATTATTAACAATTGAAATTAATCTATAAGTATGACGTGTGTAAAATTTCGTTAAAATTCTTTGATGTATATAAATCAAATTCATTAATAATTATTATTGGAATATAATTATTTAGAAGTTATACACAGAATATTAATTTAAGGATACTGTTAAAAAAGATTAGTTGATGTTACATTGAGAATACAACACTAATCTTGCTTTTTGGTGATTACAAGAGCATAGAGGGCGAATGAAAATTAACTCAAATTAAATTAACTCATTTCATTATCAATAAAATTCAAAATACAATTTAGGGCGAATGAAAATGATTTCAGTAAATTTAAGAGATATATGCTCTTACTAATAAATGGAAATTGTTATTTGCTGTCTAATAACAAACAACCTGAAAATTGTTGGTCTAACTAAAAGGATCCTATATAACCATATTATTACATTGAGTATGTCCTCAACAACCTACAATCAAGTTCAAATATGACTTGATTTATAAGAGCCGAAATTAATATTCAATGTAGAGCATGCAACAAATTCAAAACTTCACATTCAATTTGTTTGGGGTTGTATGTACCATCTATTTGTCTTTGTCATGATTTTCAAAAATCAAAATTTTCGTTGAAAAAAAAAACTTTTTAAATTTTCAATGAATTTATTATACAAATTTGAAAGTAAAATTTAAACATTTGATACTTTTGGTATATGGTAACATTTACCATATTTTATTAGGAGCTTTACTCCTCTTTAAGTCAATTTGTTATATATATTTTTTTCAGGTAAATACTATATTATCATTAGGTGTTGATTGTTGGATGCTTTGTTCTTCTCTAGTGGTATTATTAGCAGGAATCAGCAATTTAGTATGATATAAAATTAATACAGAAAATAGTCATGAAGTCATGACTATGAAGTTAACATCTCTTATAAAATAAGATACAAAAAATAATTAAAGAAGAAGAAGGTTCATGACGAAAAATAAACAAATTTTAAAATAAAAAAAAAAGAAAGAAAAAAAGAATTGAGTTGCATATGACATATGTGATATATACTATATATACTCTAACTAGTTGTTGAGGTTGTTGATTCCTTTGCTTGGTCCAGATGGTGGTACTGTCCCCTTAGGAAGCATGTTGAAGATGAATGCCCCTCCATATTTACCACAGCACCCCACTCTGTATTCCTTCTCCACCCTGTTGTCGCTTGGAAGCTCAAGGTTAATTTCGTCATTCAAAGGCCTAGCTTCAAATATTGATGAACTCGATAACATAATCAGCAGATAAATAATTAGTAGTAGCCTCATTGCAAGGTGGTGCTTTACCATTATAGAGAGAAAAGAGAAATCAGATTTGATCTGTGCGGTGAGGTTTGGTTAATATGAATGAATCCTGTTTATAAGTATACGGTAGTGCGCTGAGAAACCGGATAGGAAATATCCTTATTAAATTCCATTTCTTTACTTCACAATGCCAACTTGCTCTATTCATATTCTTTTTCTTTTAAGATTTTTTGAGTATATTTATTGACAATGTCGTAATGCTGACCTGTTGGACTAACGGTTGCCTTATACTATAAAAGACTTTTTTTTTTTTTTTTTTT
>JBBPBR010000004.1:67633040-67662938 GCA_037974775.1 Cicer pinnatifidum | reverse complement strand
AAAAACTTTTAAAACTAACACAAAATCTCGTTAGTATTAATGATTTTTGTTTATCTTTTTATAAATAGAACATGTAATTATGATTTACTACTTTTTTTTTTTTTTTACAAAATGATTATATCAACTCTTTAAAGTAAAAAACGGCCCATAAAGAACCTAAGAATTTAAAAAGTTAGGTGAGTGGGGAACTTTGAAAGTTTAGTTTGTTATGGTTATGCATGCAAGCGTGATTAATAATAAACAAATACCAATAATTAAAATGAAAAAGACTAATAAGTGTATTAAATGTGTATGGGAATGGGACAATAGAAAGAAAAGTGAGAACGATAAGTGATCCTTGAAATTGGGCTTATTTTGGATTGGTTAGGCAAAGATATATAGTGACAAGTGAATTTTGTAACTGTCTCTTAATCACGTGATTAGTATATCTTATGTCAACATCAAAGGGACATTTCTCCTATTGTATTCTCTGTTTTTGATAATAACTAGACGCTGAAATTACTTACCTCTTTTCTTTGTCATTCTCCTAACTACCAACTATTAAAATTAAAACACATAGTTTTCATATAACTACTACTAAATCACCTCTCCTAACCCATCAAGTTTTAAAATTAATACTGGAAGGTAAATTTACAAAAATAAAAAACTATTATAGAATAAGGTGGCAGTGGTGTACAACAGGTATTCCATTTCCATACATTCTTTGTCTGAGTGGTTTTAGAGTATGTTATAAATTAAATCTCTCTTTCCGTTTTCTTCTGCACCATACACACCATTTTTATTATATTATATTATATACTATGTGAACTTGTAATATGATTTTATAAAAGTGTTTTCTTATTCATATGGTTATCTTTGTTTGCTCCTTAATTTATGGGAAAAGAAATATGGTGTGCCCACTTTTCAAGATTTGACAGAGATATGAAAGTCATGTGATTTGGAGTTCATATTTATCCAAAAGAGAGTGAATGTTTTTTTTTTATTTTTTTGTTTCTAAAAACCTTTGATTCTGGACAGAGACAGAGAGACACAGGATCAGTATTGAGTGGTTGTAATTGTTGTTTTGAGATTCCTTCACTTTACTGTGTGTCATTTGAGTGTGTTGGAGCTGAATTCAGATCTGTGAATAAACTGAAGAAGAACTTTGAGGAGAAATAAGGGTAATGGATCTTGAACCTGGAAAGTGTTGGGACAACTCCAAGGTTAGCAGTCATTGTTAATAAAGATTTGAGCTTTTTATTGTGGGTTGTTTCATTGTTATTGAGTGAGTTGTTGTTTGAATTTGCATTTTAGAAGGGTTCTTGGAAGACTATTATGCTTTTGGCTTATCAAAGCCTTGGTGTTGTCTATGGAGACTTGAGCATTTCTCCATTGTATGTTTTCACTAGCACTTTTGCTGAAGATATTGAACATTCTGAGACCAATGAAGAGATTTTTGGCACACTTTCTTTTGTTTTCTGGACACTGACATTGATTCCACTCTTCAAATATGTTTTTGTTGTTCTTAGAGCTGATGATAATGGAGAGGGTAAGCATTTTGAATTTCAACAAATGATGAGGGGAACCAATATATGGTGATTATCTCCTCTTTCTTTTTGTTGATGATGATTTTTCATGTATGGTTTTGCAGGTGGTACTTTTGCTCTCTATTCATTGATTTGTAGGCATGCAAAAGTTAGTCTTATACCAAATAGACAGCATGCTGATGAAGCACTTTCTACTTATAAGATGGAGGAAGCTCCAGAAAAAGATACTAATAAAATGAAGAAGCTGCTTGAGAAGTACAAGGCCTTGCATACTGCTCTTCTGATTGTGGTTCTTCTTGGTACTTGTATGGTTATTGGGGATGGAGTACTTACTCCAGCCATTTCTGGTAAGAATCGTGTTAGAATAACAATCCCGGTTCAAAAGAATAAAGATAAAGAAACATTAACACAAACAGAGAACACATGATGTTTGATCACTGAGTTCGGCCAATTGTGCCTCCGTCTCTGATTTGTTGAGCAGCTGCAACTCCTTTATATTAATTTCAAGCTTAGGGTTTATCGTATTCAACTTGCATCTAATTACTATGGTTCAAATTACAAAATTACCTTTGAACCGTATTGCGATTTCCCCCTGCACCCCCATTCAAACAACCTACCTACTTATCACTAACTATGAGTCATACCCAACAAATCCTATCCTCCTTATTTCACAATGTTTTACAAGTAATTCCTTATCAATTTGTTGACTAGCCATTTCATTCATGCAGTTTTCTCAGCAGTATCTGGTCTTGAAGTATCCATGTCCAAGAAACATCACCAATGTAAGTTTCACTTATTGCATTCTCTATATTCCAGTATATTATGCTCTCAATATTAAGCTGAGTAAATATCCTCTAGTTAAATGGAAAAGAAATTTGAAGATAACTGGAACAAAATTTCTAAGTTGTGTATGCTTAAAATACAATGATGGAAGAGTTTATTTATAGCTTTTCATATAAGTAGAAATGGTAAATTTGCAGGATTTCTTCCTAGTTTCTGTATTTGAATTTTGAATCAACTAATTTGCGATTGCAGATGCTGTGATTCCGATCACTTGCTTCATATTGGTGTGTTTGTTTGCACTTCAACACTATGGTACACATAAGGTGGGATTCTTTTTTGCACCAATTGTGCTGACATGGCTACTATGCATTAGCACACTTGGCATATATAATATACTCAAATGGAATCCACATATATATAAAGCTCTTTCGCCGTATTATATGTTCAAGTTCTTGAAAAAGACAAGGATAAGTGGATGGCTGTCTTTGGGTGGAATATTACTTTGCATAACAGGTAAGAGAAGAAAATCCATAATATTAAGTAGAATAATGTCTTGTGCTGTTCTAAGGCATCTTTTGAGCAACCTCAGAGTCAAACCTATTATTTGATTAAAACATAGAATAAGTTATCTGTGAATATCTACTTTTGAACCAATTTTGGGCTGCCCCTTTTTCATTATTTCCCTTAAAAGATCAATCTTTTTTATTCTTTCACTGTGTCAAAGCAAGAGAATATGTCCTCCAAAGATTTTAGTTTCACCCGGAGAATTGTAAAACTACTGTAGTTAATGTTGTTTACTAGATGACATACTTCTTTATGTATTGACCTTGTGAGCAGGCTCAGAAGCTATGTTTGCTGATCTTGGCCATTTCACATATATGGCTATTCAGGTTGGTTAAAATATTTTTCTATTTTTATGTACTAATTTTTTTTTCCTGCTAATAGACCTGAGGTAAAAGGTCATTTAACTATGATACTCAAGATTATAAACCAATCCTAGGAAACAACTTAAGATATTGAAATATAATATTAAAGATATAATAAGATATCTTATACTCTAATTTGTCGTGTGCAGATTGCTTTCACCTTTCTGGTATATCCTGCACTTATATTGGCGTATATGGGCCAAGCTGCTTACTTGTCACATCATCATAATTCTGATCTACAAATCAGTTACTATGTCTCAGTTCCAGGTATTCATTGTACCGGCTTACTTTTTATAGTCAATTACTAACTAGTAGTTTATAAGCGATAAAATTAGAAAGATCATAAATAACTAGATGGGAAGTTTTACGGAAACTTAGAACTAAGCATGAACTTATCTGCAATGTCTTTGCTAGGTTTCTGAAAATTTATGGTTATTAGTATATTACATGGTAGAATAGCATATTATAGAAAACATTATGCAATGTTTTGGCTGCAGAAAGTGTGAGGTGGCCGGTGCTTATCTTAGCTATTCTAGCTTCTGTTGTGGGGAGCCAAGCGATCATCAGTGGAACATTTTCTATCATAAACCAGAGCCAATCTTTAGGCTGCTTCCCAAGAGTTAAGGTTGTTCATACGTCAGACAAGATACATGGTCAAGTCTACATCCCAGAAATTAATTGGATACTCATGATCCTATGTATCGCTGTTACCATTGGGTTTAGAGACACAAAACACATGGGAAATGCATCAGGTAAGTTACAATATATGCATGATTAACTTGATAATGGTTTTTTCCTTCTTGAGTTATTGTAATGACATTTAAAATCAACATTTTTTTTATGCAGGGCTAGCAGTGATGACTGTGATGTTAGTAACAACATGCCTAACTTCTTTGGTGATTGTAGTGTGTTGGCATAAACCTACAATTTTAGCCCTTTGTTTCCTATTGTTTTTTGGTTCTGTCGAACTGCTATATTTCTCGGCTTCAGTGACAAAGTTTCGCGAGGGTGCGTGGCTCCCAATCCTCCTTGCCCTCTTTTTAATGATTATAATGTTCCTTTGGCACTATGCAACGATCAAGAAATATGAATATGACCTCCACAACAAGGTATCTCTAGAATGGCTTCTAGCTTTAGGTCCAAGCTTAGGAATTGCTAGAGTCCCCGGAATAGGCCTTGTTTTCACAGATCTCACCACTGGCATTCCGGCAAACTTCTCCCGCTTTGTCACCAACCTCCCTGCTTATCACCGCATCCTTGTTTTCGTATGCGTAAAATCAGTACCTGTGCCTCATGTCACTGCTGCAGAGAGGTACCTTGTTGGCCGAGTAGGACCTGCTGCTCATCGATCGTATAGGTGTATAGTAAGATATGGATATCGGGATGTTCATCAGGATGTTGATTCATTTGAAACTGAATTAGTACAGAAGCTGGTTGATTTCATCCAATACGATTGGTATCGAACACGTGGGAGTAACATGAGCATTGAGGATGATGGTTCGCACTCGAACGAATCATCAAGTCACAGATTAACTGTGATTGGAACAACTAGTTTCTGCAGCCAACAAGGATATGAGAGTCAGCAGAGTGTGCAGCCTGCAGGAAGTGTATCAGTTGGCTTCCCAACAGTACAAAGCATGACAGATGTTATTGAAATGGAACAGATGGATGTAACCGAACGACGAGTGAGGTTTGCTATTGATGATGATCATGAAAGTGATACAAGGTCTGAGGTTGGTGTTCAAATGCAGGAAGAGCTGGAAGATCTTTATGCTGCTCAAGAAGCTGGCATTGCATTCATTCTTGGACATTCTTATGTGAGAGCAAAGCAAGGTTCATCACTGTTGAGGAAATTGGCACTTAACTATGGATACAATTTCTTGAGAAGGAATTGTAGAGGAACTGACGTGGCGCTTAAGGTTCCACCGGTTTCTCTACTGGAAGTTGGCATGGTTTATATTGTGTAGAAAAAGACTAACATGTATATTAGCTTTTTTGCTTTTTGTTGTGTTTTTCATGTAGAGTTATTATAACTACATACAGGCTTTAATGGCAAGAGCAATGTGCAGTTTACCAAGACTTTTGTTAATGGGACTGTGGAAGTGAGAGTGATTTATTCTCCTCATGAAATTTGACATAATTTTATGTTGCATGGGTGAAGAAGGGTTATATAAATGTTACAATTTGCTGTACTGGATTATGTTGCATTTGTTAATCTGTGGTCCTGTAACTGTAAGCAGAATTCTAATTATCTATATGAGGATTGTTAGTATAAGACATTTTTCTCATCTTTTTTACTAGCAGATAGTATATAGTAAACTTAATTTAATTTATAAAAACTTATTTTAATAATAATAATAATATAAAAAAAATTAATTTATTATAATTATAAATAGTTAATTAGATGTAATATTTAATTGAAGAATGTATCAAATAAAAATTCGAGAAAAGTAAAATTAAAGAGAAAAGAGAACATGCACTATTCTGCATAAACTAATTTTAAACTGTCATCAATTATTCAATAGAAATCCAACAGTTTGTGGTTATTTTTAATTTCTAGTTACAAAGTGAGATCATTAAATTCTAAAAGTCACAACTAATATACAACGTATACACGTGTTCTTTGTATACCTTAAAGGATTACTTAAACCATTAAAGTTGGTGATAAATATTTAAAACATTATTTTGGTACTTAGATTGAAATCAGATTCGAGAATCATTCTTTAGAACCTTAAAAAGAAATTAATGATCCACATAAATTACTACAACATTACACGGCATCAAGCTAAAGATAAAAGAGATCCAATCATTTTTCATCATTTTAAGAGCCCCCTAGGGTGCCACATAGTCCACTCTTCACCACCAGGTTTTGTTAGTGGCAGCAGTTCTGTGGACAAAATTGACAGTAACGTGTGGCTGCAATTTCATGCCTCAAATACAAAAAATAAAGACTCTCATATCATACACACATATATAATTTAACATACAATACAAGTAGCACAGTTCAAAAATTCATTTAAGAATCTGAAATGGGTCTTGGGACTTTGCCTTTGACCCCTCCTTATTATTACACCAGTTTCTCTTCAAAATCAGGACTTGTAAATAATACCAAAAATTGGAGGGGGTTCAATAGAAGCAAAAAATTAATTGTTTCAGCCAAACAAGAGAAGAAGGAAGAAGAAGATAAGAATAAGCAATCTTTCTTTACCAGTGTAACTGATGCTCTTGATTTTTCTCAAGCTAGATCCGCAGAAGATGCTCTGCTTATAGAAGAAGCTAGAGAAGCCACAAAGTCTGGAGAAAAAATGAGCAGGGAACAGGTATAATATTATGACAAATCATTTTTTTCTTTTGTTTACATAACATAGTAAAATTTGCTCTCATGTTCAAACTGATAAATGTCGATATTGTTAGTTTTGAATATTATGTCTTGGTTTCAAATTCGATATCTTGCAGTTGTATCTTTTATTGATCAGTTTGATAATCGAATGTCTTTCATTGATTGAATTGATCTTCAAATGTTTCTTCTATTAATTAGTTTGAACTATAAAATTACTAGTAAAAAGACACAGCTAAAATGAAGATGTTTTTGTAGTGTCGATACATTTAGTACCATAGTAAGAGCGCCTTGTATATTTAGGACTAATTTTTACTCTCTTTTAAACCTTATGATTAATTCTCCTTAATTGTTTTGTAAATAATGTAGTATGGAGCTCTTAGAAGGAAAATTGGTGGAACATACAAGGACTTTTTCAAATCTTATGTTGAAGGTATAATTAACGCTTTATTGTAGTAGTATTTTATCTTTTATTCAAAGCAATAAGAAATTAGTATTTTCCTTGAATAGCCAACATTTTTCATTTTCTTATTTTAGTAATGGATTTTTTTGTACTGAGCAGTGGATGGGGCATATGTTGAAGAGGGTTGGGTAGACAAAACGTGCAAGGTTTGCAAAAAGGACACAAAGGGTGAAGCAAGGCAAGTGGACAAGATTGGAAGATATGTTCACGTAGCATGTTTAGAGAAAGCCAAAACTGGCAACTTCTTTACTAGACTGTTCTCTTAATGAAACATCATTTTACATGGTATTGTAGTGGATGGAGAAGAGACGTTTACTCATTATCATTTCAATACAAAAATGAAAATTTTAGTATAGTTTCCTCTTCGGCCAAATTAATTATTTCTCCTAAATTTCAAAATTGGATTAAAAGAAAGAAGCCTACAACCGCTTCTACCCAAAAAATGAAAATTTTATGTCAAGGATAGTAGGAGATTCCTCTGTTTTGCTTACTTCATGATATGTTACAAATAAATGACGGTAACAGTAAATTTGTCTTTTGACACTTTTTAAATTTATTTGATTCTTTAAAGATTCTTCTAGATATTATTGGTAAAAATGTTAAATTAATGACAAGCATCATTAGTACTAGTAGTTCATTTCACTTTCGGGTCCAAGAAAAGATAATAAAAGAAAAATGTCATTGAAGAAGTGAAAGTGAAATTCATACATAGTTAGATTAAATAAAATTATAACACGCTATCATAAAGACATATATTTATGTTCGTATGTCCACTTTTCTAATACTATATATTTTTATTATTATTAAACGTATTTTGTTAAATATGAGTAGAATGATTTGTACGTATTATGTACAACAAATTATATAGAAATTGAAGCTAATGTGAACTAAAGAGCTATGCACAACACAAGAGCTAAATACCCTAAATCCAGAACATTGTATTCCATTAATGCTATGCTATGCAATGAGAAGTGTTAAACAAATATCAAGTACATAACAAAAGTACAAAGCATGATTATTAATTAATCATCTATCTAGTATTCTAAATTTTACATAATCGGATTAGGAAAGTTGGGGTTTGGTGGCATAGCCCTAAGTGATATACACGAGGGAGTCAAAAATTTAATTTTAAAAAAGATGAATTATTTTTATAAATAAAATAAAATATCAAAACTATCATTAAATCTTATATAAAGATGTAGAAATATAAGGAGCACCTAAGTAATTATGTTTAAATTTCCTAAAAGAATTACAAGGTTTAATTAATTAATAACTTTTTGAAACATTAATATTCAAAGAATATAATAATAATAATATATAATATAAATTTCAGTAAAGAAGAAATAAATAAATAAAAAATTATAGAAGAAGGTTAAGAAGTGGCGGGAAGGATCGGTCCAAGAAGATTTGGCGGGAAAAAGAGAACCTACAAAGCTGTAGCAGAGCAATACGCCTTGACGACAACAGTTGCAAATTCCGATTTCCATTTCCATTTTTCACGTACCCTCTAATCTATAATCACTGAGTCACCGAGTCACGATGGTGGGCCCACAGTATGATTTTCTGGCTAACCCACTCGGTGCGGTTAGATCCACCTTCGACACTGCCATAGCCTCCGGCTCCGATCCCTCCTCTTTAAACGGCCGCGACTGGGGAGCCATCGATCTCTTCCGCCATTTTCTTTTCGACCAGTCACAACTCTCTCAGGTTAGCTTCATTCTCAATTTTCACCCTCTTCTCTAACCACATGAAACCCTAATTAATTAAATATTTATGTATTCTCCAATAGGTTCCGCTTCTTACTCCCGCCACAGTCAGATACGTGAAGCCGAATACTCTCGTTCGGTTTCGTGGTATGATTCAGGACATGCTTGGAAATGAATTTTATGTTGGCGCTTATAAGGTAGGTTTTTGTTTTTTTTTTTGTATCTCTTGTTCACATTTCCTTCTCAATTAAAGATTAATTTTGGGTATATGAATGAAAATTGAAGGATGGGTCGGTGTGGAGGACTAATAAGTTTATGGATGTTTGTCAATATCCCATTCCCATCGGTTCCTCTGCTGATACTCTGATCTGGGAACGCCGGTTGCTTTACTGTGTTCCGGTGAGTTTTCCATTTCTAATGTTTTCTTGCGCTACGTTATGTTTCTGTTGATTTGAAGGTAATTTAAATATTAGAGTTTTCAAGGTTTAATATTTAATTATGAATAGGTTCCGGGACTGAATTCTTGGGCAGAAATTTCACCAGAAGCAGTTGGTAATCTATCTATGGATTGGACTTCTGAACAACGAGATAAGCGGGGGAGAGAGGATGAAGAGTCTTCTAACATGGCAGTAAGTTCATTCCTTGTTTCCTCGTGCCTCCATAAAAATGTGATGGATTGAAAAACTTGCATTATAGTGTCTGTTGGATTTCATTATTATTTTGATAACATTATTGTATGGGAAGTATGAATCATGTGTGTTTATTCAGCTTTCTTACTAATATTTTTTTTATTCATAGGTCGAGGGTGACGAGGTCGGGTGTTCTCCTCATACTAAAAGAATGGTACGAATGGCTATCATTCAACTTTTTGAATTATGAATTTGATTGACTGGAATGAATCATCCAATAATTATCTATTTTTATATTTTGTTCAATGTTATTGTAGATATTATGGCTGATTTTTGTAGTTCTTGTGTGGTTGATTTTCTTTGAGGTTTATTTCTCCATATCAATCAAATTCAAACTAAGATATTTTTGATCCAAACTTTTGATGCCTATTGACCCCCTAAGTCTTCATATCTTCTTTAGTTTACAAGTTAATAACAGCTTCTTTAGTTTACAAGTTACGATTGTGAAGTCTTGAGCAGATTACAAGTCTTACTAGATTAGGTGGTATTTTTCAGTGTATGAGATAAATGTGCTTACTAGATGACTTTTTTTTCTTCTCATTTCATGTATCAGAATACATAAAACTATGAGTTTGATCATTGGTGCAAACTTCTATTTTTGTTTGACGAATTGGTCTAACTCTATGTTTTACAGAGAGAAGGTGAACACCCTCCCCTTGCCTCTCAGTCCCAGGGAGCTGTACCCGAGATTGCTGGCTCTAGTATGAGTTTAGTGCCTGGTCTCGATGACAACTCATCTTGTTGTCTTGTGAAGGTAAGATTTAGTCTCTTCAGCTTTTTGGATCTTAAGAAATATATTTTATTGACATGGGATAAACTTGTTTTTAATAACATGGAGTTATATCAAATCAATTTACTTGTTTTCCTCTACCATGTCAGATATATGATTTGCCAGAGTCTGAACTGAAGCTGAATGATGTTTTTGAGTTTGTGGGTATCCTTACATCCGATTCAGAGCTTCAGGAGGACACTGAAGATAGTGATTTATCAAATGGATTTGGTGAAGACCCCTTGCACCATTTCCCGTCTAACAAGGTATGTATCATCCCTTGAAGGGCACTTGATCAATGAGAAATAGGAAGAGGCTTGCCTGTGGCCGTTCTAAATGAAATTACCATAAAGGAAACATAAATATGCATTTGTATATTGTTTCATTGTCCTCGCAGCCTCTGGTTTATAAGTTTTAACGTGTCTATTTGCATTTTTTTACCTTGCAGGTACCACGCCTTCATTGTTTTATTCACAGGAAGCTTTCGGTTCTGGACTTCCTTCAGAATAAGCCTATTATAGAGGTATGCACCAAATGGATGAATTCATCTGGCTATATTGCTTGTTTAGAAATTAGCATTTTGTATTGGGAGACTTCTTAAATTGAAAACACCTTGATACAAAAAGTATGTGCTTGTTCTCACAGCCAAAACCCGACTTGGTCAAAGGAATCAGGGAGGCTCTGCTAAGACATCTCTCTGCTGTTCTTGGCAATGATGATATAGCTGCTCATTTCATGTTGTTGCATCTCATATCCAAGGTATGCATTTTTCAAATGATCATTCCCATCTCTCTGTTGTTTATCTCACATGTTTCCCTTACCTACACAAGTGATTCAATGTAAGATTCCCAATTCCCTTGCCCTCTATTTGTGAGAGTGTTTGTATGAAAGATTGGATTGCTTTTGACCAGGTGCATGCCAGAGTAGATAATCTTGCTGTGGGAAAGTTTTCTGTAAATTTTACTTGTTTTAGCAAAGAAACTGCATCTATATTTGGAAAGCAACTAAACCTTGCTATCAAGAACCTTGTGCCTTTCACACATTGCATACCCCTTACAGTGGAATACTTGAACACTTCTACTCTTGCGCCAAAAAAGAATTATGACACAAATAGGTGATCATATTTGATAATCTTTCTGAACATTGACTTCTTACTAGTATACCAATATATTTACAAGTTTTAGTGTCAATGCTCCAGATTAGAAACTGGAGTCTTGCAACTTGCTGAAGGTTCACATTTGATTGTTGACGAGACACAATTAGAAGCTGGAACTCTCAATTCTGTGGGTGTAGAGAATGCAAGGTTGCTGCAAAATTTAACGGAGTTGCAAAAGGTAACTGCCTGTTGTCTAGCTATCCTATCTTTTGGCATGGTCGTGTATTTTATTATGCTATGGTTCTTTCATATGTGCGATAATTTTCTCTGCACTCAGCACAATTGTTACTTTTTAAAAAACATTATTTTCCATTTTCAATTGATTGCTTGCAATTATTTTCAAAGATGATGACATACACTTGGTGTGTGTTTCAGGTGGAATATGATTTCAAATACTATAAAATGGAAATGGTAACTGATGTCCAACTGCTAGTTTTGTCTGAGGGGAAATCAAATATCTTGCCAGCTGATGTAATTGTACCTATCCGTCCTTCTCAAACAATTTGCTTTGAAGCTGCGGCAGCAGAAGCTTTGGAAGCTTGGAGGTGGTATTTAGCTACTATTAGGCAACTGCCACACTGTATTGAATCAGAAATGCAGAAGGTATGAATGATGTTATAGTTTTCATAAACAATTGTTTTTTATGATTAAATTAAACCAGTTGAATATTTTCGGTTAGACATTAGCCTATTCTTAATATACAATCTCAGGAACTGACAAATTTCGAAGTTGAGCAGAAGTAGCAGTTTAGATTTGATTTTACACTATCCACTGCAATTCATAAGTATCTTAGCTGAAAACATACACATGATTAACAGTTACTATTTACAATAGATTCCAGGGCGCTTAGAGTTTGCATTATTATTGCAAAATTCCTTTTAGCTGATTTCTTTTGTTCATTCATTATTATTTGGAAAAATCAATTTAATTAACAAAGACATCTTAAGCATACTTAATTTTTATGATGCAAATGCACAATAAGCCTTTACACTGTTATGGATGTTTCCAGATGGTAGAAAGTGATTTAGTCGCTGCAAGACAAGCGGATAGGAGCTTGAATCCCCAAGATTTGAGCAGGTTAGTGAGTGACTGTATGACATGTATTGCAGCATTTTGTTCGAAGCATATATTTATTGATCATTTGACCCCCAACCTTGTCTGAGCAGATGGTTAACAATGGGCCGCCTCATATCCATAAGCTTTGGTGAGACCAGCCTGTCACTAGAACATTGGCAAATGGCCAAGGAATTGGAGAGACTCCGTAGAGAGAGATTAAAGTGAAACACCGAACGGAAGTACACAGCGTTTTAAAAACGTGTCAAACGTTGGTGTTGACTTCTTTATTTCTGTTGTAGATTAAGGGAAATGAATGCAGTTACTTACATAGGTTCAAGTGATCCGGCCATTGAATCTGATTACTCGAACTGTCTTATTGTTGCCTATTATGCAAAACATATTTTGAACTTATAAATGTGAATTAGAAAGAATCATACAGTCGGTTCCATAAGCTCTGCATTTGGTAATAGCAATATGACAGTCATTTTCATATAATAGCTGTTAAACACGAATTTCTTGATCTCTTGCTATTAAGGCCAAGTAACAGCCCTTTTCTACATCTCATCACCAGGCAAATAAGCAATATTCTATGGCCGCATGCAACTATCCATCTATGATCTTGGAAAGCCATATTTGTAGATGATCAGCCACAGTTCCAGATTTTTTTTTCTTCTGAATGTCAAAATCAGTGCAAATTTTAAAAATGCTGAGCAAGCATACAAGGCAAGTCTAAATAATAGTTTCGTTTGTGCTTTCTGATGAATAAATTTCCAAGTTTTCTTGTAAAAAAATATAGCAGGGCTTCATTGCAAACCATCACCAATCATTTAAACGTATCAAAATTTGAGCATTTTATTTAATTGTAATTAAAATTTGTCCAGATTTGAATATTAGCAATACGAAATATTTTCTTTGACATCCAAGGATGCAATGACAAAAGGGAATAAATAACCGATCACGGTTCAATCGAAGTAAGCAAGATTCTTCCACACTAGATTTTTATCTGTCCAACCAATTATCAGAGAATGAGGTAAACAAGAATATTCACTAGCACTTCCCATAGTTCATGAAGCTCTGTTTAGATTGATGAAATATCATGGAATGGAGTGAATGAAATGGTAATTAATGAAGTTCTATTGTTTGGATATTTTAAAAATAAGTGGAACATGATGAAATTTTATTTTTCGTCATCAAATAACCAAACAATAGAAAATATACTTTATTGCTAATTTTAAAATATCCAAACATAGTCTAAATGTGAGGCACTTAAGAGGAAAAAGTAGTGTCAGAGAAGTAAAGAATTGAGTCTGAAATTGCACAATCACTAAATCCAAAAATAGTAAAAATAAAAAAATTGAAACTAACTTATTGACCTCGTTAACTAGACTCGTGACAATTTTGTGAATGTTAATGTGTTTGCTCACAAGATATGTAAAAATACACTTCAAGTAGTGTATTTAACTCAAAATTTTCACTTTGGGAAGGGAAGTTATGGCGGATTCCCATGTTTTATGGAGCGATGAGCATCTTCCCTAAATGTTTGAGTATTTTACAACCATTTGTACTGGGAAACGTTGCACTTCTTTTCTTGGTAGTTGCTATTGATGGTCCAAGTCAAACTAGTGTAATAGAAAGAAATCTCCAATTTCTTAGACTTGAGAATTACACACACTGCTTACTCCTCTAGCCCCTGCTAGTATATTTTTAGATGCAATAACACAGTTCAATATTGACAAATATTATAAAGTAATTTGAAGGGAAAAAACATCATTAAATTGATATAATAAAGTATCCCAAATTGGTTTGCACCATTGCTGAGATCAAATATACAATAGGCTGTTGAGACTTGAGACCATCATCACCATAACCTATACTTTACTTCATGAAACAAAAAGCAACTATATATCATATCATATACTATACTAGGCCTAGCGGGTGCCATATTGCCACCACAGCATTAGAGACCAATTTTGGCCTTAACTCCTCCTAATCTACCTTTCCTTTCCTCACACTTTCCAACTAAAACAACGGAACAATGCAATGTAATGCAATATATCACACACACTTTTTTTTTTTAATGTATCTAAAATTGTCCCCCAGAAAATGTCTGTCCAAATTGCCAATTTGTAGGAACAATGTTGTTGCTAGTGATAGTCCTTCCATCACTTGTAGTGACTTGAAAAGAGAGGCTTTGTCCATTCAGGTAGTTATTGCTCTGCCAATTTTGGCCCCAGTTCCTTGACATAGCTTGCCATCCAGTCCTTGACCCTTTGATGGACACTGAATGTACATCTCCAGCTCCACCAACATTTGTCACCAAAACTAAGTTAAAGTATGAGTGTCCATTGATTGTGAATCTTATTCCTCCTTTCTTCACACATGGGACTCTGTTTTAAGACCCAAAAAAGAGTATAATATGTTAGTACATGCTAGTAGCTGAAAATTGAAACAACAACAATTAGTCACTATGAAGCACACTCGCGCAGATACCACAAATAATTTGAGAAAATAAAAATAATTATAATCAAATTTTCTAATGTCAAATTCAGATAGCAGACATGTTTTTAATTTGAAGTGTCAGTGTTACGTATGTGTAAAATTTTGCCACGTGTCATTTACACAATTACGTATAATAATCCCTCAAACTAACTGAAATACATTTAAATGATTGACTTTTTTCGCATATATTTTTTCCAATACGCATCAACAGAGGTCAAACCCGTGACCAAATGTCATTTTCTCATCTTAGGATAGGTATATAGATTTACAATTACAAAGAAGTAGTGTTGAATTTGTTTGATGGGGATTATATATGTTACCTTCTGAAGGAAATAGGAACAATTCCAGCTTTATATTGAGCAATTTGTAAGAAAGCAGGTTCAGCAAGATCAAAGTGTTGAAGAGGAGGGTTACACCAACCACCATTGGTATTAGACTGTGCAAAGTTAGGTGGACAGAAGTTAGTGGCAGTGACCAATATGCTACCGGGGAGACACCACTTTGGGTCACTGTCACATCTCATCTCGTAGCAAGATCCACAACTCAAACCATTGTTGAAAAGTGCAGTGCTGAGTGCAGCAGTGTTGGTTCCATACCCTTGGCTGTACAAATTGCCATAACCACAAGCCCCTCCTGCAATATGAGGCAGACAAATAGGTGAGGAAAGTGCACAACTCTTACAAAAATATTTATTACACCTATATTTTTTAATAACAAAATAGTATTTTCTTTGTACTAAAATATCATTGTTTTAGTAAGTGTCAAGTGAAAGGACTATTTTAATATAGGTTAGTTAATATATGTATATATAATGGGTTATTTTTTTAGTGAAAAAAAAACGTCTTTATAGTATACATTTTAAAGCAACAAATAAAATAATTTGAGTAAAACAAATGTTACATGTAGAAAAAGTAATAATATAGGGAGTATCTATTTAACATCTAAATGTCCCAATGAAAAGGCAAAATATTTATTTAAAACTCACCCATTGTGCCTGATGCATCACCTCCACCATAAAATGTGGCATGACCACCTTGCCAACCTCCTCCATAGTCACCAAAAGTGGGTTTAAGGAAAAGGCTAAGAAGAAAGAAAGTAATAGAGATGAATGAGGTTGTTGCAATTGCCATTGTGCGTAGTGAGAAATATGGGGTAGTAAAGGATTTAAGATAGGAAAGATAGCTTTAGTAGTTGGTGGTGCTTAATGCATAGCTAAGGTAAGTATGGTTTATTTATATAGGAAATTTAAGCATAGGTTGGGGACAGTAAAGAGTGAGATATGGGGTCTAGTGCCCGAAAGAGACAATTAAGTTAGGAATTTCATAGGGTCTAAAGAGAGAGAGATCCAAAACCACAAAATAACATAACATAACATTTTAGAACGTAGAGCACGAATCAAGGCGCACATGCAAATGTTTCGGTTACACTACCAACTGCTTAATCTACGGTCCCACTTGGCACATGCATTTCTCAACTGTTTACATCTTTTTTTATTTATTTTTATAAGTGGTCGTTACGTATGAAAGTGTCGTATTTCTTCTTAAGCTTCCCTTAAATCACGGATTATAGCAGAAATATGGATATTAATTTTTGGGTTACCTAACCTCTACACATATACGTCCAACTTGGTGTGCTTTTGAGGTGTGCACCAAACGGAGAGTGGACTTAATGGTATTAATTAATTTTGTGCTATTTTAAAGATGTGAAGAAAAAATTAAATTATACAAAATATAGTATTGTGTTAGTGCCAATTTGATTTTTTTTTTTCATCTAAAAATGAACCTTTGTAGTATATGATTTGTTGGATCATGGATTCTCAGGTTGAGCTTTCTTCGCCTATCTTCTTAGACTACATATATCAAACCATATAATAAAAATAGAGTCATACTTAAAAAATAGAAAATAATTTGATTTCTTCTTGAATTTAGAATATGTGAAGCTTTATGTCTTTTGACATTCTTGAAAAAATTAATATTATATATTCTCTTGTTGTATTTTAGTGTGACAAACGAAATAAAATTAACCTGCAAAATAGAAAATCTTGATAAAGAACATGAGAATCTAAATGAATGTCTTTGAATTTTTATCTGTTTAATATGCACAAATATCATTGAGTACAACAGTTTTATTTTCAACACAACGAAGGTAACTGAACAACAAAAATAAAAACCAAAATATAAAATATAATGTATAAGTGATAATTGAGAGGTTAATTATAGAGTCACAAATATAACCATTCAAAGATAAGCTCTAATATGATATTGAGTATAATGAGGTGTTTAGTGGATAAAATTTGAGAAAACTTGGTAGTAATTAGTCATTTAGTGATTTTTAAGGTAAGACCAAATGAATGTCTTATCAAAATAAATGAAAATAAAGATTTTTGGATAAATTCTTTCACATCCAAGAATGTATTCCAAATTCATTGATGAGGTAAAGCAAAAATTTTGGCGCCTATTTATCATATGCACAAGGGGGCAAATCAAAGGATTTGCACTAATTCAAAACATTTAAACCTAATATTTTATATACGCGAGAGGTTCCTTTTAACTAGCTTGCTTATATGTCCATACAACAAATTAGTATGTAAAAGCTATAAAGTTCACAAAAGTATCATATGCAACAATTGTAATTTTTTAAATATCTCAAAAACATTAAAACACAACCGGCTAATTGTAAGAGTTAGAAGAAGATTGGTTCTGACGTTTTCGATAAAGATCTTGAAGTAAATAAGCATAAATAGGTTTCACATTTATGGACCCTTAGGTTTACCTTTTTTCATATAAAATATTACGGTGCAAAGGTATCATGTGGCAGAGAAGACATCTCAACTATATTGACACTTCAACTCTACCATGTATCATTTATTAATACTATTTATTAAAATGGTGATCTCATTAAGCAACCAAATTAGTTGCAATAGAAGAAACCATACAATGAATATAATCCTCAATCCAAATAGTGTTAGCTAAGGATAAAGAAAATTTAGCTAAAAAATGTGCACAAACATTTGCAATAAGTAAATCAACGCTAAAGCAATCAACATAAGAGTTATTCATTGCTCGAATCACATTAAGATAATCTTTTTCAATTACAATACTGCAAAAAATTCCATTTGAAGTAAAAACTAAAGCATTATGTGAAAATCCCGCGCTTCACCATATTGAATTAGGTAAAGTTGTCATCTTCCTATTAGTAGCCGCTATGACAACATCTTCAACATCTCTAATATTGATGTTAATTTCTCAAAATTTATTATTCATAATAGTAGCAACAACATGAATTTGGTACCAATTAAGAGGAGGAGGAGACCATTTAGAGAGATATGCTTGAGTTTAATTTTGATCGGCCACCACGTGAATATTCAACATTAGTTTGTTATCATCAATGATTTTTCAAGCTTAATGGACTGTCCTAGATTTCTTGATGGTTTTTCCTTAAAAGTAAGTTTATTATGAGCCTATTAAATGTCACAACATGGATATAATCATTTCAATCACGTCTAAAGAAGATGAGAAAATTATATTTTTCAGCTAATCTATAACTCCAGAGAATATATCATCAAACGACACATTAAAAGAGAAAGACACCAACGTTGTTGAGCCCAAGAACAACTTTTAAAAACATGATCAACATCATCCTTTCTCTCATCATCAACATATATTAAGTGCACATTTTACAACATTTTTTTCAATAAGCGCTGTAAAATGTGCATAACAAACGTGTAATATATCTACATGTTTTATAGCGCTTTTTGATTTTTAAAAAGCGTTGTTATATCTTTTTACAACGCTCGATTCTACAATGTTTTTTTTGTTGTTGAAAAAACGCTGTAAATAACTTAAAAAAAGCGTTGTAAAATTCTATTTTTCGCGTAGTGAAATGAGCAATCAACACACATCTCTTAATCAAATTCATTTTCATCAGTAATTCAGTGTGTAAAATCTTTCAAACTAAATTAACTTGTTTTGGTAAATTTTGACATTAAAGAGTTTACTCTAAAGTCGAGAGTGTTTATTATGCAATAAATTTTGTGAAGTATCTGTGTCAATTCAATGTCTGGAGGAAGAAATAGATTATTTAGTAATTTAAAAGAGCAAAAAATATATCACTAAATTAAATCATATAATCATTGTGCAAAAGTAATTAGAATTGTATTTTCAAATATTGACGAAATAATTGATTACCACTCTTCAAAGAGTTAACCCACAAACTCTATTGAGACACATTCATTCTCTAGATCCTCTCCTCAATATTCTTAGATTTGAACAAAAGAAAGTATAACCGCCCTAATAAAATAAAATAAACTGCCAGTGACCTACCTCATTTTCACTTTTCATCTTACGCATACTTTACAATCAATAAGCCGTTCTAAGTTTCTTTTTTACTTTTTGACAAATGAGTCATACTTTGCCCAAATGCTACAACCTCGTCCACTCCCTTTTGTTTTATACAAAACTACATCTGATATGTACAAATTAAATTCAAATCTGAAATAAAATGTTTAATTCAATAATTTTGATATTTAATAATTAATATATGATTTAAGAACGATTATTTTTTATGAAAAGGACGAAATTGCTACAATTATTTTTTAAAATTTTATATGCAAGATGGATTTTAATATTGGAAAAGGGTCAGAGAAATAGCCGACATTAAGTGTAGCACACTAAATAAAACAATAGCTCAACTATTTCGATTACACGTGTGTGTCATTAGTTTGCTCAAGTTAAATACTGTATTAGAAATTTTAAAAACCAATTAATTAGACTCGTTTAAAGTCTATTATATATGATTACCAAAATTTAAAAAAGAGAGACACTACAAATTCTCTTTTGTCTTTTTTTCTTTTGCTTGCATAACTCTCTTAATCCCAACATATAAATTATTTATTAGGTACAACTAGTCATTCATATGATAAATACTTGGAAAGAATCCTATATTTTATTTGTCGGTTACATAAAAAAAATCACATTCTAATAAACAAATTATATTACTAATAAGCAACGTCAACTCTATTGTGTGACTGTCTCTTTAATCAAAATATACCAATGCTCATTTGTACGGTGAAACACGTAAATTTGATTGTCCCATTCTTAATATAACACAAAAAAACAAACAATTAATCATATCAATCTACTTCGTAAATATAATTTCTCACCAATTTAGAAACAAATATACTAAAAGTTTTGTGCCTAAATTGTTAGTATAACTGAATTACTTACTGTTATAGTACTTTATTGAGAGCATTGTTAGTTTATATGTAATTTTTATAAAAATATTATCAATTCATAATCTTTAATTATTTGTTTAAATTAATTTAAGCATTATAGTGACACAATCAAATTCTCGAAAAGTACAACTAGCCAAATATTATTTGGAGGAAACGTCTCTTCACCTCTCTTCAGTATATAGTCACAGTAAGAAGGGGACAATACAAAGGTGTGTTTTAGCCGTCCTATAAGGCAATAAAATAAAAACACAAATTGTTATGATAAAAAATCATAAAAATTAAATATACATTTTAAATAATAAACTCAAATTAAAAAAAAAATTATATATATATATATATATAGATAGATATATTTAACGGGATATTTCTTGAATTAATCACATTCTACCAATATGTTGTTACATAATTGATATATTCTTGAATTTCTAAACCAGTTTGTCATGAAGATATATGGTTGGTGTTTATAAAAAAAATATACTCTATATAGTCTCAAAATATATGACTGAAATAACGAGATAAACTTTCTTTGATTTTATATTGATTATATTTAAGATAAAAAAGAATATACAAAAATAAATTAATTTTTTAAATAAATTTTAATTATTTATAATTAGTCTACGTAGTTGTACGTAGAAATATTTAATTTAAGAAAAAATAAATTATGATTAACAAAAAAGATAAATTAATCACACCTGTTTAGAATATGCCAAATGGACACGTGGTTGCGTTCAATCAAAAATTGTTAATTATTAGAAGAAGTTTAGTGAGACGTTTAAAGTATAAACAAAGAGAATGAGGGCGGTTGAATATTTGATTAATGAAACAAAGTTTTCAATGGTTCGAACCATCGTCATTTTATGATATTCCTTTATGCATGTTAATGATATGGTAATTTAATGCAGAAAAGCTTTTGACGGTATTGTAGAGAAAAGTGGAAGGACATATCTCATATTGGCCCTACCATGTTAGGAGCACATGCATGTCCCGTTCTTTACGCCCCATTTCATTCACATGTCATTTTCTCAATAAATTAAATAAATAATATTTATAAATAAATAACAGAATAATAGATTAATGCATAAATAAAAAAGTTAGAGACGTGTCTTAGTTTGGATAATGAGAAGAAAAAAAACTAGTTCGCAATTACATTAAATTTGGATAATGACTTTCACAAAAATAAATAAGTCTTCTAGTATTTATTAATATAAGTGATTGGTATGCATTTCAAGTAGATAGATAATTTTCATTCACCAAAAAAATAGATGGATTATTTCTATTATCTATATAATTATCTACTTAAATGGAAGCTACTTCAACTTATTACATGCTGCAAAAAATATTTGTGATAAATGTTCAATATAATATACTTAATTCTTTTATAACATGGCAAAAGAGGAAATTTCGTCCTGGTTAGTACTTTAAATTAATATATCCTATGAAAACAAAATGGTTAGGGTATCAAATATTTTAATTGCACTGACAATTGTTATTAGGACACGCATATAAACGTCTCTTTTTAATCGCCGTAAGAACATCTTTTCATGAAGCCTGCAAATTTGTCTTCTTTTGTATTGTATTCTTATTGACTTATATTGTTATAATATTCATAAAGGAGAGGAAATTTGATGAATTAATCACATCCGTGAGTGATTTTTTTTCACCTTTTGTATTTGTCGTCTTTGTCAATTATTACATTTACATAGTTTCCAAACAAGAGCAATGTAAAAGCTATGGAGATACAATGTGATTTGGATGCACTTATTTTCGGTGCTAATATGAGTCAAGATTTACTTTTTTTTTTTTTTTTCTTCTTTTTCTTTTCAAATAGTTAATGGGGTTAGATTCACACTTAATTGTGGAGAGATAGAAAAATTCTAGATTTCAAGTAAAAAATTTATATATCGATCGATATTTTTTAAACTAAATTGTACTTACGAGACAAATTTATGATCATGTCTTAAAAGAAAAACAATTAAGCTTCATATGTACATGTATTTATGATCATGCATGCAACATTCCACCTTTTTAAATGCAAGTCTATATGAAAAGGTGGAAAATAATGACAACAATAAATTAATGAAATAAAAATGTAGCTAGAGAAGAATTCTTTTTAATGTTTGAAAAATCAAACAAAAAGGATATTAATTGAAACAATCCCCTGAAGGGAATGGATGAACAACACTAGAAATGAGATCCACACAAATGGGTAGTGGATTAAATCCATATGACTTTTGTCCAAGGGACCATATGTATGAAAGTGGCTTTCACAAGGCTTGTCCCCCTAGACCCACTTGGGCAACAAAGACAAACCCAGGCAGAATATGGATTGAACTTGAACTATTAACTAACATTGTGAGAGGTCACTCTCTAGTGGTAGTTAAATGCAATGGTCATATGTAGAACACAAATTAAGTCTTTCAAAGATGTAGTTTCTTGTGTAGCTGAAATTGCATGTATAATGAAACATGTTCTAAACCCTACCATGTGGATTTAAATGAGGTGTTTGGGAGGGGTGAAGCCTAGTAGGCCACATCTAACTGTTTGCAAGGGTGACCAATTGGTTACAACCTACAAGTTTGGTGCCCCATATGTCTCCTTTGAAATTATATGTTAGCATGGGTAGCAATAGCTAGTTTCATAGTTAATGTTGTCGTCTTAACTTTCCTACTTATTTTTAATACGATAATAACTTGATACACAAGGTATGAAGTTATCATATACTATTATTGTAGATTTCTTTTTGATTTAATTACTTTGGAGATTTTAAAACTATTCAAAGATTTTTTTTAATAAATGAAATAGTCAATAATTTATAATTACATCCATCAATTTAGATACTTGTATATAAATTATTTAAAAGTTTCGAGACCTAATTTCAGATGATCACATGTTTTGGTCACTATTAGTTGTTTGTTAAAATCAATTAATGTTCACATAATATATCTAAAATCACACCAAATTTGGTGTCATGTCAATATGTAGTAATGATCTTTCTTGTAGGACATAACAATTGATATACTAACATTTCTCTATAAAAAAATCATTGAAGATCTGGGGTTTAACTAGTTTGGTGAAGTTTTAGGATGCTTGACTCTGTATTGAGGCTTCAAAAGGAGAATATCGTGTAAAAGGATTATGGGCTTTAAGGCGGATGATTTAAACATCTAAGGTCGTTGTGCACAAGTGAAAAGAGGGGCAATAGTTGAGTGGATTGATACAGGTGACACAAGCGTTGTCTTAATAGAGGATGGCTTGAAGGGTTTAGGTAATACGGAGCAAGAGAATATTATGAGATATTTGGGGATGCAATATTGGCATCAATGTGTTGGAGAGAAAGTGTTAACTTCAAAGGGGCCATTGGGAGTGTAGTTAAAAAAAGTGAAGCATACATACATCTAGCAAATGAATTAGAGTATAATGGCTGTTGTGGTATTTTCTTTTGTTTATGACTTAGGTTTTGTGCGGCACATCTTGTACTACAGAATGTTTATGTTTTCTTCAATAAAATTTTGTACTTTTTCGAAAAAACAAAGGTTGAACCATTAAAGATGTTTTCGTCTTTAAAAGTTAAATTGCGTATCGTAAAGATTTGCGTGTAATTGGATAATAGAAGTTGGTAAGGATTAGGTACAGGTAGTTATGATATGAAGTTGGAAATGGGTTTGGAGTGTAAGTGTGGAAACGATTTTCATCATCCGGGACGGAAGACAAGAAACTAAGGCTATTAACTTTTTGTAGAAATATATGTATATTTAAATCATTGTTATAGAAATTAGATAAATTTCTATTTAATGGACATGTGAAAATAATAGAAAATATTTTTTTGATATTTTTTATTATTTTTATAAATGCCGCCAATTGTTCAATTCACATGTTTCTTATTCTTTTTTATGGAAAATAATTTGATAAAAAAACTAAAAATAGAAATTTCATATTAAAATTGTATTGGAATCTGTTTTCAAACTTTTAAAGACTTAAAGTTTATTTTTTAATGCAAAATTTCTAATTTTGATTTTCTAAAAAAGTGCCCTTATAACACTTAGCATAATCATTTATTTATTAATAAGTAAAATTAATACAAATTTTAATAAATAAAAACATTATATTTGTTCATAAAGTAAACCGTCCCTAAAAGTTATGTATTTTTCCAAGACAACGGTCATTAACTGAGTGAAAATGATAAAAACTCAAGTGATTACTGGACAAACTTTGCCTTGTTAATTCTTTGGCAATTTTATCACAGACCATGGAAATATTGCTTCTTATTTGGTGATAAATAATGTGTTAAAAAATAAAATGGAGTGCATTTTTTTGCTAATCGTCATCTACGGTTCTACAACAAACATCAATCACCCTTTCTTTTTCCCTTTGACTTACGAAGGTTGAACCATTACTTAAGAACTCTACTCTATCCATAATTAACTCTCAATCTTACCAATATATATCTACAAAAAGTGTTGTATCAGCTATCAGGCATATTTTTCACTATTTTTCTTTCAAAATACAGATAATAATACCACCTGTCTGAAATCGTAAGGTAAAACATATACTACTTTTTCACTATTTTTCATAGATGAGAGAAATATATCATGCTATTCTTTCCTTGTTCTGCTGATGTGCTTTTGGCTTTGAATTAATCTAATGCTATGCAATGCAACTCTTCCCTGCAATCTCATCTAGTAATGTAACACAGGAATTTCCAGACAAGATGCAAATTAAAATGAAAAGAGAAGAGAAGGAAAATGACAATAGAAAGGATAAAAGATGGGACAAACGAGGACAATGCATGAAGTGCTTGCCATAGTAATGGCTTCTTTTTCAAAATTGACAAGAGAGTTAAACAGCAAAGCGCGTCTACCTTTTGTATTAAAAAAAACATAATGGTATGTCCATGGCATGCCATATCCACATGTATGAACTACAGCCTACAGCAACTGAAATTAATGACAAATGGGTCTTTTGTGCAACAAGGAAGAAATCAGAACTGGCAAGAAGACCAGCTAGTTTGTGCCAACTGCCAATCGTTAAAAATGAGTACGCAGATTGAGAAATGTTATTGTATTGAAGGTGCCATAAGGTACAGAAATATTGATGAAAAGCTCTTAAGAAAAAAAAATCACATTAATAAAATATTGTGCAAAAATGACCAGAATGGATCATATACCTTGAAAATTTTCAATCTCCATAAAAGAAAATTAGAGAAAAAAAAACTCCTTTAAGATGTTTGTTTAAATTTACTTTTGGGGAAATTAATTTTTTTCAAAAACTGGTGAAATGAAGTACTTTTTTTAAGATAAGTTAATCCACATACACCCTCAATCAAATAAAGAATTGAATAGGAAAACAAAAAATCAATACCTTTGGGTCTCACTCATGTCAATCTATGAACAACCCAATAAACAGGGTGGTGACATGTTAGTCAAATTCGCATCAAAAGGCATTGTGGGTTTTGTTAACAGAAATGGAGGGACCATCAGGCATTAGAACATGAGAAACCCGGTGTCCAATGTCCAACCCCTGAAACTGGCCGATAGAATCACTTGACAACATTTCTGACAAATCATATGAAGTGGGCAAATCAAACTGAGGCTGGTGGGGAGTGGATATGTTAGATGAGTGTGAATGAAACTGCTGCATTTGCATAGCCCGAAGTTCGTTTGTCCCATGTTGCGGCTGGTGCTGGAAGGACGGAGCTTGAGAATATGAAAATTGATGCATTCCCAAACCATAGGTTTCAGCATGAGTTGTCATCTCTCCAGTAGCCATCTTGAGCCTATCAACTTCGTTCTTTAATGCTTCATTTAGAGCTGTACATTTTATCATAATTATTTTTAAAACAAGGCAGTTGAGTCATATAAAAGGGTTGTATATAACAATATATAAGCCGAAATTTTAATAAAACAGAAACACTAGTTGTAGGTTATTGATCATGTGCAATGATTTGAAAACAGGGCTGGCCATTAAAGTAGTGAAGGTTTTGATTCATGGTGCATTGGTTTAACTGTAGTTGAAGCAGAGATAAATGAATATGGTTTTTAATACGCTTAATTTCAATTTTGGTCCCTATATTTATATTGATTCACAGAATTGGTCCCCCTATTTTAAAAGTTGACAGTTTTGGTCCCTCTCTCAGATTTTTTAGCTAAAAAAATGACTAATATATTTTAAATAACGTGACATACAATTCTATGATATAAAACCATATAGATGCATTAGTTATTCAGATGCCATTAATTAAATTAAAAATATGAAGAAAAAAATTTGAAGTTGAAATTTAAGTTTTCACAGCATTCTATTTCAATTTTATGGGTGTTAATCACTCTAAATCATCGTATCATATGTCACGTTATTTAAAACATCTTACGTCATTATTTTTTAGTTAAAAAATCAAAGAATGACCAAAACTGTCGACTTTTAAAATAGGTGGTACAATTTCGTGAATCAAAATAAATAGAGGGACTTAAACTGCAATTAAGCCTTTTTAATTTTAAATAAGATAAAAAAAATTAAATACATAGTTGTAGTTTTGGTCTTTGTAGTTTAATAAATGGGTGATTTGGTATCTGCAGTTTCCATTGCTTAAATTAACCCCTCCCCCCGCACACACTTTTCAAATGAATGAAATCTGGTGCAATTGTTCATATACCATCCAGTAACAAAAAATGTAAGCTAATGTGAATGATATTTTGTGATGTGGCAAGAATTTGAGATGACATGGCATGGCACAAACGATTTTCATGTCATAGGTTGTTGCCATGTAACATGTTATCTATACCAGCTCATTTTGTTAGTAATTAGATAGAGCTTTTACACTTTGAATGGACTGCCAAGTCATTGTCATCTGAGACAGTTGACACATCACAAAATGCCATCAACGACAGCTCAAATATTAATGATTAGACAAAGCATTAATGTATGAACTACGTTTCATTGAATTGGAAAGTATAGGGATTACGAACTGATACTATCAGATGCCTAAGATACTCAAACATAAATATAATATAAGATATTTTCTCAAATTCTAACAGAAACTATAGGAACTAAAATCACCCGCCTGCCAAATTAGAGACAAAAAATAAAACTAAGTCCAATTTAAATTACTGATGCTTTCAATAATTTAGGGGTTAAACGAAGTGACCAGGCTTTCATATTATACTGATGCAAAACAACAGCAAAAGCCAGCAGAAAAAATAGCATCAAAATAACAGATATCAAAGCTAAACATCCATAGCAATAAAACAAGATGAAACAGGGAAATAAAAGTTGTGCATATTTGCATGGCTAAGGCGTACCATCACATAACTTAGCTTGTTGCTCCATAGCTTGTAACCGAAGCTTCAACTCAGTATTTTCAGTAGACAGACCACTTGTATCCCTCTGAAAAAGATGTTTGAAAATGAATAGACCTCACAAAGAATAATATGAAAACCTGCCACTAATATAAGGAATTTAATTTAACAAACTGGAAACCAAGTTCAATAAAAGGAAACAAAAGCATGTTCATTTTGAAGATAAATGGCCACAAGAGTAAAAAGCAAACCCATAAAAAATCACAAAGGATAGTATAACTATTCATGACATTGACTACGCAACCTATTTGAACTTCACAACAAGTATATGAAGCTTATTATCTCGTATTGTTAATAATTGTTTGTATTAGTAATATGCTAAGGGTGAGAATTGAACTCTCGACCACCTTTATGACTCCAATCCTTACTCTTCCACCCACCTCAATCAACAAGCCAGCCTTATATTACCTAAACGTGTATGCGTATTAACAACACAACCATATTAAATAACAAAATACACAGTAAATTGTTAGTATCTATGAAGCACAAACACCTCTGAGCTTAGGCGTATCCTAGTGTCCAACATACATCGATGTCTCACACTCACACGACAATATCGGACTACTCAAACAAGTGTCCCAATTTTTTTTTCTTTGCTTCGACAAACCTCTGAAGACACTTGTATGGAGGTTAAAGATGTGTAGAAGTAGAGATGACGAGTAAAGGGTTGAAGACATCAAATTTAATTACATTATTTTTAGCTTTTCAGTATAATAGATGAACAAATGATAGTATAAAACTATAATATTTTGTTTAAGAACTTTTTTGTAGTGAAATAAATGACTCAATTTAGATCTTTAATAGATAATGTTCATATTTTATTAAATTATAATAAATAAATAGTTATATATGTATCCGTTTCCTATATTTTTTATGGTATCCTGTCATATCAGATGTCTATGTCACAGTTTGTGCTTCATACATTAGTATCCACCTATTGCTATACACATTCACCTCACATCTGGAAAATCAATTTTTCACTGCTCCATTATACTATACCTAAGAATATTTGTTGAACATAGACAATGATGAGTAAAAACCTGAAAAAGATTTAATTGAGCGGAAAGAGTAGTTGCTTCAGTTTGAAGAGTATGAATTTTTCTTTCAAGCTCAACAACGTAACAAGCTTTCCTCTCTTTCGAACGCGCAGCAGATTGACGATTAGCCAGAATCCTGCATCAAATGCACACGATCTATGAAGCGACTTCGTTTTAGGAAAAAATAAAATAAAATGGAAATTGCATTGTTACAAAAAACAAATATGAATGTGAAGAGAGAGAGAGAGAGAGAGAGACCTCTTGGCTCGTTTGGGATCAACGGTCCACAATTGAGCGAGTTTATCAGGGGACATGGCTTTCTTAGATTCGATTCCTTCCGATAATAAAGAAGAAGAGGTATCGGCGGAATTGCTTCGGCGGTGACCAGTCCTGCCGGTGTTGGTAGTGTCATCTGCATTGCCAGATTTGGCGGAGGGAGAAAGGAGTTTGGATCCGGAATTGTCGGAATCAATGTAAGAAGAGAGAAGGTCATCGTGTGGAGGTGGATCTTGGAAATGAAGCGGAGAGGCGTCGAAGTCGAAGGGATCCATTTCGAGGTCGAAGTCGTCGGGGATTCGGAAATGAACCTCCGATTGAGATCGACGATGGAACGGGAAGGACATCGTGTTGGTGTTATTTCCGATCTGCGGTTTGGATTTGAATCTCCCTCTTCTTCTAACGTCACCTCTCCGCTGTCACACTCGCCTTCTTCTTCTTCTTGCGGTTGTCTCCTCCCAATGATGTTAAAAAAAAAAGTTCAAAAGGGAAAAAATCTCTACGATGTGTTTGTTTTCACAAACAATTTACTAACTAATGAAACTCCGCCATCATAAAAATATTATAACTACCCTCTTCCTTTGTTTATTTTTGGTAGTTTTTTCTCTTTCTCTTGCTTTAGTTATGGGGATATTTTTCTATTATATCCTCTTTTCAAATAATTTTTTTTAATGCATCTTAATATTAAAATGTATATACTCAAATAATTTAATTTAATTTTTAAGAGGGTGTAAAAAGAAAAATTAAAAAAAAATTGAAAATTAGTTGAAAAATAGAAGAAAATACAAGAGAAAGATGTTAATAAAATAGGATAAAATTATTAATTTATTTGCAAGAGCATCAACATAAAATAGAGATGTTAAAATATTATGGAATATTCTTTATTTTAACACATTTATTCAATTGCAATAATTTTGATATTTTTATATTTAAAATATTTTTTATTAATATAACATAACTATTTATTTATTTAATATTTTGTTAAAAAATAAAAAATAAGACAATACATGATCGACCTCTTATAAAAAAAATTACTTGAGGGAGTGCATCACACAATCTATTAAAGGTTGAAAAAATAAAATATTTTTAAACA
>JBBPBR010000004.1:67593792-67605409 GCA_037974775.1 Cicer pinnatifidum | reverse complement strand
TTATTAACTAATTAATTAATTTTGAATATAAGGTGTGTTTGTTTCTGTTTAAATAAAAATGATTTTTCAATTAAAAAATTTAAAGATTATTTTACAAAAATTTATTAAAAAATAATTTTTTTAAACTATAAAATTACCATAAAAATATATGCCTTTTCTAATTATTATTTTACATTTCACAGTTGATTAATATATTTTAAGTATTCATCAAAAAGCAATATAATAACATACAAAAAAAATTGATAATAATATATAAATAAAATAATTCCAATAAAATATATAGAAACTACAAAAATACAATGCGAAGAAATTAAAATTATTTGATGTAAATCTTTATTAAAATTTTATGAAACGAGAAAAAAATGGTCACAATTATTATAGTAAAGATGAACGATAATTTTAAATTTTTTTAAAATAAAATTAATAAATATATTTCTATTTTTGTTTGTAAATTAAGTTTCATGTTTTTTAAATTTGTCAAATTTTTCTGTCAGACCGAATAAGAGATATTACACCGTTCAATCAACCAAAAATAATTTATAATTTAAAAATTAAAAAAGTTTCATGAAAAATTATAAAACAAATGCATCTATAATACAATTTATTCTACCGTGGAAATAAACTGTCGATTAACGGTCACGCGAATCATAACTGATATAGTAAAGTAATAATCATTGAATTGGCAATTATAAAACACCACGTCCAATAATTGTGGCCATATACATACCTTCCGCATTTTAAATACCACGAAAAAGCTGACGTGGTTATCATTCTTCCAACGTGTCCTTCAGTTTGCACTCTATTGGCCTATCATTAAACAAAGCAAGCGTCCCGCGTGTGCCCGTCTTCGCAATCCATGCACTTTTCGCGTGTGACCTCGTGGATTTCTCGTATTCGTTTCTTTACTTCACACACCGACCACGTCCCCAATCACCTACAACTATCCCTTTTACACACCCTTACCTCTATCTCATCTATACCGTCTATTATTGATCAACTTCTTATCCTTTCAACCCTCGTCGCGTGTGAACCTCGTGGAGAAACAGAAAGCCACGTTCTCACGCAACTAAATCCCGTGCCATTCGACTGCGCATTCTACTGTTACTCAAACCAACATTACCGCATACAACCTCACCATCATGTAGCGTCCAACACATATATATCCAACAAAATAATCATAAATCACTGGCTTTGATAACAAGATCCGCAACGTACCCTCTATGCGAATAAATCTCAACCGCACTGAATTAAATCCGCTTATTGAAATTGCGTGGAAATTTCAGTTCCATTCTCCCCAAAGCAAAGGGAACAAGTTGAAGGCATTCACTAGGAATCCTAGTCAGATTCCACGTCAGCATTGAATCGCTACCCTTGGTTTGATAAATACACGCATGACTCTATTTATTATCCGCCATTAATTTTGAACGCGTCACTTAAAACAACAATCATCGTCATAGCTTCTCTTATGTGTGTTCTGTGTCTTCTAAAATTCACATTCTTCTTTTTTTAATTATCATTTAAAAAAAACCAAAAAAAAAAAAGCACGAACCCACTTGCCTGTTTCCGTTTTCTCATTCTCTAGTTTCTTCTGAGTGTTGTTCGACGTTTCTTCTCCTGTAATCCTCCCGGAAGAAGATGGCGTCGTCATTAGGCAATGCCTGCGGCGGAAACAACCATTTCGCCGCTGGAATTTGTGGTCAGAAGAGGTGCGATGTCAATCCAGTGGTATCGTGTTCCATCGCGATTGGTGATTGGACTCGATCGACGGTGAGGAAAGGGAGAATCTCAGCGGCGGCGACTGTGACAGCGAGAGGACAAGAGAATTTTAGGACGATTATGGAACGGCAGGGGAAGCGCGGGGGAGAGAGGAGCGACGCCATTGAGGCTCAGGAGAAGCTTGATAGGTGGATGAGGGAATCAGTGGTGGAGATTGTGAAGAATTTGAAGGACGCGCCGTTGCTGGTGCAAGTTTATACAAACAGGAAGGGTGAAACGGTGACGCTGGCGACGGAGAAGGAATTGGTGGTGGGTGATTGGGAAACGGTGAAGGAGAGATGGGAGACGGGGGAGACGCCGTTGCCGGAGGGTGTTATATTTGTGGAAGAGTTGGGCGGTGATGAGGCGGAGGACGGTAGCGAAAGTGGGAGAAAAGAAAGAACTACGAAGGTGTGGGGGATAGTTGTTCAAGGGAAAGGTGTCGGGTGTGACCCGGTTTGTTATCTGTTGAAAACGAGTCGGGTTGGATCCGGACCCGGTACAGGAATGGGTGTTTTCTCGACCCACTTTAGCTTGGTGAGAGTGAAGAGTTTCAGAGAAACCGCACAGTCTCAACTTAAGAATAGTTGGCTATTGCAAAGTCACTGGCTACAACAGTGATCCATTTAATTGATATACTCATATTGTATAGTTTTTAGAAGCAATTTTTTTAAGTTGCTACCATTTTAGTATAAATCAAAGGTGTGGATCTGTACATGACTAAAGCCAATATTATTTGCATTTATTTGATTGATCGATCGATCAAACCATTAAAACACCACTTGTTTCTAGGGATTTTTATTTGTTTGTTTAATTGATCATTATGGAATTCAATTCAAGATTGAATACATGTTTTCCGCAGTGATGCAATTGTAGTAAGTATCGTTGTGGATCTATACACACTACAAAGGAATATGAATGGATCATGTGCACAATGTGAAATAGTTCTTTATAAATATTACTCGTTTTTTCTACTAGATCTCTTCTTTCATTAAATGTATGTTTGTGGATTTTAAACAAGAATTTGCATTGTTGGTTGACATCCTATAAAAATTCATGATTTTGATATCTATCCAATACATAGGAAAACCTTACACTTAACTCATCGCTATCCATATCTGCCGTGAGTTTTATTTCAGTTTTTATTTTTTAACTAATCTGTCACTTTTAAAATATAGTAAAAATAAAATTACTAATAATAGTAAAACTAAAACTGCAATTATTTGAGTTGTTTTTTAAAACAATTGAAGGTCACTTAACCCAAGTCCAGTCTAACACTTAACCTAGTAACCCAAAATATAATAGCTCAACCTTCAGCGTTGAAAAACCTTTTGAATTTTGTTCTTCCCCTTTCTCTATTACATATTTTTTTCAGTATTTTAACTAACTTTGAACTTTTGTATATTTTTGTGATATGAACTTTTGGATATTAATTTTATTTCGACCATTAAATTTATACCATTATCTCAGTGATCACCATGTAATCTATATTTTAGATAAATAAATTATTTTTAGAAAAACAATCTTGTAATTGATCTCTATGTATATTCTAAAAGGTTTAATGTTATACGTTAAATTTATGTTGTTTGATATATAGTATTAGATTCAATGGTATATTATGTGTATCTAACATGAATATCTAATAAATTGTTCAAAAGTAGATCTTACAATTTTTAGTTAATTTTAACAACATATTACATTATTTATTATTATTATAAAATGTGTTTTTTTTACTATTAGTAAGAATTCACTTTTATACATTTTTATATCAAGGTCAAATGGTAATATTAAAAGCATTGATATATTTAGGAGACATTTAACATAATGAGTCACGTATTTGAATTTGGAATAACTCTCTTTCTCAACATATAGTGTATTCATTTCAGCTCCAGACTCTTAAAAAAAGAAGTACATAATAAGTCATTATATTAAGCTTTGAATGGAATAATTAAAATTTAAACTCAGCGAAAATCTGTTGATATAGATAAAAAAAGTGGAGAGAAAATAGGGACAGTTAGAACAAACATCTTGGCTAGGCTAATATTTACAGATTTAAATATCAAATCCAAATTAAAGATTATATTAACTACTAGGATATTAGCCTAAATATATATATATATATATATATATAAACTACTAGGATATTACTCCAGCGCATAATATATTAAATTTATTACTTTCTTCTCCGTCTCTTTTTATAAACACTTTTTTAATATTTTACATATATTAAATAAGTGGCTAATGTAATTAATGTGAATATTTTGCATGTAACTTTTATTAAATTGTCCATTGTAAATAAATGTATAATTTTGATTTTTTTGCATTTTAAGATACTTTGTCCGGTCAAATTTATAGACAAATTTAATTACTTTTACGATTAATAAGAAAATTAATTAAAATTAATTAATTTTTTATATTTCATGTAAACATAATCCAAATTTTGTTAAACTGTCTATTCAAATGTTAAACACTTGACTAATGATATTAAATTAAAATATAGTTATATTATAAATACTAGCATTAAATGATTAAAAGGTAATTAATTTTTATTTATAATAGTGATTAAGCTCACTTTTTTATTTATAATAGTCATGCCCACTTTTTTATCTACAATTGTAATCAGAGGGAGGGAGTGCATTAGTAGTACTAATAAGGTAGATTTAAAAGGAAAAAAAATTAATACATTTCATATTTTGCATTGAAACTTATATTTAGAAATAAAATAATTTCTCAATTGGTGCTTATAATTAAGGAAGAGAGAGTATTAATGGTAATCTTCCATCAATTTGCATTAAATTACTAACTTATGAGGTGGTGATACTGGATTTGCTTCTGTACAGTGAATTTTTGTATTTAAGCACAACCTATTCTTGAGAAAGGGAACAAGCTGTAAAGTCTTATTGAGAAGGGGAACTAGATGTAAAGTCTCGTTAAAAAGTTGGTCCCTTACTCTTGATTCTCAACATGGAATAAACGATTTTTCCGACTAAATTGGGCCCTTTACCAAATCAAAGAAGCTGACTAGAAAATAGTCATCCTCCTTATAAACAAGCTCTTGGTTTTACATTGGGTGCGGTAGTGCGCTATAGCATCAACAAATTAAAAATCCGCCCATTTTCCATGCAGCTTCACTTTTATAATGCATTATAGCCTTCCTGCTATTTTGGAAGATACGAACACTAAAAGTAATACTAAAGTATCAAATCAATTACTAATTTACTACTATTGAGTAACAATAATATTTTGGTTACAATATTTTCCATTTGAATATAAACCTGTTATTGTTGTAGTCTGCATCCATAACAATATGGTTGCTAAGATACTATACTCTCAACAAACACAAAGCATTACAAGGCTTATGTATTTACAAACTCAGATAGCACAGTTTTCTTGCAATAATACAACAGTAGAATTACCCCAAGAAATTATGTTTAGGGTGTTACCGATAAAATCTTCAAAATCTAGTTGCAACTTTAGCAGAAGTATTGTCAACCCTGTTTTATGATGGCGTGCGGCAGATCTGAAGCCAATTAGGTCCCATGTTGTTGTTTGAGACAGGTTTTGAAAGATCATCAGAAACCTTAGCAAGGGAGCGATACTGCAATTTTACACTCTCTGCATTGTCCAATGTCTTCACCACATACCTGTACATAAAAGAAGTCTTTTTATTAACTGCAAAAGCAATCGGATTATCCTTTCTTTGTTTCCCTACTTTTTATCAACCAGTAAATGTGCCGTTGCTTCAAAAGAGGTAAACAAACTTAACAAACTTAATTATCAAAACCCTCATTGGAACATACACCAGTCGTTATAACTTTAATATTTCACAAAATATTTGTATTACTAATAACAACGAAGTTCACTTCCACTAGTTTCTATCAGGCCAGTTTTATCAGAATAAATATATTGGCATGTTACTATATTAATAAAAATAAACATAGCAATTATCACTGACCATCCATTCAGGCATTGTGTTGTTACAATAGCTTCACGGCCAACAAAGCGTTGTGGTGTCCTTTTATTTCCCTGATCCATTTTCTCTCCAATTACTTTATGTAAATTTTAAACAAAACTGAAAATATAACATTCACAGGTATTCTCAATCCTTTTTAATACTACCTTTATGATAACCCGGTCTGTCACAGCAAATGGAAATTGAACACCTCTATTCCTTGGTGGTTCATTACCAGCCAACTCTCCGACACCACCCTGTCCTATGTGAAATATATCTCGTATTAAAAAATAAGAGATGGCAAGGTAAAATATTATATATAACTTAAGCAGCATAGGTGTTTCCTGATTTTTTTCTCCATTTTTCTCTGAAGGTTTAAACATGTTTGGGCAATGGAGATACACACCTGATCAAATCTTTCTTTTCTTCTTTTGGATGACCGGTAAAATTGTGATTCCTCTTCCCGTCGGTATGCCTGCACAGCGGCTCGAAGTGCTGTCAAAGAGCCAGCAGCAGAGGAGAAAAACGACAGAAAGAAAATCAGATCATTGCAGAAAATATTACTTAGTATTCTACTTTATAGTATAATTTAGAATCAGTTTGTCAGAAATTCAAATTTATTCAATTAAAAAAATATACATAATACATTACAATCTGCACTTTGCACCATACTGGATACATGTAGTGCACTTCAAAGGGAGAAAGAGGGGGGAGACATCTCCTCAAAGATTGCTAACCAATCCCTTCCCCTCGCAACCTTTCATAGGGGATAAGCATAAATACAAAAACAACCCATACACAAAATAGCACCTAACATAAAAGTGTAAGTAATGAAAAGAAGGAAAAAAAGATCTTATCTATGTTTGAGACCATAACATATGAGAATAATTAATTGAATTTCAACGTAATTTACTTACACAAATTTGGAGATATCGATTCCTCGGATGTGGGTTGAGAACAAGTACAACAAGCTTTCTGAAAAAACGGAAAAAAAATGGACCACAGTGAATATTAGCTAGTTAACCACATGCAACAAGTAAATGTAAGATTTTAACAGGCAAAATGAATGTTCACAGACCGGTAAATCTGAATTTCTTCAGCATACTATGGGCAGATCCATAACCCAAAGATATACAGACAGATTAAATGACCATAATAACAGTCATTCAAATTTCTAGTACATTATCAACATAGATGAAAGCAGGGCATTTACAAGTCAACTTAAATTATCTACTAATCCTCATGAACGATGAGTAGAATTTGATTCTTACAAGTAAACAGGAAAAGTATGAAATAAGGCTACATAAAATCCATGTTGTAAATCTTGGACAGCTGTGTGGTGCAACCGACCTCAATATTTTTATATTTATTTAATAACTTAAACTACATATATGTATATACTATTAATGAATAATAAGTAAAATAAAAATGATATTCGTTTTTATAATTGTTGTTGTTATTATTATTATTATTATTATATATTTTATTCAGTTAAAACTTAAGCGTAAAGACCTGTCACTTTACTAGAGGCCAATATTCACGTCAGCTTATTATTGGCCCAAACAAAACAATCTTGTTAGATCATTTTGTTAATATTCAATACAACCCTAGAATACATCTGTCAACCCAACAGCCATAGGTCGCAACACCCTAAAACATATACTGCTGTTTGTGATTTTACCCTAGCTCTTCCTCCTCCCTACTTCTCCTAAGGAGGTCAGAAGGTAGCCTACGAAGCTCTGCCATTCTGGAGCAAGTAAGCAAGGGAAGAAAGGCTGTAAGAAACAGTGACAAAGTCCAAGTTCCCCACATCCTTTCAGGATGTTCCTTCCCCTATACTATCACGCCATCTATTCCACATTTTGGCCACAAATCATCACAGCAACATATATGTAAGGGTATATTTAGTTTTATTGAAACACCTCCCTGGTGAAGTGCTGTAGTGCAGTCCATGCGCAGAAGCTGCTGCTTCAAAACCCCATATGTGACACACCAGGGAGTACATTGGGCAACATCCTACTCCGTGGCAGTAGCAGCACTATTTGCTGCTATTAACAACCTAGCATACTACATCCATCCCCCTTCAATAAATTTCTACCAACTTGCATATATTCTTCGACTACGTTGATTAAAATTTGGTTCCTATATTTTTGTAAAAGAAATTTGAATTTGTTGCAAACAAATACTTATTCATAATGTCATTAGTATCTTTAAGAAAAAGAGGTTGAAAATTACCATATCCATAGTTATTAACATTTTTCAGATGACTAGTCACAGAAAAGGTCAGTCTGAAAATTATGGCATTTTGATGGCTTAGAACCCACCATTCTAATAACATGCTGTATTCCGCCTCCACCAAATGAATGCCCACAAGGTAATATCATTGCATCATCCATAAGAGTTCCGCTGTATTTTCAAAAGATGAAAAAATCAAATATTAGAAGTATAGGTATGAAGAAGCAGCACAACAAGCATACAAGATATCAGCTAGTCAAACTAATGTGATCCCTATACTTGCAATTAAGGAGAGGGAAGTAATAACACCAAATTAGATTTTGTTGTTCTGCATGAGTGATCAACTAATGCCAAATAGACTATCTCAATAAGTTGGAATATATGGTTTTGTAAATATCTGACCTCAAACTTCTTTTTATGCATCATTATAGAAGTTCCTGTCAGATAATAACCCCAAATTTAAACACAACACCTTCAGTGATATCTATGATTTCTAGGAACAAGCTGGTGAGAATGGAAATAAATATAGGTGCACAAAGCTTTTAGTTTGTTAACGTGAATTTTACAGGACAGTGCAGGGCAAATTCGATTCAATTAAAAACAAAAGAATAGATGAAAACCATTAGCAATAAAACAAAATAATGAAAATCTTATTGCTCAACAATCATAACATAAAAATAGAGCCTATAACCTACTAAAACCCTTTTCATGAACGGAAAGAGACTTACGTAACAGGATCTGAAAGAATTGCCCTCAATGACTCCCCTGACTCGCTCAAATACATGGCATCTTTTCTTCCACTAAACCCACAACCATTATCATCCACCATAACTTTCTGCACAGAAGGGGACCCTTCCGTGCCTTGAAGATAGTGCGAATAGTACTCCTCACAGTCAGTTTCAGCAACGGTTGCAGAGTTCTGAGTTTTACCCAATCTTTCTCGCTGATGATCTTCATCAGTAGTACCACTCGCATTGTTATGCCCCAACTGTACAATATTACCGTCCTTTCCCAATATTTCTCTACCAGAAACTACCATTCAAAAAACGACCAAAACGAATAAAAATTAAAACGTTAAGGTTAAATTCTAAACTCAAAATTAAGTGGTGACAATTTATCAAAGCTAAAGATACAAAATAAAATTTAAAAAAAATTAAAAAGAAATTTTTTCGTTCATTCATACCGTAAGGGGAATGATGCTGAGCTTTTCCATTTGCAACACCACCGCCATTGTTAATGTTAACGTCAATGATTGAATTTGAATTGCGTTTGCTCACGTCACCAATACTGACGAGTCTGTCTACTACGGTGTCTCCATCGTCGTCTTCATCGTCATCGTCTTCTCCATCGGAATCGTCGCTGCTGGGAGTGTCAGCGCTATAGTTAAGTACATCTGAGTGGTCCCGGCGGTCGGAGCGATTGTCGAAAACGTTCCGGCGAAACTCCGTGCCATGTGTGGGGAAAAAATGACCACGATTGACTGTGAACATCTTTTCATCGATGAACCCGCCGACTTCTCGAGTTTTAGGACCAGGATCACCGACATGTCGCTGTGGAGCACCAACGCAGTTGAAGCGCATATGGTCGTCTCGAAAGACGTTGGGAGAGGTTAGGCCGTTTTCGACTCTCTGATCTGGACCGAGACCGATGTCTTCAGATGACATGGTAGGAATCGCGAAGGTCGATATTTTGGAATTAAGAAGAGAATCAATTAGGGTTTGGAGAACGGAGATTGAAGAGTGTTGGACGTAATACGGTGTCGTGTTAGCTAACTTGTGTAACACTGGCAGCGTCTTTGCTTGCTTTCCACATGTGACATGCCCGATCGAGGGGTTCACCAGGAGATGCCAGTTCAGAACGACGTCGTTACGCACACTTTCGGGACATGGCTGATATTTGGGCTTTTCCAAGTTATGTTACTTTCTTGTTGTTGTAGAATCCAATCCAATTCCAACGCATTTTGGGTTCGTTTACTTTTGCATATGATTAAGGAGAGTGGTCTCGAAAATTATTCTATGCAACCCCACAATTTTACCTATACCCTAACAATATTATAAAAATGCTAAATATTTCTTTATTTTATTTTAATTATTTTATCAATTCTAATTCACTTTTTTTTTTTTTATGATTTTTAAGAATTTCAGACTAAACAATTCAACTTTTGATACAGAAGATTGAGAAGATGTGTATCAAAAATCTTTTTTAATTTTATCGTACAAATCTTCTATATACATTTTTAACATTTTATATAAGAAAATTATTATAAAGGTTTTCGATACACACCTTCTTAATCTTTTGTAACGAAAATTTTATTAATTTTCAAAAAAAAATACGTACCGAAAAAGTTGAAATATTTGGTTCAAAATTAAAAAAAAAATTTGAATTCGTAAAATAATAAAAATAAATTTAACATATTTAAAATATTATAGGGTATAGATAAAATTGAGTTACGGTAAAAAAAAAAAATTAGAAGACTAGTCTTTTTTTCATTTTTTTTACAAAAACCATCTTTTCTTTTTCCACCGTTAGATTAATTAAATACAGTAAATATAATGTTGAACCGTTCACATCAAATCTTTCCCTCACCACCCAAATCATCGCAAAAACCACCATTACCTTGTCGCGTACCCTCCAAAACCTAACGGCATATGTCAACATCCATGGCAAAGATCGCTCATTCGCGTGTTTTTTCCCCCTACAAATACAGGCTAAAACAAGCTCGCGATGCAAGAAAGCAAATAAACATATTGAGCTAGTGTTTGTGTATGAAGAATATGAGAATAGTGAAACAAGATGAAGCATAGTCACCTGATTCGCAATTCTCTCTGGTATGCTGTACGAGTTTGGATACACGGTATGTAATTGTTAAAGTATTCGGTATGTGTGGAGTATACATAATTGGTACGTTGTTTCGGTTCGTGATATGTTTTAATATATAAATCGGTACGTCAAAATTAAAAAAAAAATAATAATAATTAATTTAATTAAAAAACAACAAATTAAATAATAAAAAATATGATTATCATCAATAAAAATTAACTTTGACAATATTTTTGTATCAAACACTTTGACAAACACAATTTGCTAAAATAAAATCTCAATTCCTATTTTTTCTTTTCTTTTTTGATAGTAGTTCCCCTAATTACATTTCTATGCAACCATCCTTAATAATGACAAACACAAATTTCCATAAAGATAAAAATAAATACAAATCTTCTAAAAGAAATGAAAGAATTGGAAATACTAGTCCCAAGTTGGTTGTTTATAAAATACTAGAAGTTGAATTATCTATATAAGTATAACAATTGTAGATACAAGAGTATTTGTGTTTGTGTTTATACCACATTGGTATAGGAGTACATGGCCATATTAATGCAGTTAAAATTTTTTATATAAAGTAAATTAAATGTGGCTATATTAATGCAGTTAAAAAATTTATATAAAGTAAATTAAAGGTGATGTTATAATGTTGGTCGTCCAAAATTAAGAATTATTTGCGAATTTTAGTGAATTGGTTCACAAAAGTACCACAAATCGGTACTCGCGAATCAATTTGTGGTTTGTAAGATATACTAACGAATTTATGTAACTATGAGATGAAGAATAAAACTTTAGGCGATGAGAAGTGTGAAATTGATTCATGATAAAAAAAAAAAAAAAAAAAAAAAAAAAAAA
>JBBPBR010000004.1:67563477-67581298 GCA_037974775.1 Cicer pinnatifidum | reverse complement strand
TATATATATATATATATATATATATATATATATATTGTATTATCATATTATGATAAAATGTGTATCAAATATATAACAAAATAAAATATTATTACATGTATATCAAGTACATAATATAATAATGTTTATCATATAACTATTTTATTTTATCTTTATTTAGTTTTATATCAAGTCCTGTTTCTATTCTATTATACAAATTAAATTGATCTTTAATCTCTAATTTAAAAAAATATATATATTAACTTAATTATTTGTCTCAATTATAAAAAAAGATAAATTCAATTCAGTTTGTATTATTTGTTATATTTTTTTATATCTCTATTTAATGTGATATATATATGTTTACTAGAAATTTAAGTAGTGTGAATAAGACATTTAATGAAATTACGTTTTAATTTTCCAGCATTTAATAAATTCATTGGTCTTTGTGCTTTTTTGTAAAATAAAATTATACTTTTAGTCCCCTATTTTAGCTTGAATCGCGAAAGTAGTCTCTCCATTTTGTTTCTCTACAGTTTTGGTCCCCAAGCAGAATTTTAGTCCAAAATTTCATGATATTTTATTTTTTTTTATATTTATTTAAGTCACACAATGTCTCAAAATCTCATTTGTAATAATTGGACATGAAATATATGATCATAAATGGTGTAGTGTGACTTTAAAAATTGAAATTTCATCAAATTTTAGACTAAAATTATGTTTGGGGACCAAAATTGAAGAGAAATAAAATAAGAGGACGACTTTCGCGATTTAATTAAAACAGGAGGACCAAAACTACAATTACACCAAAACTATATTAAAGATAAGAGCAAGTATACTCCTTTTGTACCTAAATATAAGTACACGTTTGCATATTGAATTTTATTTCTTCTATATCATCTTTTCAAAAATAAAATAAAATAAGAGATCTTACTTTGAAACTTAAACTAAGATACGAAAATATTTTAGTTCTTTTTTTTTTTACTTTTAAGAGGTAGTAAGGTAGGGATGATATTACCGGAAATATTTTGTTTTTACAATGGAGTTAATGTACAAATTTTTTATATAAATATATTTTATATTTGTATATATTTGATTTTAATTTTATATAATCCAATTTACTTAATAATATTAATTATAAATTTATTTAGAAAATAAGTAAATGTAATAATTTGAAAATAAATTTATATATATAAATAAATATTTGGTGAAATAATTTATAAATTTTAGTTCGACAAATGTTGAATACACAGAGTAAAATAAATATATATATATTTAGAGAAGTCGGGAGTATAACGCAAGTGTGGTGGTACTACAGCGAGTTTTGTGGATAGCATGTGATCTTAATTTTTAATGGAAGGTAGGGTAGGGTTTCCTGAAGTAATTTATTAGGAAAAGAGAAACCATATTTATACTTTTTGCACTTTCGAGTGGGAAGATGGTTGGCTGCTGAAAAGAGAAAAAGGAAAGCAATAAAGGCAAGTAAGTAGGTGGCCATGGTGGGTGGTGCAATTAAAGATAAAGAGAGAGAGAGATGTGCAGAAGATTGTGAGAGTGAAGTGAATGGTGTCTGTGGACACATCCATCCCTTCATGCTTTCTTACATTTCATCTCAGGGGCCTTCTCTTTCACCACCATCAACCACTTTAGTTTTTCAAAATCCAATTTTTTTACCATTAAATGCCTACATTTTTACCCCAACATAGGAAAAGTAGTGTTTAGCTAAATACTCTTCCGGTGAAATTTAAGCAAAAATTAATATTAAAAAATTATTAGATATATTATTTTTTTATTTATGTTTCAGGATGGAGTACTTGACATTTGCAGAATTAGGAATCACCATATAAAGGGTTTGATTAGGGTAGTAAAAATTATTAATGGTCACTCAAGTGACACCTTGAGAGATAATGAAATAGATAGTAATAGATAGTGACGATACATGAATTATATTAGGGATGTGATAAAATATAAAAGATGTAAAGAAAATAAAATATTGAATTAATATATATATATATATATATTATTCGCGTTTAAACTTAAAGTAAATTGATAAACTATAAAATATAATATCAAATTTAACACAATTAAAAAAATATTTAATTTTTTTTAGTATTAAACTATGAAAACAATAAATTAAAATATTTAAATTATCTAAAACTATATTCAATCATATAAATATTTTTTTTGTTTAAATGTAATTTTAGTCATATATATTTTATCTAATTTTCATTTTGGATTATTTATCTTCTTTTTTTAATTCAATTTTGTCATTTATCTTTAATAAGTATTTGTTCTTAGTCATTTTCATCATAACTCTTTTAAAATAACATTATAACTATTGTAATGAACTATTGAGATCAAAATTTTAATCAATTGTAAAGACTAATCTTTTCAAGTGAAAGTGTATTATTGAGTTAAATAAATGTTTATTTAAAATAATATTATATTAAATAAATATTGACAATTGTTAAAAGAGATATAAATGACCGAATGATATTATAATTTTTATTGTTATTATGACAAATATTAAAATACACCATTTATAAAAGATAAAAGATCAAAACAAATATTAAATAAAAGATAAATGATAAAAATATATTTAAATTATATATTTTTTAATTTAGTAATTAATATTAATAGAAACACCGTAAGTTAAAAAAAAAAGTTAATTGCTATAATAAAAATGAATTAAGCAAAAATGTATCTGTCCAACTAACTCCAACCTTAATCTGGAATCCATTGTGCACAACACAACATTAGTATGGGCACAAACAAAATAGTGATTGTGGATATGAAGTGGCCATAGATGAGAAGAGGCCAGTGAGTAAAGTTCGATTTACAATTACATCTATGTAGCACTATATATTTTGTGGCATTATGTGTTTGACTCCTATGTCCTATCTTATCTCCTTCCCTTTGGGTTTTATTCTGCAATCAAACAGAATAAGACACTCAACTTAATTATATATTCTCATCAAGTTTTGTTAAGTTTCTCGCTCCTGCAATGGAAGCAGGTATTCATCATCATGTGAATTTTAGTTCTAGTTTCTAGCAAATTTTTATATTAATTTTGTAATGCACCCTTCTAGCTAGCATTAATTAGTATTGTAAATTAAATATCATGTGCCCGAGTATTGAGTTAAGGATGAGTGGGACCACATCAATTTTGATTAACAAAAAATAATTAATCGACAGAATAACATAGTAGTAAATGGGTAATGTAGTGAGAGAAAGAGATTAAAAATGTGTTGTAGGAGAGTTTAGCGGAAGAATTAAATGCGGACAAAAGAAAATAGGAAGAATGTCAATGGAAGAAAGATGGTGAGGAAATAGCCAAGCAGTAAAGGCCAAAAGTCTGGCAAAGTATGGTCCCCAGTATAGTAAAAAGCATTTGCGACTTTCAAAATAAAAAGTGGTAGAGAATCTCACACAGCTTTGGACTTCGTGTGTTGGTCAATCCTTGCATTTCTTACACGATGCAACTTCTCGTTAATCTTTGCTACCCATCAATCAATCTACCCTTTTTTTTACGGTATCCCTCCCTCATTATAAACGCTTTTTGCCAATCTATCCTTAAATAATGCATGTGGCCTTCAATAGATCAAATTAAACTCTATTTAAATCAAGGTTCGATCTAACAAGTTATTATTAATTGTTTGCATTTAATTAAAATTTTACAAACAATTTAATTTAATTTATATATAGTTAGTATATGACGTGGATTTGAGTGTTTCCGCATGAGATTGAATATCTAACCAAGTGATTTCTTAAGATGAAGTGGTAAAATAAAAGGGAAAAGAAACAAACAAAGATGGATTAGACGGAGAAGATGAAGAAAGCGCCACAATTAAGGATGATTGATAAGTCAATGTAGAATCGCCTCAATGGTAAATAAATCCATTGATAAGATTCAAGTTCTAATCTAAGAACTCAAATATGAGACATATCTCACTAAGTCTAATTCATTTTAAAGTTTCTCAAATGAGACTCTTACAAAGTATTTAAGAAATATTTACCTTATTCCTAATATGGGACAAATACTAAATCTCTATACCCATATTGGACATACACCACTTAACCAAAATTATTACAATTTAAATTAAACACAAATAAAACTAAAAACTATTATAAAGTCTTGACTTGAAATATTCTTTGTTTTTCCTCCAAATTGGCTCATTTTAGGTCCTCATCAGTATATAACATTTTTATATTGTTGATTGATTGTAACTATTAAATTATTAATAATATCTAATATTTTATTATAATTATTTATATAATTGATCATGAGTTATCGATTGTGTAAAAAAATTACATCGATAGTGTATATAAATTAAACTATAAACAATTTTAGATTGATGAAAATTAATATATTTAATTTATGATCTAATCAAATACTTCAACATTTGTTAATAAAAAATATATATATTTAAGATTAAAGAAAAAAATAAAATATAAGTTTCTTTGTAAATTTTTTAAATATATTTATTATTCTTTTTCTAAATAGTAGTATATCTCTTATTAGAATAAAACCTTTAATATTCTTAAGTTATAACTTAGCTGACAAATAGCAATACTGTTAAGTTAGATATTTTGTTATGAGTTTGAACTTGAAACTTATCAATTGTATGAGTTAATTATGATTATATTTATTATTTCGTATGATAAGAAAAACCCTCAAATAGCGCTGTTATAATGGGTCAAAAGTTATGTTAATTATTGAATTATGGTTTCTCTAGAAACATTAGGTGTTAACTTTTAACTGAATACATCAACTTTCATTAATTTTTGAATTCATGTAATTGGTTTTGTCTTTTTAAATTTGGTTGTTTTAGTCTCTTCTTCGTATTTTTAAACAAAAATATAAAGATGTAACATATTTTAAATGACACATAGTCTCATGATTAAAATTACCTATGAACATTAATTATTCACATGTCATTTATTAAATTATAAAATTGTATAATTTCATAAATTGAGACTTAAATTTTTAGAAAGATTTATTGCAAATTTATGAGTGTTAATCGTTATACATCATTGTATGTCTCGTCATTTAAAACATGTCACGTCACTATTTTGTAGTCAAAAAATCAGTACTAGAAAACAAAATTGTTGAATTTTTAAATATGGAGTCGAGTTTCGTGAATTGGTTAAAATACCTCAAATTCACGTTTCAAAGCAATTTAATAGTGCTTCGACTTTTATTTACAAGAAAAAGTGGCAAAAAATAAGTTAATGTATTTAGGCTAAGTTTTTTTAATCAAATACATAATCTCTCTTAAATATGTTAGACAAGATGCATTCATTTTTTATTGATCGTCTTTTTTCTTATAAATAAGGTTTGAGAGAGATGCTCTAAAAGTACCTCACGTGTTGCAATATAACATTGGTACCTCAAATGGGATTCACATTGACGTATCATCTTAAAACAACTCACTTATTTTTTTGTAAAAATTTATAGTGAATCCTACAACTTTAGCTCATATATTAATATTTTATTTACTTTTAAGTTTTATTACAACTTAAAAAACTAGGTTTGACAACCGCAATCACTTTTCTTCCTCTTCATTTATTGGAGATGAACGATTTAAGGTAATTTTTTGGTCTAAAGTTAATTTTCTAACTTGTTTTTCTCTTCTTTTATTGAAATACGTGCTTTTCACATATATTGAGTTTTTTGTTTGTGATTATGTCATTTGAGTGTGATGTTATTTTATTCATTGTAATATTCGTTTTATTCACATTGACATATTTGTTTCCAACAATTGTTCCGTAAGGTAGCTAGAGTCAACCAGTTTTTCATTAAATATGATAATCTTCAACTGTAAAAAATTAGTGCGGATAACTAACAAGATGTTCAATCAATGATTTTAGTGTAGTCAATTTTACAAATACAAATTCATGTGTATTTTATACACTTTAACTTTGTCATATTTTTTCGTCAAAATATTAATTTTTTCGTCAAAATATTAATTTTTTCTCTCACTTGTAGATATTTTGCTATTTTATGTTATTAACATGAATGTTGTGAGTTTGTTCACTTTTTTTATTTTTTTTCTTTGTTTTTAACAGTTTTTGAATTTTTATTATTTTAAATATTCTATCAATTTGAATGAATGAATAAATTTTTTCAGTCAAAAAAATTAATATCTAACTTAAAAGTAAAATAAATTTGAACATATGCATAAGTGAAATTGTGAGCAAATAAACAAAATTGTAAGATACAAATTGAGTGTAAAATTGAAAGCAAATAGATGAGATAAGAATTGAGTGGAATATTTTTAAATGGTTACAGTTAACACAGAACACTATAAAAAAAAAATGGAAAGATCATATTTATAAAGGTCACATTTTACTTTTACAATTTTTTGTTTCACTTTCTAATCTCACAAACATTGCACTGCTAGAGTTATTTGTTCATGGTGCTTTCCATATGTGTGTGCTAAATGTGGTTGTTGTTTGAAATTCCACGTTATGTATTTGCATGTTCAAAAAAATTACATTCATGTCATCAAAGAAAAAAAAAACTCTTCTCGGTGTATTTTCTCTATAAAAAAAAATAAATTTAAAACAAAACTTTTCTTTTAACTTGTTTTAGATTTTTAATATTAAATAAGTGACATTAACATGTATTCTCAAAGTAAAAAAAGTTTTGCATCAACGATTAATTAATGAGAGTTATTTGTTTTATTATATCATATATTCCTTTTTTGTTATATAATCATATTATATTATTGAAGTAAAGTTATTTGACAAAATACATAATTATGATCGGACATCTGTAAAATTCATTTACATTTTTCATTTTAAAAATCAATAAATAAAAAACAATTCAGAAAACACTGAATACCAAATAATTTATTTAATTTTTAAAAACTGAACAGCAGTTTTCGAGAAGGGAATCAAAGACCCAATTTTTGAAAATTTGGGGGGGTATGCTGTCAGGTATTAGGGTGTATATTTATCAAATATCTATTTGTTTGTTGAAAACAGTTCGACGCAGTACAGACAAACATTTCAGCCCGATACCTCTAACTATACAAGAAAGGCCCGCTATTAAAAATCCAGTGGAAGCTATCATACCATTTCTGAATTGAAACAGTAACTGAGAACAAAAAAGACCCCAAAGAAAGAGAAATCAGCCTGAACCCTAAACCTAAAACCCTTCAAAGCACGAAGCACATTTTTGGAACATTGCTGTGCTTACTGTGTAGAAAGAAGACTGAGATAATCTCAAGTTCAAAGAATCATTCACCACTATCAGAAATGGCTTCTGTTGACAATAGAAAGAAATCAGTGGTTTTGGCTCTGTCCAAGCATCTTTCATTGGATCCTGTAAGTGCATTCTATTACTCATTATTATCTTAATTTATTTCCAATTTCATACACACAATGCAAATTTGATTTTCATGAAGTTAGTGCCACTCAACTGTGTTTTTGGTTGCATTTCATGTTAGATAGTGTGGCTTATCATTATTCTCTGTGAAGTTAGATTTTGCTACCTTAGTTATAAAATTGAGTCATGATTTGATTTCAGAGAACATTAGAATAGTGCTTTCGTTATTGAAATGTGCAAATAGAAATACTGATAGATAGTACAATATTAGCTTGGTTTTCTCAACTTGAATGCGATAAAAATACAATTTCATGCAAATTCCCTGATTCAATGTTTGCTTACAGAGTGTTATTCCGGCTGATAGTTTAGACGGCGATATTAAGTCTCTTTACTTAAACATTACTGCGGCATCTGGACAAGAGGTCAATCATTCTGATGAGGTAACTACCTTTGGCTCCATTTCGTATGTATTAATTATGTCATTGATATTGCTTTGGACATATTCTTCTGTTTCCTTGTTTCTGTCCTCTTCATTGTTTTGCTTCTTGTTTTTTTATTGGATTCACTGTATGCTTCTGCTGTTCTGCATGCAGTTAAAACTCCTGATCCATCAGAAATTGATCACGGTTTTTGAGCATTGATATCAAATGCTAAGCTAAATTTAGTATTTGTACCAAAATTGTTATGCCCCATCAAACTTATTGTTTCGCACTTTATGTGTTATTAATTTTGAGTTGTACATTCTTCATTTTTAGGTGTTGAAGTGGGTTGAGTTTGCAGAATCCTTGCCTGTGGCCCTCGATGCATGCTTTGAGAGTCTCAAGAGATTAAATGATGAACTTTCTGGAAAGTCTGTGCTCCTTGGGAATGGATTGAAACCCTCTGAAGCTGATGTTATAGTGTTTTCAGTGATTCATTCTTCCCTGGTATGCACATTGTCATATTCACCATACTTACTGTGCTTTTAGAAGGGAGATCTGCTTCCCCTTCCCCTTGAACTAAAATAGTTGATCAGAAAGGTTTTTTGTTTTGTTTTTAATGACAATCTCTCATGTTTTGTCAATAAACGTGCATCTAACATGTATCAACGCCGATAAGAATTTTGATTTGTTTGGAGGTACTTATAACAAGACATTTTGTTAGCTTTGTGTTATTAAAATATTCCTTTTCACTAAAGAGATGGCGCTGATGCAATTTTGAGAACATAACAAAATACATTTAAATGGTTTGTTAAACAAATATTAAACTTTTAAGCTTTAACAGGATGTCTTTGGTTGCTTATTGCCAGATCAGCCTTCCAGACACAAACAAGGAAAATTTGCCACATGTATTGAGATGGATTGACTACATCCAGGTATCTCTACTTTGCAGCCTATTTAGTGTGCTTATGCTAAAAAATGTTTGCACTTTAGAGATTACATTGCATCATCACTAAGTCATACTGTACACTATTTCTGGTGATTAGTGCTACGTTCACTTTATATGTTTGGAATCGTTATAATCTGTGAATTCTTGTAATGTAAATATGTTGCCGACTTGCTGTTGGTTTACAAGGCCAATTTTTATTTTCATGTTTTCATTCCTATAACAAATGGCTAAAATCAAAAGCTAACAGTCTTTTAAATTTAATAGTACAGAAAGCAGGCCACCTGTCCTAGATAGGATAAGTTTGAAAAAAGATTATGTTTTCTACAGTTTAAATATTACATAATTACTTAGTTGAATTTATTTAATTCAACATGGGTGCATGAACCTAAATCCGTCGAAACACTTTTGCCTTAATAAATACATATATTCAGTTTTGCTCTCACCTTTGTAGCAAAATAATTTGTTAATTGTTCTGAGTTCTGACTTTCTGACTGCTATTCTTCTTCAGCACAAACAGGAATTTGTAGGCTTATTTGAGGAAATAATGTTGCAGAAGCCAGAATTTGAGCCTCCTGTAAGAAATCATTCCCTCATTACTCATTTCATCTGAGGTCATTTTAGGCATTGATTTTTTAACATTTTTAGAGAATGCATTAAGAATTGAAATATTTTGAATTTTATTTGAATGCATGTACATTACTTTTTCATTTGTTTGTTGTTTTAGACTCCTACAGTTCTTTAAATTCATATCAAATTTTTAAAATGCAAACAAGTTAAATAACACTTCAGTTCCTTGAAGTTATTCCTTAAAAAAATTTTAGACTAAAGACCCAAATTACTCCCCGACAATTTGGACGCGGACTATTTTTGAGTCCATGAGAATAAATAATATCCAAATTAGTTCTTGACTGTTTTATAAAAGGGACAAATTTGATTGTTACTGTTAGAATATTAGAAAATATCTTATAATATCTTTTATATTATATTAGAGTATCTTGAGTTATTTTCTATGATCAATTTATAATCATAGAGAACCTTAGAATATCTCTCATTATTATTATGATTTATTCCTAATTTAGGATTGAATCTATGTTTCTCTATAAATAGAGATTAGTATTGAGTCTTTTGTAATCAAGTCAGCATTAAGCTATTATCAATAATATTCAAACCCTTATTATTTTCTCTCCTCCTTTTCTCTAAAATCCCACAACTTCAACAGTTACAAATAGTCAAGTTACGGCGATGAGGTGTCAGTTATCTATGCCACATTGTTACAAATTGTTTACGTGTAACTATTTAGTCTATGCAATACATGTAATATTTAGTTTTCAAATTAAAAAACAATTTTGTGAGGGACAAATTTGGCCCAAAAATATTTACATTTCAACAATTTTTAACATTGTGACAAAGATAACTAACACATAATCACTGTTACCTGACACTTGGATCAAACTTATGGAGGGACTAATTTGTCAGGGATTAATTTCGGTATTATTTTTTCTCAAGGACTAAAATGGCCCGCGCCCAAAATGTTAGGGACCAATTTGGGTCTTTATTATAATTTTTATAAACAACTGGGTCAAGTTCATTAAGAATTTTCACGGTAGTCCACATGACCCAACGATTTGCTGACATGGCAGTTAATCTCCATGTGCTGAGATAAAATCTGAATCATGTAAATGCTTCTGTACTGAGGCAAAATTTGAAACATTGTTACTAGAAGACCTCAAATTTCCACTTCATCCTATGATTCAATGCATGTTTTCATTTTCTTATTACCTTCATTCCAGGTAACAAAATCTGTTGGTGTCGTGGAATCTGATTTAAAATCAAACAAGACTGAGCAAAGCATAAAGAATGGAAACAAGTCAGAAGCAGACGTAAGCAAGGATAAAAAGAAAGCTGAGGTTAGTCAATCTCATTATTTTTTATGACCAGTTTTCAATCAATCAATGTAGTGCTCTTATTTTTATGCACAAAATGTAAACGTATATTATGACATCTGACAGTTGAGGTTATGCTAATTTGATCTATGACAATACTAGAAAGCCATGTTTGGAGAAAAAGTGTAGGTTAGTCAGTGTTGCACATGATGGGTAGTTAAATGTTGCATTCGCATATACATCCATCTTGACCGATATGTAATGATGCACAGTACTTTTATAGTTTGTAAATTTTAAAATTGATTTTTTACTAAAATTCTCACGACATGATAAGGTCAGATCCATTATAGGCCTATTATTGGCATGCTTACTGTGTTTTTTCACAATATGCCGATTCTACAAACTAACCTGTGACATTTTGATCTCACAAACAACTCTAAATGTTGTTCCAATGGTGTTCTTCAAATTTGAAAATTGATCATCTTACTTCAAATCTGACAGCAGTAATGTCATAGTAAGAAACTAAGAATAGTAAAATGATTTAAAATAGTACTTTAATTCCAGGCTGCAAGTTCTTAATGTAGAAGATTGAAAATGCTGGTGAATATTTTTCATTCATTATGAAGTTCTTTCAAAGTTAATACTACCTCCGCCCCTACATATAAGACCTGCTTGAGACAATTCTTTGTCCCTTTTTATAAAACCCTCTTTGAATTTTCAACTGCATTAATTATTTTTTACTAACATACCCCTAATTAATGTACATCTTTTTCTGCAATCAACAATAAATGTTATGATGAAAACATTAACTAATTCTCTCTTTTGAAGGATAAAATTGTAAAAATATCAATTGTCAACTATAAGTATTATATTTTAAACAACAACTAGTTCTCTCTTTTGAAGGATAAAAGTGTAGAAATAATATCAATTGTCAACTAATTTAATACTACCATCAACTTTATTAATTTCTGGGATTTGATTAATGGAGTTCTATATTTAAGGACGAAGGTAGTATTTATGTGGATACTTGAATTTGTGTTACTAGAAAAGATCCAGTGTTACTAGTTCCGATTTCTCTTGTTCTTTGTATTTTATCAATTGCATCTTAGTACGGTTACTTCACTATGCCTTACAATTTCATTTCAATTATTTTTGTAACATTAAGGGAAAGTCGACAGGAGACAATGAACCTACTAAAGCCAAGGGAAAGTCGACAGGAGACACTGAACCTACCAAAGCCAAGGCAAAACCTGCTGGCAAAGATGTGGCTGAGAAAGAGAATGAAGTTAGTGTCAGTTTGCTTAATATTCAAGTTGGAGTAATTCGCAAAGCGTGGAAGCATCCCTCTGCAGATAGGTCTTTTGGCAAACCTACCAAAGAATCCTCTTATAATTATACAGAATGTTAAATTTTCAGCTACATAGTTGATGCTTCAGTAATTTAATTTATCTGATATCTGTTTAGATAAATATTGATATCATTTTAATTGAATAATGCAGTTTGTTAGTTGAGGAGATAGATGTTGGTGACGCCAAATTGAGGCAGGTTGTCAGTGGTTTGGCAAAGTACTTCAGTCCTGATGAGTTGACGGTAATTTAATTACCTAACCAAGTATGTAGATAGGGTGTACCTGTTTAGAACTGTATTAACATTTTCTTGTTGTCCTGCTGTTTGATTTCATTGCACAGAACCGTCGAGTTGCACTTATTACAAATGTCAAACCTGGAAAACTGCGGGATGTGATGTCTCAAGGACTGGTATTTATTTTATCTTATTGTGCTTGTATTTGTTATGTAAGTTTCATTGTTTTCTGTCTACATCTCGTGAATTAGTCTCAAGGGCTGTGTGTGCATTTGGCTTCTCTTTACAGGTTTTATGTGCTTCGAACGAAGATCACACCACTGTGGAGCCCTTGCTTCCTCCAGAAGGAGCTAAAATTGGGGAAAATGTTTCGTTTGCTGGGTATGCTATTCAAAATCTTTTAGATTCATTTGATCCTTTACATAAAGCATTCAAACTGAATATCACTATTTCATCTAACCTTGGGTTAGCTGGTAGCTTGGAAGTTCATTGTTCCCTACTGGCTTCTAGTGCTTCTTTTTGGTTTTTTGATCAAGTGAATTTCCATCTTCTAGTGCTTCTAAACATGATTAATTTTTCTTGAAAGCGGGTAACCGGCCAAGCTGATTTTGGCCCATCATGAAAAGGGTTGATATCTAAACAGACCAGGGTGGTAAGGCGGCTTGGGGGAGGAACATAGATGTTGGAGTGATAAAGATGTCATAGGTTCAACTTCCTTACAACTTCACAAACAAAATAACATCCAACATATGCCATTTTAAAATAAAGTAACATACTGGGGTGGGCTTGTTCCGTGCTAGTCTGTAGGTTAGCAGGTTTGCAATACCTCTTTTTAGATTAATTTCTATGCGTTGATGGTTAAAACTTTTTTACATATGCACTCAATTAAATCACATCATACTGCCAATTTCTTTGGTGAGTTCCTAAATTATCCTACATGGAGTGTAAAAATTTACATGAGATTAATTTCTATGCAGTGACTCAACTTTTTCAACTCACTATTACATGTTGTTCCCACTACATAGGGATGGGACTTGCATGATTTTCATCCATTAATTGATTCGCAGGTCATTTAGTGGCCAACAATCTGAGTAACCTTTCAAGTTAAATGGTCCTGGTTCACAAACTTGTGTTTAAATGGGCCTATTTGGGTTAAACAGGCCAGACCTTATTGAATAATATCAGTTTCTTTCGCTCTTGATTGATCATTGGCTTTAATTGAAACAATTTACATTGAATTTTGACACTATCCTCTTTAGAGTTTGCCAAATATAGCATCATGACTGTCATTGGGTCTGAAGACATCACTTGAATTATCATAATAAGCTCAAGTTTCATACTAAGGATAAGGACTAAACTATCATAACATAAATAAAAATAGTATACATATTGGTTTCATTCTGTTGACCTATATCACACCATTGATTACCCCTAAAAAATAGTATTACAATTCTGTAAGCCCTTACTAGACTTGGTTATCGTTAAAAAAAATTGTCTTGTTACTGTGGACAAAATTTACCAGATATCTATAATTTTAGTCATATTTTTTTTTATTATTCTTCTAATTCAGAATTGATGGAAAGCCAGAAGAAGTACTTAACCCAAAAAAGAAACAGCTGGAGAAGATTACACCGGTATGTTAGTTGAACACTAAAAGGTTTATCATTACTGTTAGTTAAGATGTTCAGAAGCTAATGCATATTCTATTTTTGACCATGCAGCATCTTTTCACTGATGACAATGGTGTGGCCACGTTCAAGGGGATACCATTTATGACTTCTGGTGGACCATGCACATCATCCATTTCCAGAGCAACTATTAAGTGATGAAGATATAGCCCATTTATTGTTGTTGACCACTCAGATTGTTTAGTACCGCAAAAACAATTTATGTTTTTAGCGACGTGAATAAAACGTACCAACATTTATGTTGCAGTTGTAACATGGTCTTAAATGCTCTACAAACATGATCTCGAATCCAATGACTTCGAAACTTCATACACTAAAACGAACTAGTATAAACTTTGAAAGTTATTTACTTCTCAACAAACGAACAAACAATTAGAATCTGAAATCTAACGATTTAGGAGTTAGCTGAACTTCTTTAGTGGGATAAAGTTTGGTTTATTGTCTCTAATGATTTAGGAGTTAATATTTTAATTAATTTAAATAGAGAAATAATACTTTGACACAAATTTGACATAAATAATGTTTACTTGTTATTATTCATTTATAGCTGTTGTATGGTTTGGATTTAGCTCATTCACTTTCATTTTTTTTAACTTATATATCCCTGTACAAATATATTAACTGTACCAATTATGTTCTTTTATATATGATTTTCAAGTGTTTACAAATATAACTGATATTTAATAATTATGATCAATTATATTTAAAATTATGATTAATTGTATTTAGTAAATAATTTAAGAATTTCAACATATTCTTACAATCATTAACCATTTATTGAAAATTAACCGCATACTTTGACCCGGTAAATTATCCTAATCGAAAGTAAAAAAGTTGTGTACGAATTATAAAAACAACTCAAAAATAATTACTTGTGAATGACCAAAAAATATTTGTTTCGCGTCTCAAAGGTGTTTGGCGAATCTCTGTGATGTTGCTGTGCAACCGCAGCTTGGATTAGACTTTGGTTACATGAAGTTGTTGGTCGACTATTTCTTCAATCTTGGGTCACAGATAATGTCACACTTTACCCAACTCTACTTATTTTACCTAGTCACCATTTCTTATCTGCTGCCTATGTCATTCCATATTTAGAAATTATAAATAAAAGTAACCATACACCGCGAGTGTTAATTAGCTCAGCGTGGTGACGATTCAAAGATTCCAACAAAATTAATAGTTACAAATTTTTGTACCCTCGTTATATTTTACTCGAGATTAATTTCTATCATCTCTATGCACGATAGCGTAAATTTATTGTATACACATTTAATTAAATCAATTTATAATTTCACTTTACTCTTATGTTAAGTTTAAAGCATGTATTCATATATCTCTATTATTGTGGAATATGATTAGATGTATATGTTAAATAAGTTGTATTGTAAAATATGATTAGATGCATATGTTAAATAAGTTTATAACGTGGATATATGAAAATTATTGTTTTATCAAATTGCTCATATTCTTACTTTTTTTTTTCTTTTCTTGTTGTCTTCCACATATTATAGAAATTAGTGCAAAGACAAGATAAGGCAAAAAATGGAATAGATATTTAAAAGAGTAAATAATATAATTTTTTTTTATTTTATTTTTTCTGGATGATAAATAAAATTGATGCAATATTTTTTCCACTCCTTGTAATATTTGAAAAATACGGTCAATCTCATATTAAAATGAGATAAATAAATTAGTAAACAAATTAAAAATAATAATTTGTTCCAGTATTTTTATATTTGATTGAGGGGTCATCAAATAGTCTAATGAATCGAAGAAGTTGAAGTGATAAAAAAATTCATTTATATATATATATATATATATATATATATATATATATATATATATATATATATATATATATATATATATATATATATATATAGAGTAGGTAAGCGCTGAAAGTGCATAATCTGGCTTGAAAAAACTTTTATCCACATTTGCACTCCACCATAGATTCTGATAAGATGGGACCATGACCTAAAGCATTTTCCCCATGTCAAACCAAGTTTTGGATTACTGTTTTAACTTTTTAATGTTATTTATAAATAGTGGTGTTGAAGCTCGAACGAAAAAATGTGCACGTGATTTTTTATTTTAAGTGCAATTAAAATAAGATATAACAGACCATTTTTTTTTCAAAAAAAAAAGATATACTAGTTATTATCCAGGTATGTCTTGGTCAGATTCTTTAATTTGTTTCCTTTTATTTTCTTTTTATAGTGCTTATTCCACCGACTGTTTTACCGTACGGTCGGAGTGCATGTTAATGTGATTTGCGAACGTGTGATTTTGTCATCATGAAAATATATGCTGTTCAGAAATATTTTAGCATAGGAATCTAAATCATATCCGTGTCAAAGTGGTCTTTCTTACTCAATGTGATCGAAGAATTCAAATTTGCTATAATATCTTGTTCATACAAATACAATTTGATAATTTAAATGTTAATCGGTTAAAACCTATAATACTATTTTTTTTCAAATTCAATATAAAAGTAAATGAAATTACATATCTTCTCCTACCTGTCCTGAAGATTAATTGTGAAGAACTCTTGATTAATGAATCACAATAATAATGTCTGCAGAGACAAAGATAGTGCTACTCTCTTTAATTTACACAAAATATAGAACTTCGTTATGCAAGGTTTGATGAAATGTATGTGAAACATGGAAAATCAATCTTAAATTCCTGTGTTTCCTCCAAAAATATTTTCATAAAATTAGCATTTTCTTATAACTATATATGATTAAATATCCAGTAACTCTATTAATAAATTTGACATAAGTCATTTTATTAATAAATTAATATAAATAATAAATTTTATTGTTAATATAATATATTAATTATTAAATACACAAAATTTTATATGTAATTATATATAAAAATTATCAAATAAAATAATTTATCTTTAAATTATTACTGAAATCAACATATCTCTTTAAATGTCTATATTCTCATTAAATGTCATTTTAAATATTTCATGTTTATCTCATTTTTTTCATAAATACAAGATTCTAAGGTTGAATGTTGATAGTATGATATAATGAAATCTTAAACAACAGTATATAAGTAAAATTGAATAAATGATATTGGAGTTGATATTTAATAATTTCGGGGCCTAATCTCAAAATAGATACTAGAGCAGGTGGAGATACGATATTCTGTGTTGGGCAGTGAAAATGTGAAAAGATGAAATGGATAGATTAATGTACGTAGTACGTACGACCCAAATTAAACAGTTTTAGTTTTAGGTGCGCGGCTGAGTGCAATCCAATCATATCAAAATAGCAGCCACTAGTCATTTCATTTCTACCTAAAAAAACAAAACTAGCAAATGCAATTTATCTTTTTATATACTAATCATTATCTCATCTTAATTATTTCATTTCCATCCTCTCACCTCATTCACTTTTTCTTTCTTTTTCTAACTTATAGATAGATTTGTTTGAGGTTATCTAGAGTTGACTTTTCTTTTCCAAATTGACTTGACTTTTTTACTATTCAAAACGTAGATTTTGCTTTTAAATAAGCCTAGGAATAGGTGCAGGACTTTAGTTTATAAAGATAGGGCCTCATAAATAAGATTTAATAACTGCATTGGTTTAAGGTCGCATGTTTAAAATCTTTTAATACGTTTTGAGATATTTTTTAATTATTAAATTGTAATATTTTAAAGTAATTAATGAACTGTGTTAAAAAAATGTTAATAATTTATATTTTAATAGTTAATAGTATAAATTTATATATTTGTCAAAACAAAAATATTGAATAATAAATAATTAAAATAGAAAAAAATTGATTTTTTATTAAATTAATTTTTTTCTTTTTAAATGTTCGCTGTATAAATACAATGAACATTTTTTGTTTGGAAAAAAACTATACACTATATAAATACGATTAATTTCACATGCGTGTCAAATGTTCTATCCATACAATTTATTTAAATAACATTTTTCTAGATCAAGATGTATAAGAATAACAGCAAAATG
>JBBPBR010000004.1:67527091-67538870 GCA_037974775.1 Cicer pinnatifidum | reverse complement strand
TTATAAAAAGTTACATATTTAATTTACTCAATAAAAATTAATAATTTGATGGTTGGATTGATAAAATTTAATATCTATATAGAGTACTTATTAAGCATGATAACTCGAGTACCGGTTACTCTTGAAATCAACTTATCCACACCTTGTGTAAATATAAATGAATGAATTAATCTAAAGTGAGAAGTTAGGAAAGTCAATAAACCAAAAGTTAATATTATAATTACTCATGATTAGTGGTACATGTTTATTAACAGTTGATATTACTCACTTTATTTTTTTAAAGTAAATTATTCACTTTAGACGAACCTAACTAAAATATCTATGTAATTATTATGATTTAATTTATATACTTATGGTAAAAAGTTTTTTCATTGATAGTCAATCATAATCATTATATCATTAAAAATGTTAAACTTTTACTGTAATCACCTATAAAGTCATAGGTTTGAATGACTCTGAAATGTTGACAATGTACAAATTTTTACATTGAGATATGACAATTAATCTATATTAAATAATAGAACAATACATTATTTCAATGGATAAACCATAGTTTTGGTTCGATAATGTGTTGGACACTTTCACTTTTGTCCATAATTCAGCTGAAATGCTAAATTAGTGATGGATGTTAAGTTAATTGTTCAATTCGTTGACTTGATAACGTGGATAATTATATGGTATATAATGTGTCAATCTTTCACAACCACATGTATAGAGTCTAAGACAAAAATGACAATTACACTACTTTTTTCTACAAAACATCATTAAAACTAAAACTTGTTATCCATAATTTTTTTACTTCTAATTTTATTCATCTTCGTCCCTAAACCTAATCCTAAAACTTATTATTCCCCAATCTCTTCTCCATATTATTCCTCTATTTATTTTTCATCATCTCTTATTTATTCTCCATCTTCTTCCCTAACATTAAAGAAAATAAAATCGATAGCATCTTCATTGATCTCCATCATATAACATAAGGCATTATTGAGGTTAAACTCCAAATATATATAATATTAATACTTTCGAGTTTTATGTCAAAGTGAATTGACTTAATTAATAAAGAAGCAAAAACAACGCAGCAAATTATAAAATGTTTACACATTTTCTCAAGTGTCACATTGCATTTGATACACACACATGCAAAGTTCGTCAATGATTCATATAATCTTTCCAGATTCTAAAATTACAATATTGCTGGATTCCAATCGTAGCAAACATCGTGTGAAGGTTTATAGAACGATTATTTTTATTATTTTATTAAATATTTCTAATTTTGATCATATATTTATATATTTTATTTTAGAATATATTGCTATAATATAGAAGAGAATATAAAATATCTCTAATTTGATATATTATATTTATTCATCTTTTTATAATATTTTTGAAAATTCACAATATTTTATTTATGTACTCTCTCTCTATATATATATATATAATATTTTTTTTACTATTCATAAATTAAATTCTCAAATTCAATTTTGTTTTTCAGAAATAAACAATTATAATGGGTTGATGTGTAGATATTCTTATCTAATATATTTTTTTTACAATCTTAGAAAAATAATGGGGATTTTTAAATAAATGATGAAGATGAATAATAGATAAGTGAACAATGTGGAGAAGAAACGTTAGGTATATTCTATTTTGAAAATTATATATCAAATTATCATATCTGATTTATTTAATTAGAAGAAGTCGTCATTGATAAAGGTAACTTTCTTTCGGAAATTCAAGTTTGTAATTATACTTTTTTAAAGATTTATTTATTTATTTTTAATTAATTAGAAACTGCCATTTCAAAAAGTGACTTTGATAACCTTTGAAAACTTGCAATTCTAATAGGTGGTGACTTTAATCTTGAAGAAATTATCATTGCAAACTTAAATTTTGTTAACGAAATCGCATTTATAAATAACAACTTGTAACTAAGTGAAAAAAAAAATTGATATATAGTTTTCAAAATAGAATATGTTAGTAAATTTTTTCTAAAAATGGGTTATTAAAAAAACACGAATAAGATTGTTGTTAAAAATATGTTTTAGATTTAACAATTTTTTTTTTTTATAAAAATAATAATACAATTGTCGTTTTGGTATGTGTATACTCAACGCTGATACATCATATGTTACACAATCGCCTACAAGTCAATAAAATTTTACAATCATCTTAACATTTGAATAATTCACAAATTAAATTGTGTTTTTAGTTGAGTCACAAATTAATGTGAAGACCTCCAAAATTAAAGATGACAACATAACTCTCATACACCAATATCTACCCGAATTCGTCTTAATCTGGGCGAAGAAAATTTGTTTTAATTAAATGCGAATACGAGTTTTCCATGAAATTGAAGTTCAGAGGCGGAGACAAGTTTGAGGATGTCGATGTCAATGCCGCACCCATCCTACTAGTAATATTATTGTAATTTTTAAATTTTATATACATGTATATATTAAATATAATACATATATTTTTTTAAATATTAAAAATTATGATCTCATCTTTGTATAAAATATTTTTTAATTTTATTATTTTCTAATAATAATAATTTTATTAAATTAATTATAATAAATATAATTTATAATTTTATATATATGACGAGTGTCTAACTTTTATACCCGCTAAAAATGAAAATATATATAAATTTTTAGTGATTAGTCGAATGCAGAGGTAAAAAGACAAAATTCGTATTCAACCTACACCGTTGTCATGTTTTTCCAAAATATTTTGGAACTAATAATTTACTCTTTTATCAATATAACTATTAATTAATACTCTTTTCGAGTTCCTATTCAAGTTACTTTTAAATAAATAAATAAATAAATAAGATGTTTATTATTTTTTTTAAGTTTATTATTAAATATTTAATGTCTCGATAGAAATATATAGGTGAAAATAGTAATAATAAAAAATAAAAAATACATTAGCCTCACTCTCTCTTAAATAAAGAGTAGTATATTGTTAATATAATAACAATTCTCCGACCATTTGGAATTAATTGAAGAGGTGCTGTGCTGCTAGGGTTCTTTTTTTGCATCAGATATTTGAGATTTGGGAAAATGGCCGGTTTGCCTTCGAAGTTTCGTATTCAACCAACCGACGTCAAAGCTGCCGCCTTGTGGGGCGTTACCGCCGCCACCGGGGCTCTCTACCTCGTTCAGGTAACCATCTTTATTCTCCGTCTACAATTCTGATTCTCATTTTTCTTTGGCTTTTCAATCGTAAGATTACATCTGTTGTTAACGATCTGTACGTTATACCTTGTTTGGATCCTCACATTCGGTGACGTTCCACTGATCTGAAGTTTCGCTCTCGATTATCAATTTCTGTTTTTTTTTTCTAATCAAAACTCACGTTCGATCTGCCTCAATCACAGATTTTCATATTCTGTTTTTTTTTTTTTTAAATCTTTTTGACTTTTATTTATTGGAATGTTCCCCATCGATAATCAATGAAATGGTCCTTTCATGTTTGTTGAATCCACAATCACGTGATGGAGATTCGCTTAATGAATTAAAAGTTGCAATCATGTGCGCGGTTGCACATCACAATAATTCACTCTTGACTTTTTGAGTTAGTACCTTGTAACACCGTTAAGTTAACACTGTGGAAAGAAAAAAAAATTTAGGGGTGGTTGTAAATTTTGCATCATTCAAGACTTCGTTGGTGTTTGTTTGATTTTTTTAATCTATGTCTCGAAGATTGTTATTTCATAAATTTAAACTTTTTGTTTTGCTTTATGGTGGACCAAACGTGTTTGGCATGGATGTTTAATCTGAAGTTAATATACTCCAAGTTTATGATGGTGATGGATTTCTTCTCTGTTAAAAGTTAATATACTCCAAGTTTCAACCAAATTCAATTCATACTATCTCCGAATAGGTGTCTGATTGATTACATTGTTAAATGACCCCAACACTTTGAGTCAGAAATTGCTTTTAATGGAATTATTAATGTTTGCCACAAACTTTTATGATACTGTTTGTTTTTTACCAACAAAAACAGTAGAAGTTTGCTCCTTATAAGAACTGAAAATAGCAGAAATGACAAGATAAATTTAGAGTTCTGCAGATGCACCAGACCTCTAGTCCAAACCCTCCCGTTTCATATCAATTTATGCCTATGCTTCTACCATCCTTCTCTCTTGAATTCTCATTTCCCATATGAAATCGAACCTCCCACTGCACTTTTTGAGCTCAGCATTTGTTATTGCTCTGGACTTACAACATGAAGATGCCTATCTATTTTGTCCTCCTCACCCTTAAATGTATATCCCTCTATTTTACATCTCTTTCCCTGTAGCATATACCTCAGTAATAGGGGTCTAGCACTTACCGTAAGTCTGTAACTGTTATATCTGTATAACCTTACCCAAGGATAAAGCCATTCATAGCTAGCTGTAAGGAAAGGTCTACCGTAATGACTCCGAAGGGAGTATACTCTATGTTGGATATGATTCTTCAAATAGAATGTTTTAATGAGGCAGGTTGCTAGAGCTCTACCTAACAACCTATAGTATTTGTTTTTTTGGTTCTTTTAAGCATCTTCAGTGCTCTTGGGGGATATTGCCACAAGTTGGCTTTAAACATCCTTCCTGGCTGGGGATATGGCTTTTGACAGATTTCGCCACTCTTGTATTTTTTTTATTTGCGTATTCATATATAGTTTCTTGTTAAATCTTAGTTCAGTTCTAATGCATTTTTTGTTTAAATCATTCACAGCCGTGGGGCTTTTTGAAGAGGACCTTCTTCGAGAAGCAAGAGCCTGAGCAAAAATGAATTGGGAATTGGGAATAATTATTTGAATTTTTGGATCATGTCAATGATGTGTAGCTGAATAAGAGTAGAATTATGTTGTTTTCTGCTGATATTTACCTGTTTCTGATACAGTGTGCTGGTTTTGGATATAAATTTTAATGCTGTTTGCTGGTTGTTTTTACCAGCGATTTTCTATCATAAATTATCTTACTTCTTCCTCCCACATCTTGAAAGAGCCATATAATTTTGTAAATTGTCATCCGTTTCGGAGGATAATAATGCACGGATATATTTGGGAATTCTTATGTTTCTTTTAAGGACCATATTCATACCAGGACTTGATTGGCATGTAAAAGTAGAAAGATTAAGCTCCCTATACAGGAGAGTTTCCCATGAATTCCAATTAACACATGGGAGATCGAACACACACACACAATGCTTAAGAATTACAAACAAGCTTTTTTGAGAGGAAATATAAACAAACTCGTCCTTTTGAACTTTGTTTTCTGCATAGGTGGTAAGATTTTTATTTTTCTGTTTTTTTGCTGAATAAGATTTTTATTTGTTAGTTTGATCGACTTTTTATTTAAAAATTGGTTTACTACTTGTTTAGAGATTTGATTGAAAAGAAACAGTAACTAAATATTTACTAATGCAACATAAATTCATTTTTTTACATAAATAATACCTATTTTTTCAATGAGTTTAGAAAAATACTTTCTCTACACTGATGTTTAGTAATATTTCATATTTGTGTACAGTGTAATATTTTTGTAAAACTATATATGCAGATATTTTATAAGATATGATTAAGTGGAGTTATAATTTTATCAGTATTAACGCATTGTAGTAAGTAACTTCAAACAAAATACTGGATAATTAAATGCTTTTTAAATCCCTTCAAATTTAGTGTTTCTTTTGAGTTTTGCCGTGGAAAATAAGATAAGTGACCTGAATCTTTTGAAGTTTTTGTGTAAATTACTAAATTCCTTTCCAGACCAATGGGGATCCCCTTTTTAAGTAGTTTGCTTTGAACTATGGGTACCACAGACGCCAAGTATCTTTCAGGTTCCTACCTACCTCTGAAAATGCCAACCGTATAACTGAAAAACGTGACTGTTAGATACGGGAAAGCCTACCAAAGCCTCCAAGTTAGTAAAATTAATTTAATTTTAATTTTTACAAGAATCTTTTGCTAAATTTAGTAAAATAAAATCTTTACTGGACGTCATTCACTAATTAACCTATACTCTTTAAAAAATTATAATAAAATTGATTACCTCACATAACACATACATGGTCCTAATTCCAATTCAAAGTCTCAAACTTCTTTACATTGTTGGTGTAAAGTTAGTTTACTACTTTGCATATTCTTTAACTACTTAAAATGATAAACAAAATGTATATTTAAAAATAGGTTTTAGTTCTTTTGGTAGAAAATACATCTAATTTATATTCATCGCCAATTTAAAAAGTTTATTTATATATATATATATATATATATTTTGAATACTGTGTTCTCTCATAATATATTTAATAAAGAATTAAAACTCTTATGACAACATATAATAAAAAATAATTATGTGACAATGTATCATCCCATCCACGTCATATAATTGATGTGTAAAACTCTTTTAATTTTAAGATAAAAAAATAATCACTTTAATTTATGAGAAAATACAAAACTGTTTTATATCAATAAATATGTAAATTAAATTTCTATTAATAATATCAAACATAAATAATTAAAAAATATATTTATTAAAAATATCTCAAAAACAACACAATTTTTAAGCCAATAACAATTATTTTAAAAAAGTATCAAATATAAAGTAAAAAGATGAAAGATATTTTTATTACTTTTTGTTTTGAGTAAAACATATCTGAATTACCGGATCGAGAAAGTTCTATCCCTAGTTATTACACACAAAAAATCGTTGAAAAAAAAAAAAAGATACACACAAAACTCAAGACGCATCGCCAACCGTTTGATCCGGTTGATACATGATGATCCTCCGTTTATATTCACCATCTCTTGCTCCTTTGTGTCGTTTTCTTTTGTTTACACAACCGCAGCCGCAGAAGACAACAGCTACAATTCTGGTGAGTTCTCACTCTTCTCTTCTCCACTTTCAACAATTCTTTATGTTTTTTGTTTTTATTCTTTTATATATTTGGTATTTCTTTTTTATGTATTCGTATGATTTTCGTGTGTAGGAGGAAGTGGTTGGTTTCGATGGAAAAACAGAAGGAGAAAGAGTTGATCGAATTGTACGAAACCGCGAGGAAAGCGGCGGATGCATCCAGCACCTCCGATAGTCCGCACGAAGAAAGCCGGTGCATTGATGCGCTCGAGCAGCTCAAGAAATTTCCCGTCAATTATAAAATTCTTGTTAATACCCAGGTTATTATTTCTCTTCGCATTTTACGATTTGGATTATCTTGTTTTCAGTTTTTTTCTTTTTAATTTTTTTTATATGTTTGATTATTAAAGCATTAAGAGTTACTAGTAAATGATGTGTTAAGTTTTATGGTGATATTTTGCATGTTGTAACGGTTTAGGGTTCAATTGAAAGCAAGATATAGATCGGTTGAATGAAAACTGAGGACAGTATTTGAGTTCCAATGTTCTTTGATTTACTATATATTCTGCATATCTGAGTAATAAATTTTATCTTTTTGGGTGAGCTGCGGTGTTCGCTTTTAGGTTTTCTTGACCCTTGAGTTTAAAAGAAACGCTGTCTTTGGGGGTAGGGAGGTCTGTACAATTATCATGTAACACTTTTTTCCATGGATTTATATAACTCATTTTTATGTTATGAAGATGCTTCTGGTTAAATTGGGGCCCTAAGTTTCTGTTGATGTTAGTTTTAATTACAATGTTGCACGGATACAGTATCGAACCGTTACTGATTCTGGGTATAGGTATGAGATTTTCTAAAAGATGGGTACAGGTATGGAACCGAGTCCATGTATAGGTATGATGTTTTCTGAAAGATGCATGTGGGTATGGAACCATTACTGAGTCTGGGTGTATGAGATTTTCCAAAATATGTATACGGGTATGGAACTATTAAAAAGTCCAGGTATAGGTAAGGTATTTTCCAAATGAATTGGGCACCATGCACGCCAATATAAAATTTTCAAATCTAGTAATTTTTAACTCTCTGGAGTAGTGGATGTCGCGTAGCGGTTTGCCTTTTCTTTGTTGCCGGGCAGAATGTATTGCTTTTGTCGTAATGTAATAATTTGGATTTTGACTTGTGAAGAATTGGTTGTAAACAATATTTAGTTGTGTTTGAATACATCAAAGTTAGGAATGGTTACGATTGGCTATAATTTATTTGATATAGAAGTCAAATATAGTATTTACGATTCTTTTTTTATTTTATTTTTAATTTGAATAGATTTTGGAAATCAACTCTTTATGCTTCAAAGTCATTGAAACTGGAACTGGTTTGATTTGATTATTTCACATTTTCATTGCTATAGATATTTAAATTTAAAAAAAAATCCTAAACATATCCCCATCTTTATGTATTGTAGAGAACTTTTGATGCCTTCTATATTATGATTTACAACATTGATTCTGAACCTGAGATTTGATTTTCAACATTGATTCTGAACCTGAGATTTGATTTTCGACATTGGTTCTGAACCCAAGATTTGGTTTTCCACATTGATTCTGGACCTGAGATTTGATTTTCAACATTCATCTCTTGCTTCCCTCCCTCTCCCCTATGTTTCTAATTTGAATGATATTTCAAATTCTCCTTGTGATACTTAACTCCTTTTCTCTGTGATGGATTTCCTTTTTCTATCCAACGATTAATGGTTTACTTCTAAGACGGGTTTGAAGATGTGGGATATTTTTTTTTGTGAATTCGCAATAGAGTACACCCTTACTGTGCATCAAATGCCCTCTTTTTTTAGCTGATGCTCCATTTCTTATAAGTATAACTTTCATGTTGCCACAAATTCGTGCCGGTGAATCTGTGTATATCCTTGCTTCATAGATGTTGTTTGATTTTAATATTCATAACAGAAGAACATTGTCAACATTGAAAGGTTTTTCGGTGTTTTGTTTTTGTTTTTTTGTACTTCTTAATCTAAGTTATTAATGTATTTGAAATTGATAGTTTCAGAGACAAATGGGTAAATGAAACCTAAGTTAAAGGAAAAATTAAAGAGGCGTCGAAAACTAGATAGAAAAAACTTTAATGTTTGGAATTCAGAGAAGAGAAATGGAGATAGTTAAGGGCAGATCAAATTGATCTCAATTCTGTATTGGTTTCATGGCTTTGCCTGTACCAGTAAAGATTTGTTTTAATTTTTTCTTTCCGGATGTAATCTTTCAGGTGGGAAAGCATCTTAAAGTTCTCACAAAGCACCCGAAGCAGAAAATTCGGGCTTTTGCTGTTGACCTAATTGAGATATGGAAAGGCATAATTATCAAGGAAACAAGTAAAAACAAGAACGGAGACTCTGTTAATAAGGCCGAGTCAGCAAGTGGGGAGAGAGCCAAAGCTGGTAAACTGCAAAAGAGTTCGTCCGTGAAGGTTGAAAAAGGAGAAACTGTCAAGGTGGAGAAAGTTAATGGGAATGGTACATCAAAACTAAGCTCTGGACATGGAAAAGTACAAGATATGGATGTCAAAATTGAGAAAACTGATGGTACCTCAAGTGTCAAGGTGGAAAAGATAGCCAAGGAGGAAATACCAGCTTCTGGGGCAAAGAAAATTTCATCCAGCTCTGCCACTACTCCGAAGCTAAAGTATATGATCAAATCTAATGATGCAAATCGAGACAAAATAAGGGAACTTCTCCATGATGCTTTATCTAAGGTCTCTGAAGAAGCAGATGAAGATGTCATAGATGAAGTTAATGCATGTGACCCTATTCGTGTTGCAGTGACAGTGGAATCTGTATTATTTGAAAAGTGGGGTGCTTCAAATGGAGCACAAAAGATCAAGTATAGGTCCTTAATGTTTAATCTCAAGGATCAGAAGAACCCAGATTTCCGAAGAAAAGTTTTACTTGGTATTATTGAACCACAACGTCTGCTCAACATGAGCTCAACAGAAATGGCTAGTGAGCAAAGGAAGCAGGAGATTGAGAAAATCAAGGAGAAGGCTTTGTTTGACTGTGAGCGTGGAGGCCAGCCCAAAGCTACAACTGATCAGTTTAAGTGTGGTCGGTGTGGTCAAAGGAAAACCACCTATTACCAAATGCAGACTCGCAGTGCTGATGAACCTATGACAACTTATGTCACTTGTGTTAACTGCAACAACCGTTGGAAGTTCTGTTAGTGCAGTGGTAGCCTGTGAGTCTCACAAGAGCTGTTATTAGTTGTTACTGATATAGTGTATGAACGTGCGGTTCCGCACTACTGTGTAGCACCAGAATTTTCCTGATCAGACTGTTACATTTAGGAATTGTTTAGGCATGAATGTACTTTCTATTATTTTTTAACTGAGTTTTTAGCATTTCTGTAGTTGTTATTTTTACAATAACAATTTATTTATCTGTTATAAAAATGCACTAATGTTCATCTCAGGTTTTACTGGTCAGCTAGACTAGGTTCCATAGTCATTATACAGAATTGTAATTTTTGTATTGGCTCTTGTTCTCTTGGTGCAAATCCAGTAATCCGGTTCTAACTTCTGATACAATGCATTCACAGCCGCACATGGTTCTCCTTGGCTAACAATGTCGTAACAATTTTAGACATAGTTTGGTCTAGAATTCGAATGGTCGTCCACCTTGAGGCTCACATTTCTTGCCTTATATTACAAGGGCAACGATTTTCACACGAAATAACAAGGTGGGGGCTTTGCTCAAAGGAAGACCAGAGGTATTAGAACGACGTGGACACTTTTTCATTTTTTACTGCTTTGGATTAACTTGATTTTGATTCTGAATGGCTAGGAATAGGTTCTATTTCTAGAGGCATCTTTTGTGTTGAAACATTATCGGATCCAGATCCTCCTTCAGTTTTCTCTCCTTCACTCACTACTGTTAAAAACTCAGACCTTGGATTAATCCAACAACAAGATATTAACAGGGATTCTTTTATTTAAAAAATACCATTAAACCAAATAATTGACATTTTAACACTCTTTTACTTATACTCTCTCTTCCTATTCCATCGTCAAGATTAGGGTTGTTCAAAAAAATCAAAAACTAAATCAAACTGTAAAATTGAGTTGAACTGAACTGTTATTTATCTTAATTGATTTATAAAAATTGAGAACCAAATTGTTTTCGAACTGATTTTTTAAAATTAGAACTGAAATAATCGATTTTCAGTTTCAAAAGACTAAATCGAACTGGTTTTCAGTTTGAAAAAATTGAACTAAAGCGGTTTTATTTTAAAAAAATTGAATCAAATTTGTTTTTTAGAAGTAATTAGTGATAATTATGTAAAATTTGACCTATATAAACAATAAAACTAAATTAAATCGGTTTTGTTCGGTTTAAAATAATAAATGGTGTACCGTTTATAAAACAATTTGATTTAGTTTTTTCATATGAAAATCAATTCAATTCGATTTTTTTAAATTGAAAACCAATTCAGTTCAATATTCAAACGTTCTAGTTAACAACTGAACTTTGTCCACCCTTCAAGATATTACATCTCACATTATTTATATAAACATTATTTATACGTGTACACCAAATACTTTTCTATTACTATTGCAACTTTCTTTTGTAAACTTATGACTTACAATGTGTAACTAAAAATAAAATAATGACATTAAAAAAAATTATAATTTCTTTTAAATTTTTGAAAATACTGTTGTTATATTTAAATATATTATTTAAATATTTGATGAGATTGATAAATAAAATTAACTTATATTTTATCATGTCAACATATTTAATAGAGAATAAAAAAGATATATAATTATGACGTAAAATTCTTTTTTACACCGACAATTAATAATAAATTATCATGTCAGTAAATAATTAGATAGCGATATTTAATCTAAAAATTGTATAATATAAAATGATAT
>JBBPBR010000004.1:67513450-67526672 GCA_037974775.1 Cicer pinnatifidum | reverse complement strand
TTTTTAATTAAGATATATTTTTTTTTATCAATTAAGAAAAGTATATAATTACATTTGTTAATTATATTTAAGATCACTTTAAATTATAGTAAAAAAAAATCACTTTAAATAGACGGAAAAAAAATCACTTTAAATTAAAATTACAATATATTTTTTCATAGACATAGCACACCTAGTTGTGTCTAAAATTAATTGTGAAAGAGAATAAAAATAGTACAACAATTTTTATAACTTACCATGATATAATATTTGATAGTTAAATAATTAATTTAAAATATATTACAGCAGAGTGAATGGTCAGTGAATTAGATGACAATTATAAAGTTATTTAAAAACTTTCAGTATCTTTACACTCTTGTGAAAATAATATTAAATTTTAAACACGAAGTAAATATTTTCTTCCCCAAAGATAAAAGTGATTTAGGTGTGTGTAGTCTTATTCTGTTTTCATCGTTCATCTCTAAATAAATAAAAATAATTGAACCAAACAACATAAATAATCTCTACTCCGCATTCCTGATTAAACAAACACACCATATTGTAAATCTGAAATATAATAAAGGCCCTAGCACCGCCGCTTATTTTCTTTCCGCCGCTTTTCTGTATACCGCAACGTTGCCGCCGGTTGCGTGTGACATCAAGTCTAAGGTACTCTCACTCTCTTAATTCTATCAACCCTACTTGTTTCTTACACTTTATTATAAACTCACATGACTTCAGCTTATGAACCAAACCGAATTACAATTTGAACTGTTTACACAATCCAGTTTGTGTGTTACTGCTTTTTTTTTTTTACCTCTATGTGGAGGGTTAGTTTATGTTGTTGCCATTTGTGATAACAGAGTTTAGTGACTGATAAATCTTATAGCAACAAGAAATTAAGATTTTTATGTGGCTATGGGAGGAGGAAGGAAAAATTTGAAAAGGGCATCAGAGGAAAAGCATGTAACTCTTCAAGATGGACAAAGCATCATGCAGGTCGTGTCTCTTCGAGGCTCCAATCTTATTGAGGTACTACTTTACATGTTTTAAATCTTCTACAATTTCCCTTTTTATAGTTTTATTTTAGGGTTCTTTATCATAATTGTAATGTTTTTTCTAGGTAAACTTACACTATATCATTGTTTACTTGTGGGTGTATAGTTATTTATTTATCATAAAATTTTCCATTTTGATTTCTCTTAAGGTCATGGATGCACGTGGTGAGAAATCACTAGCTCTATTTCCTGCTAAATTTCAGAAAAGCATGTGGATCAAACGAGGTTTGTCTTTTTTAAGTACCAAGTACCAATTCAATTACCATTGTCCTAATTGAAAAGCCTTTGAATGTGTTATTTACTTGTAGCATTGTGTGTTTGTCTTGGTGAACTAATGATTGTGTTATTATTGACGATTTACTTAGCTCTTTACTATGGTGAAAGAATTATTAGCCATATGCTCAATCATTGAATGTTTCTAACCAGCTATTCCTTCTCAAACCTCTATTATTCAAGAATTTGGGGAAGAAATCAATTTTTCTAAGCTAATTATGATTTTTTTTCAATTGAGTTAATTAAAAGCTGAGTGAACTCCACTCCTTGAATCCATTTTGTCAAACAATCCACTGACATCAAACTTGAAATATTGTTTGGGTTCTCCGCGAGTTCACTATAGATCTCCATTTCATGTAACTCCAGCTTACCAGCAAACGAATTTGTTTGAAATCCCATGTATTGGTTTTGAAAACTATTTTCTTTCTCGGTATGCCTTTACTTCATTGATAAACCACCCCAACTGTTTTCTCAATCTTCAGGGAGCTTTGTTGTAGTTGATGAAAGTGGAAAGATAGAGGCTCTTGAATCAGGAAGCAAGGTTGCATGTCTCGTTTGTAAAGTTCTTTTCTATGAACAAGTCCGAGCGTTACAGAAATCTACAGAATGGTATGCTCTTATTATCAACTTTGATTTACATAGTTTTACTTGTCATACTTTTGTTCATATCCTCTATATCAAACTTGTATGTTATATGGTTGCATGATAGCATCTAATTGTATCCACAAGATATCAAATACTCATATTTTTAATCATGGTTTTTGCATAGGCCTGAAATTTTTAAAGACGATTTAAATGAAAGAACCACCGCCCAACAAGAGAATGAGGATGACGCAAGTGATGATGATGGACTTCCTCCATTGGAAGCCAATACAAACAGGATGAGACCTTTTGAGTTGCACGGTGATGAAGATTTTGAATCCAATTCAGATACTGATGAGTATATAGTTGGCTCCCATAGTTCAACCAACACTATATAATGCATGTTCTTGCCCTGTATACCATGTGTTGAGTCTCTGGTGTAAAGAATTGACTTTGCATTAACAAGTCAAACTATGGAACACGAACAATTATATGTTTAATTTATTACACATTTTTTTTTTTGGGTAATTATTGATGAAGACTACAAACAGTAATTTTAATGCACCAAAAAAGTTAAAATTGCTAATGGGGCATTACAAAAATCTATTTAAAAAGGGCATTTCATTTTACCTAGAGAAATAAGAAACATAGAAAGTTGCTGTTTATAAAAAAATTAACTCAATTTTTAAAAATTTGATATATTCACATCAAGTATTACAAAAAATAATCAAATTAAATCATTTATACACAAAGAATGTTTTTACAACAATGATCTTATCTCTATTCAAGAACTGGCAATCTGGTATACATAAAATTGAGTAATGTAGTTACTGCTTCTGAATACACCTATAACTGAATTCTTGATGGCCAACATTTCAGTTCTAAAGTGAATTATGACTCTTTCTTTACTCGGACCATTTTCTGAATTGAGTTCCAGCACTTTTGCCTTCAACAAGATGTCCCTCTTATCACTTGACTTGGTGTAGAATAACCCAGCAGTTTATGAAGTGAACTTCTTGGTTGTGGCATTGCCTCCTTTTCTGCTGGCAAATTCCTAGATTCAGACATATTGGAGGAAAATTCAGCTGATTCACTTGTCTCCATTGGAGTCTTGGTTGTACTAGAATATCTTGAAGCAATATTCTCCTTAAATGTTGAGCTAGGAGAGACGTTTGGGTTAACATATTCATTGCCATGCAAGTGATGAAATTGTTCTGTAAGAAAAACAGGATCTACTTCTGAGGAGTAGCTTTGAGAGACGGATAGCTCATAATCATCATAATATGAAATAGGTTTTGCAGGTGAATAATGGTAATAGTTGACATGAGATGCTGATGGTAGATTGCCGCCTCTACTTGCCTCACTTTGATGATGAATCTCACTAGATGGAAGACCTGTAGTGCTTGATGAAAAAGGAACCACATGACTTCCATTCTTCAGTGAAAACTTGAGTACCTCTGAACATTGACCACATTTCAGCTTATGACATGCCCTTTTATAAAGAAGAAAATCTGCAGGTAGCTGCAGAAGATTTAAGCATTTATGACAAGTGACAAAAGGAGCTCCACCTGCTACTGGCTTCTGATGTCGCTTAGCCAAGTTCGGTTTCTCCCTTAAATATTTCCTCACCGCTGTAGCCCTATACCTCTGATCATTAGAATGTGTCTCACTGCCATATAATGGGAGTTTAGAGGCTGTGAAGCGTTGTGGACTTGACGAGCAACAATCTCTCCCTCGATATGACCTGTATAAATCCTCACGTTGGAAAAGAACACGTGGAGACAAATCTGCTGAGACATGGGAACGGAAATGGAAACGAAAATGATCAACATCATGCGCACAGCTTGTTTCCTCAGCTGAATAAGGTCTCCGTGAGTATTTATGCCTTTGGTGCCATGTGATTCCATGATTACTACATCTTCCATTACACCTAGAGTCTTGTTCATGAGCATGAGAAAACTTTCCCTCATGAAGTTCATGGCTATGATATGCAGCAGAACTATGGTTTCCATTTCTTTCCTCACTTATATGGCGAGTCTTGTTAAGTTGATCCTGCAACTTATAAATCATTCTCCACAGTTTCACCTTCTCCGTGTCAGTGTCCTCATGTGAGTCATGCGAAAGAATGCTTGAGCTCTCGTCATGCATTCTATTTGATGGCCTGCTATTTTCATAGTGTGAATTGTAACCACTTTGAGGGAAAGGCGCCTTGGATGGAAACTCGTGATCCCTCTTTGTTTTCATCAAATGGTAATTTCCAAGTGTTGCATTATCCAACACTTTGTTTTGATTCCTTCTGCTCTCTTTCATGACATGATGCTTTTCATGGGGCATATGTGATTGATCTTGCGTTCCAAGATCACCATATAAGGAGCTACTAGCAAGGCCTTTACCCTTTTGGATCCTTCCCTCATCAGCGGTGTAAGAGTTCTTCAAAGAATCTACATTTTGGATAGCGAATCGCTCATTTGCCCGCTCATTCATTCCATCATGAGAAGAGAGTCTGCCATCATAAGCATAAGAGCTTCTGGTGATTGGGGATTTTGTATCCTCTATAGCTGATTTGTCGTTGTTGTGATCTTCTTTATCAAGTGGTTTTTTTCCATTAATTAATTTTTCTCCTCCTATATTGTTTCCAGTAACTTCCCCCTCAAGGTTTTCACCAACTAAAGCCGATTTATCATTATTGGCATTTTCTCCATCAATTCCAGAATTTAACTCCTCTTCTGCATCTTTTAGTGGCAAGTTTCCATTATTCAAGTCTTCTACTCCTTTTAAACCACTTCCAATAATTTCCACTTCAAGGTTTGCACCTGCTGTCACCGACTTCTCTTTATTGGCATCTTCTTCATCTGATCCAGAAATTAACTCATGTTTTGCTCCCTCTAGTGACACGTTTCCTTTGCTTAACTCTTCTGCTCCTTGATAATTATTTTCAGTAATTGGCATTTCAGAACTGTCCCCTATCAGAGCTGATTTGTCATCATTGCCATCTTCATCAGATGAATAAATTAACTCCTCTTTTGATCTTTCTAATGAGAACTCCCCATTACTTATCTCTTCAATCTCACAGTGAGTGATCTTATTTGAACCGCCTTTGTTGGAGACTCTATGCCTTCTGAGTAACAATTTATCGATATCCAACTCACTTTCTAGTTCTTCATCTGAGAACTTGAACGGTACTAACTGACCGCCATTGTATTCACCATTTCCATCCGAATAACATTCTCTTGAAGAAGCAGTTGCTTTAGCCTTCAAACTATCTTTCTGGCGAGGAGCCTGATGCTCTCTATCACTACTTTGTCTACCCTCAGAAGCAGGATCCAGTCCGTTTCTAGGAGCTGCATTTATTTCTTGTATACTGGATTCTGATTTCACAATCATACTTTGTTTCTTAGCTGTATGAAAAGAAAATGATATCAGTGATTCAGAACTAAACACAGACAGATATACATTATGCAATCAATATCCTTATCTGAAAACTCATTGAAATTCACATGCAAATGTGGTTGGACAACAGTGTAGTGGACAGAAGACATTTATATCAATAAAGTAGAGAGAATGACCTATACCAGAAAACAATAAATTGGTTTTGAAATTTTCACAATTTAATAAGTTATTGAAGTTTATATAATAAACCAATGTCAAACTATGCAAGTGTTCAATAAATGTAACAGCAATACACTTCACTGCTCTTTTTATTTTTTATGCATAGTTTTGCAACAAAATAAAATTTAAAAAGTTGAATCGTATAGAAAAAAATTTAGCTTTTTGACCTTGAAGTTTAGTGCCACATCCACCACACTTGTACACATGATATCCTTGAGGTTCTTGAAGAATTACCCGGCATTTAGGACATCTAACTTTCCGAACTTTGTGAACCATTTTAGCAGACATATTACTTCAAATATATATTTAATCAATCAACTAAAGTCCAAATTAGTATTGGATCTTGGCCACAAATTTTTGCAAGATATAGATGTCAGTCAAATACCAAATTCAGAAAACAAAGCTCTCCCAATACTCTCACTGTCTGCATACAAAAACAGATAAAAAAAAAAAAAACAATTAGTATAAAACAAATGCTTAACTATTTATAGTAATAAATAATAATTAAACAAAAATCCACCTATTTAGTAAGTTGAACCAAAGCCACAAATTTGGGTCTTGAATCAGTTACATTAATTATAACATATAATTCTCAGATTATAACCGTAATCATAAAACAAAAGATATCAATCATAATTAACCTGATAGTTATTTAAATTGCAATAATTTTCTTAACAAGTAAATATGCTGCAATCTTTCTTAAAAAAAGTATGCAAGACATTGAGACATACCTTGGTTAGATCGGATTAGTGGTTGCAGAGTTGAAGTTAATTGAAGAATGAAGAATGAAAAGAAGGGGTTTAAAAGGATGTTATTAAAGAGAGTAGAGAAAGGAACTTGTTGGGTAATGAAGAAAAAGAAAAAGAAGAGAAATGAAGGTTTTATTTGGCGCAAAGATTACGACCAAATTAAAAAAAAGTATAGAATGTGAAATTATGACATTAACTTTAACAATGTTGTAGTTGGTGCTGCGTGGAAATTAAGTGAAACAATAACAGCAAACAAATAAATGAGTCTTTCATTTCTTACGTGTTTAAATAGTCAACTCTCGCCAAAATAAAAACACATTTACTTTCTCATTGTCTCCTAATGAAGCTTCTTCTTGATTCTTGTGTTTATATGTGTTTTGTGTGTTATGAATGAATGAACGAAGCTTTATTGAAGAAAGTCAGTGACACGAATTATGGGTCCCACCTCGTCTTGTAACCCATTAGAAGGGGAACAAAGGACGTGTATGAATTGGTCAATTATTGTATATGTTTGCTGTTATTTTTCTAGACCCTTCAACTAAGTGAAAATGTCAAACTTTTTTTTATTTTTTTTATTTTTTTTATTTTGTCCTTTTCTTCTTCTATATTACTCATTTAAAATTTGACTATAAAGTAGGCATGTGTATAAATATATATTTAAAAAATTATGCGAGGAGTACGTTATTCAATCTCAAAATCATCTAGTGACAGAGTAACAAGTTTTTTGTTCTTCTTTCATATTCATAATTATTTCTTGTATTTGTCGAGTATTTATAAATATAATAAAATAATACAAAAATAAATAGCGAGACAAGTGGTTTATTTATTAAATTAAATATAGTTTCAATAATGTAACTAATATGAAATGAATATTTGAACTACATATGTAGTTTGATAATTTATTTTTCTTTTTACAAAAGTAATTTGATAATTTCTAAAAGTAGTTTAAAAAAAGTTAGTATTGATTTATATGTATTTCAATAAAGAAATTTTGGAATCATGAATGTAAACTGAAAAGTACCTCATTTATCTTTACAAAAGCAACACATGTTCATACTAAAAAGGAAACATTTGTGATGTATATAGCATTGTTGTGTTAACATTTTTCATTACAAAATTAGTGTATGATCCACACTTGTACTTTTATCTTAAAAAATGAAACCCACAAATCTTGTACTCTATTGTGAAGGAGAAACTCGCAGAAGATATTTCTGTCTTAGTTTTCAATAAAAGCATCTTCTTAAGGAGTTTAATTCTTGAGTTTCTAATAATTGATTCTACTTGTTGGATTTTCGAGAAGTGGCAAATCATATATTTTTTTAGAGTGGATATTCAAATTGGTCTATAAAATTGTTAATGTGGGTTAAATTACTATTTGAATTTTGCAAATTGACAAATATATTTATAAAATCGTAAAATATCAATCAAAATAGTTCATTTGTAAACTTTAGTTGATTGAATGAGTTATCTACATTGATCTCACATCAATGTCACCTACCCATCAATAAATTTGTCGATAAAATTTTGTCATCTCATAGATAAATTTGTGACTAATTGTAATTGTGTACAAACTACTTATGGAAAAATTAGTCCATCAAAGACTTAAATTCCATAGAAAAATTAGTCTAAATTGTGATGATATATATATGAGATTAAAACAAAATATTCAATATCTCGCATTATCCTGTTTAACGATAAAAATTTAAATATAAATTATCTTATTAGTATTTTATAATTTTAGAAATATATTTGTCAATTCACAAAATTCAAAGATTAATTTAATAACATTTACAATTTTAACGACCAATTTGACTCTTTCCTTTGCTAGCATAAATTTGCATACCCAATCCTGTGACCACACGCTACATCGTTATTATCAACTTCATTACAAATGGATTTTGGTAGTGAAAAAGTCTGCATGACATAATTATAAGGAATTGCTGGGATCATATAATTTAGCCAATCCAACCTTTTAATCCATGGAAAGATTTGTAAATTGTAATATTTTCAATGCTCAAATTCTGGCTGACTTAATTTGTCTAAAATGCATCAGCAACACATAGAAAATAAACATAAAACTTCATCAACTTCAATTACCAATGTGACTGTTTGACATACTTGAATCAATAAGAAGAAAAGACATTATTATGCAATAATTAGGTGCATAATGAAAAACTAGAAGATATGCAAAAACTAGTACTAACAAGCAAAGATCTAAAAAAACAAAATCCAAAACAAAACACACAACTACATGCAACTAAAGGAAGATCTAGCTCTGTCACCACCACGACGCCTTTGACCAATAAATGCTTGAAGAAGTTGGATATATCCACTCCTATAATGCTCAAGTGAAAAACATAGTTGTCGAATTGCTTCCCTCTTCTCCTCATTCCTTTCTGAGATCACACCATTCTGTCTAGTCACCTCTTTTTGAAGTTCTCCAACTATAGTTTTATATCTGGTCACCAGCTCCTTCTGTAGTGTTTTTAGCTTGTCAATCACTTCCACCAGACTTGTTATCTGGTCGTCTCGAGAGCATATCTCAGCTTTAAGCTTGTCAACCTTAGCATTAGCTTCATCTCTTTCAGTCATTAGCATGACAAATTCCTTATTCACAGCTTCTATATTATCTCTTCTCTGATTAAGTTCTTCTCTCAAAGAACGGATATCATCTTGCAAAACTATTTGTTGACTTTCATGCAACTTTTCTTGTTCCATTTTTTCAGCTTCACATTTTCTTAATTTGTTTTCTAATTCAATGTTTCTAGACTCTGAATCCTTCAGTTTAGAGTTCAACTTCATCTTCATTTCAGACAAACTTTCAATATCAGAATACAACGTATCTCTCTCGGAAGCAAACTTTGTCTCTGAAACAAGAATTTTATCTGTCAATTTTTTCACCTCAAGGTTGCGGTTAGTTTCATTAGCCTCAAACCACTTAACCAACTCTTCAAGCATTTGAATATGCTTTTCCTCCTCAACAAGCTCACTTTCTAAATTAGCCATATTTTTCTGTGCCACTTTAAGCTGATCTTCCAATTGATGAGTCTCAGATGACTTATTATCAAGTTCCTTTCTTGAAACTGCAATTTCATCTTCTGATATCTTGAGTTGTTCATTAGCTATCTCTAGATCATCCACCAACTTTGCAATCTTGCAGACATAATCTGGAATATGAGTCTCCAATTCAGCAGTTTGTTTTTGCAACTCCTCGCCTTTCAGCTTTAACTCTTCTCTCATATTATCAAGCTGATCGTCTCTTTTCTCAATTTGAATACTCAACATGAAAATCTGTTCTTCTGAAAGCTCTTTTTGTATATACAACTCCTCATCTTTCAGCTTCAATTCTTCTCTCACATTATCAAGCTGACCCTCACTTTTCTCAATTTGAATCTTCAACTTGTTAATCTCTTCTTCTGAAAGCTCTTTTTGTTTATGCAACTCCTCCTCTTTCAGCTTCAATTCTTCCCGCACATCATCAAGCTGGTCCTCACCTTTCTCAATTTGAACATTCAACTCGATAATTTCTTGTTCCGAAAGCTGAAGTTTAAAATTGGCAACTCTTAGCTCTTGCTCGGAATGAATGAACTTTTTGAGCAACTCATCATAACTTCTATTGTCTATCTCCCACAATAAATTATCATCTGTATTTTCCACCCCAACAAATTGATCTTGTTCCATGTTATCACAATTCTCATTCAGTTCATCGGGTCCCTCAAGCATGCCATGGCAAGTGATTACAGATGGAATATCAAATTCAGGTTCTGATTCCCATGATGATAAAGGTGATTCAGAATCCTCTTTCATAGAAGTCACAGAGCTATTATAACCACCAGAGCTAAGAGGCAAGTCAATACTGAGAGGTTGAAGGTCAGACTTCAGCAACACCAGCTTCTGATATGGAGTCACCAGTACACTTTCTTCGTTACAACCTACGTTGGAATTGCTAGAACCCTCCATCTGATATTCTAAAAGTAAACTATGTGATAAGAACTCTGCAATGATACGAATTAAATAAACCCTAAAAAGGTACATGCTTTCTATTCCACTCCAATCATCAACAAACAGCAAGGAACAACATGTTATTCAAACAATACAAAATAACAAACAGAGAGTTTAATTGTCATACATTATCAGTAAGTACGTCACAAGCATTCATCAAACATGACTGTAGAGTTATTTATATAGTAAAAATCAAATATCTCTAACAAATATATAGAATGATATAACATGAATGCGCTATAATTCCGGATTGCAAATTGCAAGCCATTTAGTGACCAATCAGTGCCTTCTTTTTCTTATTATTTTCCCAATATACGAAGTAATAAATCTATGATTCTATAATAGTAACATAAAACTAAAACAATATAAAATAGTATATTATCATCATGAAAAAAAAAAAAAACAATTTAAAAACTCGGCTATTAAAATTTCAAAGATACATATAACTAGCCCTTTGAAAGTGCTAACAGTTAAAGATCATTTTAACAATAGAGATTAAAGAAAGATAATGAACAAATCCTCAACTACGAGAATAATTGGAATTAGATAGCGTAATGATAGTATGTGACTGACCTGAAAAGGGAGGTGAAAGAATGGTGAAGAAGAAAAAACAGAAGTAAAGTAAGTTGTGAGTGAATGAGTGATTGAGACGGCTGAAGAAAAGGTATAGTGAGAGAGCGATTCTCGCCGAAGAAAAGCGTGGGAGTTGCGCATTTTTATCAGTGTTTGTTAGAAAGAAGAACAAGTGGTTAAGGGAAAGAGAAAGGTTTTGTTTCTTTTTTATATATATATATTTTATTTACTCGAATTTTAATTCAACATTTGTTTACGGAAAAAATATTATTTCAACTTTTTTTTAGGCAATTTTTATTTTATTTTAATCTTTTCAAACTCAAATCAGCCCAGGACTTATATAACCATTGCATAGCAAAGTTGTTAAACTTTCATGTTAACCTTTACTAGTTTAGGATTTTTGAATGATAGTTCTCTTTTTAATAAACTAGGTTATGATTCTGAGTTAGATTTTGGAATAGTTTGAAAATAACTTTTGAACACTAAATTTCTATTTTATTATAAACTTGAAATTTAAAAAAATTTAAAATAAAGACACTCATGATAAATAATCAATTCTTGCTTCAATATCTCTTATTCATGGTTTACATTTGAAATAAAATTTCCAACAATAATATCATGCGAATAGTAATTGTTTTTGTATGTACAACTTTATGGTGGCAATGCCATCCATGCATGATGTTAAGTTGCAAAGATGTAATTGCGGTATGCTTTGTTTTGTATACCAAAGTAGAAATCTATTCTACTTTGTTTCATAACCAATTCATTGGCTTTTATTTTAGTTATGAAATTGCTTTATTTTAACTAATTTGTTTAGATAGTTATGTTATATTTAACTTATTTTATAATGAATGGTGTACTACATATTATTTTGATAAAGTTGAATAATACATTATAATGCATTATGCAGAGTTGTATAGGGTGACTTTAACGATTGTCTAGTTATGCATCTCATGTGTTAACTCTTTAACATCTTTTTATTTTAATTAATTTTAATTGACAATGATTCTAGTTCAAGTGTGAATGTATGATGTGTTTGATAATTTTTAAAATTTATAAAAAAAAAAAATTGATCGTTTTAGTTTTAATTATCTAGATAAGATGTTTATGTTATTGTTGTGTTTGTCTATTTGATGATTTATTAAAAATTGTTCAAAAATTGATCGAGTTTTAGTTTTAATCTAAACAATTTTTTAATCTAAACAATTTTTAAAAATAAGTTAAGAATAATTGAACTGTGTGTAAACTTGAAGTGTGTGAGGAGTATACATAATAAAATCAAGTGAGTGTCGCGGATTCAGCTTTTCAAATGAAAAATAAAGATTAGTAGTATTTATATACTTATATAGAGAAATAAATGTAGGTTATATCTGATAATTACCTCTATTCAAGTGAGTTAATGATTTAAGGTTGATGTAATGTATTAAATCCTCGTTTTTTTCTAAGGATTTAGATCATATTTGATTAAAAAAATAGGAAAAACATTTTCAACTTGTGTTATAAACTTATAAACATCGACAAAATTAGTTAAATTAATTTGAATTTAACTAACTAATACACCCCAACAAACTATGTAAACATAATTAAATTTCTTTAATCAATTTTACATTTGGGTGAAAAATGAGGCTATCTATTTAGGTTAGATTGGTCAGAGTCCTACAATAGACTGTACCTACTCCAAACCATATACAAAGTGAATGACCTACCAATTTCAACAACAGTTAAAAAAAATAATTAAATCAAAGAATAATATATCATTATTTAAATGAAAAAATAAATTAATTTTATGTTTCATATGGCTTTTAATTTAATTCATTCTTCTTATTAGGAAATAATAAATTCACATTCAAGTATTATTTATGAATTTTTAGTTAAGGGTAACCATTTGCCCCGGATTGAAGAAAAAAAAATGAAATTTAAAAAAAAAATGATATCCCTTTAATTTTTATTATTCTTCCTGGACACCCCATTAATTTGACATGCATCATGTGTATTTTAGCTTTTCCCATACACTAAATATGATACTCGAAGTCATACATCTCATATGACAATGAACATTATACATATTAAAAATACTTACAAAATGATTTTAAAAAAGGTTGCTGTAACTTTTAATATTTAATATTTATTCTATTTTGATATTATACATCAATTATCTTTTAAATATTTCAATTTTTTTTACAATTTTATCTACATCTATATTTATATAATCTATTGTTGAAAGAAAACACTGAAAAAAACTTTGCATTTATATCATTTTAAAGAATAAAAATTCATAACTTATAATTTTCAATAAATAAATAAATAATCTTGTAAAATAAATAAATAATTAAAAATATTTTTTCATGTTTAATATTTATCAATATTTTTTTAGGATTATTTGTTCATCTTTTTTTA
>JBBPBR010000004.1:67487581-67510421 GCA_037974775.1 Cicer pinnatifidum | reverse complement strand
GGATTGAACCATGATATAAATTTTAAAAAAATTGATTTTATTTTTTAAATTAAAAGAATTTAAAAACAACATTGTAATTTTTTTTATCGAAAAAAAATTGAAACATTTTTATTAAAAAATATTATTTCTCAAAAAAAAATAGTCAATCTTTTTTAAAAAATGTGGTCTTATATATCCACTAAACTCATAAAATTTTAAGAATTTTTTAGTTTTTAAAGTGTTCTTTTTTGAAGTATTTTTAACTATGAAATTTTTTTAACTCCTCAAACATATAAGCTAATTAAAGTCAATAATTAATGAAATTATTAAAATAACAACTCTAATTACAAACTCACGATAAACTGGTTTCAACATGAAAAACAATTTGAGTAAAAAACGAAAACATAACAAATAATCAAAAGAATAAATAGACGATAAATAAAAACAAAAATTCCTGCCGTCCTGTACTATTTGAAGGATGAAACACCAATTCCCAAACTAAGTATTCTTTGCATATATGACCAATTTTTAATTACTCTTTCCATATTTTGAGAAGTGTTTTATTTGAGATGTGTATAATTTAAAAAATAATATTTAGTTATATTAACTTTAAAAAGAAAATGAATTTTATTTATTAAAATATTACTATTAATATTGATCAGTTGAGTAGATAAGTTGAAAATACAATAAATAATAAATTAATAAAAAAATAAAATTAATTTTTTTTCTTTTAAATAACTCGTTCATTCCAATTGATAGAAATCATATCGATTAAGAATATTACAATTTAAAATATCTAAATGAAAAAGATAAATCTAAAAACAAATTCACAATATTCATGTTAATAGCATAAAACGACATAATATCTTAAAAATGTGACAATTTATAATAAGAGAAAATTGAGATGTCCATAATATTAATATCATTGGAGTTGTAACGTGGATGCAAGATCGTTGACTGAAGTTGTATTTGATCAAAACTAATATGTTAATCTAAATCAAAGAACATTTCAACAAGAAGAAAAATCAAAATGTTACACCAAGACGTTGAACAAATACACAGAAGACAAAATATAATTACTATTTTATTAATAATGTAAAGAGACAAATAATCTATGTAAAAAAAGGCAAATAATATGAAACAAATAAAATTTATTATCATAAAAATATAATTTTCATTTAATAAAAAAAGTATAGTTTTCATATGATCTAATATATCTATACATCAAATTATTTTTTATCTTTTATTTTTATTTATTTGTGAGAGTGTGATCATCAAACACTATTTATCCATGCATGTGACATATGACCAAACAATAATTTCTCTATCAAGCTATTCATATTGACATTTTCAAAGTTCTGATGATGGATAGAAATGACCCAAGGAAGGAAAAAAACAATGACCCCAACGCAATGAACATTAAATTTTTTTTATGGAAAACATTTAATTATACTATTATCTATATGAACCCCTAAATAATAATATTCTTATTCCTCTTTTTTTTGACTATATTCTTATTCATATAATATGGACACTAGGACAATTAAAAAGGGAAAACGTACATCATGGCCCCTTAATAACTATTCTTATTCTTATTATCTTATTATATATATATGCGTTTCACCAACAACATTGAAAGCACAAAAGAAGCACAGAAAGCCATGGCTGTGAGAGAGATTGAAGAAGGAGTTGATTCTAGAGAAAATAATATTCCATTAAAACAACACTTTGTGTTAGTACATGGCATAGGTGGAGGAAGTTGGTGTTGGTACAAAATTAAGTGTCTTATGGAGAATTCTGGCTACAAGGTCTCATGCATAGACCTCAAAAGTGGTGGAATTGATCAATCTGATGCTGATTCTATTCTAACTTTTGATGATTATAATAAGCCTCTCATTGATTTCATGTCAAATTTACCTCATAATGAAAAGGTACGTATTTTTTGATCCCCTCTTTATCCACCTTATAATATATAAAAATCAGAATGAAATAAGTAAAAAATGTATTTAAAAATTGATATATATGTGATGTAAATTTTATACCATGATTAATTAAGTTAAGTGGTTTGTATAGGTTATATTGGTGGGGCATAGTGCAGGAGGATTGAGTATCACTCATGTTTGTCACAAGTTTGCAAATAAGGTTGATTTAGCAGTGTATGTGGCAGCAACTATGCTGAAGTTTGGATTCTCAACCGATGAAGATCTTAAAGATGTGAGTTTTTTCTCTAACTCTGTTCTGTTTTTTCCTTGTTTGAATTTCAATGTCATGTTCTGAATCTGAAATTATTTTGATCATATGAATTCATAATGTCAAAGTACTAGAAAAAAATTTTTGGGGGGGTGTGGATAGAATATGATAGTGATGTGTATTATTGGGTTGAATTGTCTGAAAAAATTTGAAGGTTTCCAGCAAGGATGATGTTGCTTGCTTCTGAAATATTTGGTTGCCAACTGTCCTTCACAAACAAACAGATTACGAGTAGTAGTTTTTTGGTAACTCTGAGACTCAATAGAGTCATGCATATTCATGTTACCTACTCTCACATTTTCCAAAGAGTTTGCTTGCGTCATATACAAAAACAAACTAGTAGCTGTTTCGCAATATAGGGGATTTCAAATAAATGAAATTTGGGAATTTCTTTCTTTCTCTATTACTATATTTTATCCTATTCTTTGCTTTATAGGAAATAGTTTTTTACTTTTCTAGCTTATTATTATTAGAATTCTCAGTTTGGTTGTTTTTTAGTCAATGGTTTTTATTTGCCTCTTTTAAGGCTTTGACAATAATTTATTAATAGTCAATAAAATGGGTATGCTTTTTGTTCTAATTTATTAATAGTCAATAAAAAGGGTATGCTTTCTGATCCGAATGTGATTATTTAAATTAAAATATATATACATATATTTAAACACACAAATTTGACTCAATACTTGATATTGTATGTATTAATTTATTTTTATAATTAGTTTTTAAAATATGTAGTATTTCTGATGACTCAATATGTTATTTAAAATTAAATTTTAATTTTTAGTTATGAAAATGATGAGAAGGAATATAATTATAACCCAATCTTAAAAAACCAGAAAGGCTAGCTAGAGTGTGCACGGGCAAAGCTAATGGCCTTTATTGACAATGATTATACTAATAACTTGAATGAAGTAAACTTTAAAGTTTTCTATTCCAACCATGTCTACACTCATTTGATCATCATCAATAATTTGGGCCATCAAAACCTCTGAAAGAACAATCATTGTACTAATCATTATCAGCATAATTATTAATTAATTAGTACTAACCGTGTTATCTTGTTTAGTGACATGAAAAGCTGTTTTGAAATTTGGATGTTGAAATAACAATAGGGAGTACCTGACTTAACGGAGTTTGGTGATGTGTACGAGCTTGGATTTGGATTGGGACAGGATAAGCCTCCAACTAGTGCTTTGGTAAAGAAAGAGTTTCAACGCAAAATCATATATCCTTTGAGTCCTCATGAGGTACACTCTTTTTCTATATCTCTAAAGCCACGATATGCATGCAATGCAATCTCTATTAAACTGTTCAATCGTAGGGTACCCCCACATGCCTTATGACAAATGCTTAATTCCATCCTCTGCTTTTGTCGCATGTAGGACCATTACTTTCATTTTTCTTCGAGAAAAAACAATTATGAAAAAACACAATTATCTTCCAAATGAAAAACCACTTTCGCAATTATTCTCGACAATATTTGTGATTATATACTTGCAAGAGCTGCTTGAGGCACTCAAATTATATGTGTATCATTGCTAAGAAAATTATTTCTTAGCATTAATTTTTGTATAAAAAAAATCACACATTATGATAAAAAAAATTCTTATTAATCTGACGGTCCTCGCATTAAATATATTGTGCAGCTGTTGTAGGAGATTCAAATTCATTAAAAATATTAAAAAACTAAAGAGTATGAATTGAGTTCATTACTTTAAAGTTAAAAACAGTAATAGAGAGTGACTGTGGCATAACAAAATAATTGATAATGGGTTATCAGGATTCAACCTTGGCTGGAATGCTGTTGAAGCCAGGGCCATTGGTGGCATTGACGAGTGCACGATTCAAAGAGAATGATGAAGTGGAGAAAGTGGGACGTGTGTACATAAGAACAAGACATGACAGAGTGGTGAAAGCAGAGCAACAGGAAGCCATGATAAATAAGTGGCCACCAAGTACTGTATATGAACTGGACAGTGACCATAGTCCCTTCTTCTCTACACCATTTCTACTCTTTGGTTTGCTTGTCAAAGCTGCTGCTCTTTTGACGTTGGATGCATCTACTTGAACACTCACCATGCTTTTTCTCTTAAATATTTGTATTTTCCTATTAGCTACATTGGCATCAATTTGCTTATTAATTTGTCAACACTATTGATTGTATCGTCATGAATAATTTATCAAACGTTATTCTATCAGTTGATCATCATTTATAATAGAACTTGCATAAAATTAAAATGTGGGCCTATAGAAAAAATACAAGTTCCTAAAATATTGAAGTATGAACTCCTAATAAGTTAGAACCTATTGGTATTTTAGGTTTTGTTTGTTCGAAAGTGTGGTGTTATGTTCCTTCATTTCAGCTTTTTAATTTTTGAGGGAAAAAGAGATGTTCCCTCATCTTAGTGGCCACTAGTAGATGAATAGCCCATCTGCATGTGGTGTGTTTGCCATCCAATCAGAGGAATGGGCCACACTATGCAGAGTTATTACTTTCAAAAACTCATTCTCTAACACGTGCATCGCCCATATTTGTTACTAAAATAAACATTACCAATTAATCAAATCTATCTATATTTCATAAATTAAAATATCCAAATTTATTAAAAACATTTCATGAAGCATTTAATGAGTGTAAAAAATTAATGTCTACATGTACAACTATTCTTTTCTTTTTAGCACAAGAGACATGCCATCACATAAATAAATGAGCAAAGTTACTAAGTTTCATAAACGCTCCACTTAGTTTCCAAATTCACATTGATATACCGATATGTATCGATCTAACTTCTCATAAATGAAATGATATGAGCATATTTCTGTCGATCAATAAATAAAAGCTCCGCTTTGGAAATAAGCTTCGTCAAAATTTTTGAGGAGAAAAGGATTTGTTCAAATCGTTTAATAAAATTTGTCTGCCCATATCAGAGGCTTGGAAGCAAGATGAGTAAAATCATTTAACTTTAATTTTCCCTTTCCAACCTTTTGAGAGACAGGGATAGCATTCTTTTTTTGATATCTATGTATAAGGTCCATGATTTATTATCGGGTCTTCGAGATTTTAAAAAAAGAATAGTATAAATAAAAGTTAGTTTTGGTCCGAACATAATTTTAGTCTAAACTTTAATGAAGTTTCATTTGTTTATGTTTATTTAAGTTATACTATATCTCAAGATGTAGTGCTGCAACAATTGTATCTGAAATTTAAAAAATATATTTTATCAAGTTTTAGACTAAAATTTTGTTTTGAGAACAAAATTGAAGAGAAATAAAATGAGAGACTACTTTCGTGATTCAGCTAAAATAAGATATTAAAACTGCAATTAAATCTACAAATAATTATACAATGCATGATTTTTTTTACCGATCCCGTGCATTTACGATAGAATTGAATTTTTTTATAAAAAAATGGTATCTTGGGAAGATTAATTTAAATTTTTTGAAACACCTTTAAAATCTTACGATGGTAGAGAATTTTTTTAATTTTATTTGTAAGAAATCGGGATAACTTTGGAGGATTTGTGGGGTAGGAGCCAAAATTTCCGAAAGTTTTTCTTTTTGACGTGGTAAGACAGGTTGCATTAACTCCTCTCCAACTCCAAAGATGGTTAAGAGCTATGTGAGATTGCGTACAAAAAGCCCAACCTCAATTCGGATTCTCAAAATGATGCTCAAGTATGATTTATAAGCAAAATTTAAGCAGTTTTTTGTTTTTTGCATTTTTTATACACCAAACAAGGTTGCATGTTTGTTGGGTCTTTTTTTTTCTTCTTTTTATTGGAGTCTTTTTTCTTTGGTTAAATTAATCAAAACTAGATGTATGTATGTGCATTATGCAGGATTACCTATAAAATTAATCTATTTTATTTTTAAACTGTGTGAAGAGTTGAAATTGTTAATTTTAAATAATAAAATCATTTTTTTAAATAGATATCATGTAAAATATAAATATGTTAGAAGTTAAGGTCGGAGATATATAATTGTTTTTTCAAATATTGTAGAATTAAAATTTAGTAAGATAATTAATTATTTATCAATGCATTTCAGAAAGAAATTGAAAAGTTCATAATTGTGAAAATTGGTTATAAAGATGTAAATGACAACTCATGCTCCAAAATATGAAAAATTAGCAAAATTATGTTATGACAATGAAATATATTCCTTAATCATAATTACAATGTCTATGATAGTGCAAATTACAAAAAAAAAAATTGCATTATTATAATATTTAATAATATTACATAAGTTTTAAATTTCAGTTTATTATACTAAAATATATACAATAAAATAAAAATTTACATTTATAAAAATAAATTAGTAGAATTATTTTTAGTGTCAGGAGTTTTCTTAAATTTCTTAATTTTTTTCGTCGTCCCTTAGTTCACCAATCAAACTACGTTCAACATAGTAAACAAATTACAAATTTTTTGTCAATCTTGAAGTAGTACCTTCTAACATTTGTGGTTTAATGAAAATGTTTTTGTGGTTTTGACCGGCGTCTACTCCTAGTGACAATTATTTGGATGTTGAATACACCATTTTTTGCGTTATTTAAATCATCTACACATTCACACAACAACTAATCAATAGAATATTGTCATATAATACGTGAACTTATCAAATATGAAATAAAGACGCACAATCAAATCACAAAAAATAACTAATTTAAAAATGATATAACATTTTCAGCTATCCAATATTGTTGGTCTATTTTTACAATTGAAGAGAACATCAATTTTAATTTGTGTGGCACACTGAAAATACAAATTGTGGTAATATGATAACAAAAAAAATCATGTTTATAATAAACAATAATCCAATACTATTGTTGTGTGATAGGTAGTTGGTTTTCAATATTAAGAAACTCCAAATTTCACTTACTAAATACGATAAATGAATTTATCGTCTAAAATTTGTGTTATAAATTTATTGATAAATTAAAAGAAAATCCATTGATTATAATAAATTGATGTTAACAAATTGATTAAAGAAGAACAAGTGATTTAAAAGTTATTTAGTAGGTAGATTTATGTTTAGAAGACAAATATATTTAGTAACAAAAAAGGAAAAATAAATAGTTACGAGAACAATTATATGCATTGACAAGTTATGTAACCGAAAATGAATTGCATGAGTTTAGAGATAAATAATAAAATATTAAAATGAAGGAATAAAATATGGAAAAGATGAATGAGTGTAAAAGTAATGGATTTTTTATAAAAGAGAACAAATTTTGAGTAAGTGACGTATAAATAGACAATGTATTATTAAAAAAGGTTGGAATTTGTTTTAATAAATTACAAATGAAATAGATTTTGAGCTACAAATTTTATTTCCATTGCATGATGAAACTTAAATTATTTCCATTGACTAAATAACAATTAGCCAAAAAAAAGTTTCAAAAGGTAACAAACAAATAGGGTAATCCATGAAAACTTTTACAACCAAGATGAATACAAAGATTAGTACTACTATATTATACAAAGAAAAGTGCTTATTAGTTTCAAAGAGTGAGTTTATGGTGTCTGCAAATTAGAATAATCAGACTCAGAGGATGTCCTATTCTTAAACTCAGGATGTTTAATTTCCTCAATCATTCTAACAGCTTCATCCATTCTAGGCCTCATATCAGGTGCCTTAGCCACACAAGCAAGTCCAATCTGAAGCATCTGCACCATTTCCTCTTCAACATATTGTCCTCTAAGAACCTCTTCATCAAATACTTCAGCTGTCCATTCCTCTCTAACAACAGACTTAACCCATCTTGGAAGATCAACAAAATCTTCATATCCAGGATATCTCATTGGAACCTTTCCTGTCAGCATTTCGAGAAGAAGAACGCCGAAGCTGTATACATCGGACTTTTGTGTGATCTTTCTTGAATCAGTTACTTCTGGAGCTCTGTATCCATTGGCTCTTGACATGGTTGCTGGTGTGTTCATTAATGGAGGCAATCCAACATCTGAAATGCAGCTGTCAAGTTCTTGTGTTATTAGTACATTGGTTGACTTTATGTTTCCATGTGTGAATTTTGGTCCCCCTTCTGAGTGAATGAAAGCAATTCCTTTGGCTGCTCCAAGTGCAATCTTTACTCTTGAATCCCAATCAAATGGTGTTCTTCCTGCTCCTTTGTTTCCTATTGTTTGTCAAGTGATACAGTACAATTAGGCAAAGATATATATTATAGTATTAGCATAGTACATTACAAATGACATTGGTGAATGCATGCATTAGAAGTTAGAAAAATAGTTAATTCACCAAATTCTGCCCTGAAGTTGTAGAACCGTATTAACTTAGTCTTCTACATTATCAATATTCTAAAATGAACACTAAAAACAGAATTGTAAAATGTTAGTCAAGATTGTCCCTCTGTCTTGATTTGTTATCAAATTTATCCTTAATATCATTTACTTAGTATCAAATACATTTCCGACATTACCAACTTAATGTCATTATAGTTGCTACGAATTCCAACAATGCGACGAAGCTTATTAACATTTTGCAATTCATAAATTATTTTGGAATATTGTTAATGTAAAGGGACTAGATTGATACAGTCCTACAATTTCAAGGGATCAAATTGGGTATTTACTCTTAGAAAAACGTACCATGCAACAAGAAAAACAAGCTGCCTTCATGCATGTAATTGTAAACCAAAAGTTTCTCATCTTTGGAATAGTAATAAGCTCTAAGTGGCATGACATTAGGGTGGCGTCCAATTCTCCCAACAACATCCAACTGTTGTTCAAACTCCTTCTTTCCTACCACAACTTCCTTCAACCTTTTAACCACCATTGTTGTTCCCTCCTCCAAAACAGCCTTGTATGCTGTACCATAGCTCCCTTTTCCAAGAACTTCAGCTGAAGCCTTTAGTAAATCCTCAAGGTCAAAGGTATAAGATGAACCTTCAAAGAAAAACAACTTGTTCTTTTCAGCAGCCTGCACACCACTCCCAAAACTCTTTGAAACTTCAGTCTTTCCAGCACAAGAAGCTCCCTTTCTTTTCAGTATGCCACTGCTTTTACTGTTTTTCTTCTTCAAACAGCATACAAAGAACACTAAAACTAGTAGTGAGAGGAAGGCAATTCCTCCAATGACTATAGCAAGTATAGAAGCTATGCCAAAGCTTTTCTTATGAGCGGCGGTTGCCTTTTGGTTTTGTGTGGATGCAGCTGGAGAGAGTGGCTGGTGAATGGATGAAGGAGATGGAGATGGAGAAGGGGAGATTGAAGAACAATGATTGAGAGGTGGACCACATAAGAGAGTATTTCCAACAAAAGAAGTAGAAGGGAATGTTTTGATGGAATTTGGAATTGAACCATTCAAGTTATTATAGCTCAAATTCAAATATTTGAGACTTGGAAGGTTGAAATCAGGAATGGTTCCAGATATAGAATTTTTTTGGAGATACAACCATATGAGTCTTCTAAGGTTTTGAAATGCAGGTGGTATACTACCAGAGAAGGAGTTAAAGGAAATATCCAACGCAATTAGTTTAGGTGAAACAGAAGAAGGAATTAGACCTGAGAAGTTATTTTTCTGCAGGTGTGCAAATCGGAGTGAAGGAATTGAAAGGATGTTAGATGGAAGATTCCCTCTAAGACCATTGGAGTGAAGACTCAGAACTCTAAGAGCATCTAGTTTTCCTATAGTGTTCTCTGGAATCGAACCGGTTAATCCGATTCCTGGAAGATGGAGGCCTACAACACGAGTTTGGTTTGAGTTGCAAGTCACACCAATCCATGAAGTACAAATTGGAAAAGAGTCATTCCAGTTGAGCCTCGGGGCGTGCGGGACGGCCGAAGCAAACTCCAATAGAGCTTGTCGGTCGGAGTTCAAGTCAGAAGAAGCTACAATCAAGCCAAAGAGAGAGAGTGTGGAGATTAATAGAACAAGAGAAGCAATAGAGAACTGCAACTTCATGTCTTGTTTGGGGAGAAATCAAGGCTATAGTGATTGTTCCAAGTTCTGTGCTTAACTGTTCTTCATCCTTTCCTGGTTTTGTTTTGGAAGATACACCAAGTTATTAGTTGGTCATGTAGCTAAGAAAGTATAACATATACAAAATTATTCAAACAAATATGGAACAACTTGAGTTAAGCATGATTGCATGAACCAGTCATAGACTATGATCAATGGTAATTTAGAAATGATGGTTTTTGTAAGTTTACAGGATCAAAGGGATAGAAACAGTACACATTGAATTTAGAAATCATACAGAAATTATGTCAAATAATATGAACCAACTTTTTCTCTGAAAAATTTAATTTTAGTAAGAAATGTTTCTGTTCATGCAGATGACATCACTTATTGCAGCTTTGTTTTGAAACAAAAAATAAATAAAATAAAATAGACAGTCCTATTATTCATGCTTACCGTTGAGCAGGTTTTGGAGTAAGGAAAATGAGTCCTTCTTTCATATGCATAAGTTGAGACATTTTCATTTTTTTCAATACTGGAAGTGTTATGCTGACTCTACCATTTAAAAAGAAAGAAAAAAAAAAGCCAAAGTTTTGTCTGTGAACTTTAAATTCTGGGGTACTGAAGTGCTCTTTTCATTGTGAATAAATAAATCACCTCACAAATAGGTGCTTATATGTTTAAGCAACAACCAAGAAGGGAGAAGGAAAAAATAAAAGCACTATGATAATTGAGAATCCAAGAGAAAATAGAACTAAAAAAGAAAAAGCAAAAGTTTGATTCTCCTTTGTACTTTATAAAGAAAAAGCATTCTTTAACAAAAGTGGACTGTATTCTCATAATTTTAAAAAGATCAACAAAATCATTGGTCAGTGAATACTGCACAAAAGTCATTTAGAAGTACTCAGTTATTTGATGAACCAAGTTATTACACACATACAGAAAAAAAATTACCTTGGTATGAAATTCAGAATTCATTAGAAGTTACAGAATTTGACAGCAGTGAGAGACTATTACCTTGGTATGAAATTCAGCTTTGTGACACCAACAACAAATCATCACAGCACAGAAAAGAGCAAGGGGATATCATTGTGGTCAAGAATAAAGCAAGTTTCAAAAAGTACAACGTATCCACCATTGTCGCATCGAAATAAAGCGTGACAGGACTTAACTTTAGTGTATTGAACACTTGAATGACTTGAAACATTAGTATTAAGAGGAAGGTTAGAACAATGAGATTCACACACAAAAAAGAAAAAAAGAATCCTTGATAACTACAATGACAGCAATAATAATGAGGAAGTTTAATAGCAAAGTATTTTATTTTATATAACTAACTAGTACCATTGTATTAATTTCACACCTATTTATATTAAAAATAGTTTGGCATAAAAGGAAAGAACAATGCATGGATCTAATATAATAGTATGAAAACAAGTACTACCACCAAGAGTACAGGCGCATGAATGAGAATTTGCTGAGGGACTTTATATATAATACAGCACCAACCAACTCATTACCACCCCATGATTATTGCACACTCAACAAGACTGAAATTTTAACTCTTCTATTTCTATATATGGTAAAACTTAAACCCTTAGGAGAGTGAGGGGTAAATTTGTCTGTCAGAACTTACATGAACAACTGTTGGAAACCTTTCATGAAGGAGTGAGTAATTACAGTTCAAAAAGAGGACAATGAGATTTCATGTTGAAATCAACATCAAAATTCATTACAATGGTCCCCATGATGAGGATTAAAAGGAGGCCAACTCAACATCCTGATCACATCACACCAACTTGTAGTCATGTCTTATAAACCATATATAGTATGTTGTTTATGAAGGAATAAAGTCAAAACAGGTATATTTATGTTAACCAGCTACTCCCTCTAGTTTTATTTAAGTTTAAATATCTCTTTGTTGTTGCAATTATAATCTTTATTTTATTTTAGTCATCCTAAAATTATTTGTTTAGTTAATATTTTATAAATACAATATATTTTTAAAATAGTCATTTCATTCAATTTCTATTAAAAAAAAGTTAATTTATTTAAGTTATAATCTATTTTGATCTAAAATTAATCATAAATATTTCAGTCTTATTTCTTAAAAAAAATTTAAATCTCGTCTTCTTCTTTATCGATGACTATTTTAATAGAAACTATTTTTAAATTGGATGGAAAAATTATTTTAAAATTAAACTATATTTACAGAAATGTTAACCAAACAAAAAAAATTAATGATGACCAAAATAAAAAAAAAATTATAATTGTAAATACCAAAGAGATATTTAAACTTTATTTATAAACAATTGAGGTAAATTTTTTTTTTTTATGTATTTAGTCCAAATAAACCAAATACATCGTCAACTTTTTATCCACTTTTTTTTAAAGTTTAAAGTTGGAGGGAGTAATATTTGTCAACACATACCATATTCATAGTCCATCGGTTAAATATTTTGATGTTTGCTTAATTATCAGCTTCCATACTCTTAGCTATTGTGGATTTATTAGAGAGGAATAAGAAGAAGAGGATAGGTCATAAAGCAAGTTTGTTACCACGGGGTCTAGGATTGTTGCCTTTTGTACCCCCCAATTAGACTTCTACCCCCCCAATTTAATGTTTTTTTGAGTGAAATACCCAAAATAACCTTAAAAAAATCAGTAAAAAAGTCAAAAAAAGTTTTTACCGGAAATTTCAAGAGGATTGAAATTTCCGGTAGTTCAAAATACATACCGGAAAATTGAAAAATCCGGTAGTTACCGGAAATTTAATTTTTTGAAATTTCCGGTATGCATTTTTCACTACCGAATTTTTCAATTTTCCGGTTTCTTTACCGGAAATTTCAGCCATTTTTGAAATTTCTGGTACACTGTGTATTTCAGCCTTCTTAGGGTTCTGTAAACCTTTCCACAGCCCATTAGGGTTTGGCACTCCAACCATTCCACAGTACAGTCAGGGTTTGACGCTCCAACCAACTGAGTTATGGCACACAGTACACAGTAACCATGGAAGGGCTCCAACAACTGAGCTATGGCACACAGTACACAGTCACAGTACCCATGGAAGGGGCTCCAACCAACTGAGTTATGACAAAGTACACAATAGTAGCGGCAACAACGCCGACAATTTGAACCTTTTTGTCTATCTATCTCTCTTTTAACAAAAATATAAAAAAAAAAAAAATTAACTACCGGAAATTTCAAACAACGAAATTTCCGGTGAACAAAAACAAACTACCGGAAATTTGAAATTTCCGGTAACTCCCGGAAATTTGAAATTTCCGGTATTCCAAATACAATTACCGGAAATTTCAACTTTCAAATTTCCGGTAACTACCGGAAATTTCGTTTAAGTAATTTTTTTTTACCGTTCACGTTAATGAATTTATGAGGGTTAAAATTGGATTTTTAAGAAAATGAGGGGGTAGAAGTCTAATTGGGGGGGTACGAAAGGCAACAGTCGGGGTCTAGTGGTGTCTATGTAGTGTATCCGAGTTTGATTCTTGCTCTTAAAAAAACCAAGTGTGTTCAACAGAAACTGAACATTTTCAAATTGGCACATATTGGCTTGGCTTGTGAGAGGGACTAGACCATAATGGGGCCAACCTTATAATGAGTTATTCATGTAAGTACGAAGAAGGTAGTTGGATGTTACAGAACCACTTGAAATTTTTTCTCCTTTCCTCATTAATGTCATCGCTATTGGCCATATAATAGGTGGGTTGTCACTTACATTTCATCATGCCAGCATTAACCATCATTGGCACTTTCTCTATTTGATTTTCTAAAATAGAACATTAATTTTGCATTGCTAGTGATTATATGTTTCATGGAGCTGTTTTCCTCTTAGCTTATATTCCTTGAAAAGGATGTCATTCCAAAAAGTTGACTTCATGATGAGACACTTGATTGAGGAAGTGAGAAGATTAAACCAAGTTAACTGACAATTATTATTTTATAAGCTACGAAAAAAAAATATTTATTTGACCAAAACATATAATTTATCCAATCAGTCCCAGACATTGGCATTCACCAATACTTATTATTGCTTACTCCTTAACCACATCATAGAAAAGGATTATACACTCATGACAAGGCAACATCGAAACCAACAAACGATGAGTCCATTCCAATGTATGTTGATACCTGTCATATTTATTTTGTCAACTTTGGTTCAGATAAACTCAGCAATTTGTGTTACAAGGTACTGTAAGCCTTGGCAAAAAACTCAAACTGGTACAAAATTAGTGTACTAAACAACAAAACAACTCCTGTAATCAACAAGAGAACAAACCGGAAGAGAAACGTCACGAATGATTATTACTATGTATTACTATTTTCAATCTTTTCAATTTCTTCACGGTGCTTTCGTTCAGCCTCTTGACGTTCTCTTTCAGCATCCTCCTCTTCCTCAATCTCATCAAGATTGTCAAATTCTTTTGTTGCTGCCATTGCTTTCACCACAGGGTCTCTTAGCACAGATATCAGTCCCCCACCAACCCTGTACTCTTCTTCATCCCCTATCACATACAAACGCTGGTCTGGGCCAGAAGCCATGGGAACATCAACGGCCAGCAGCTTCATATCATACTGCATATGAAGATAACAGCGAAGGCTAAGTAAGCAAACCTTGAAGGCTTGAAGCATGAATTTCCACTCTGCATTATACATTTCTTTTTCTCTAGGGAATCATTTAACACAATAATTATTCTTGCATTATATATTTCTTTGCCTACACGAACCTTCTGCTAACCCCTATGTTATATTACACACTCAGAGGAAGAGAAGAGGAGGAATTTAGAGGATAAGGCATCCTCCTTAATACAACCGCCACCAAAGCCTTTTCCAACTAGGAGCATTTTTTATGATCTCTAGGTGGGATCAGCTTTATAGATGAAAATAAAACAACCCAATAATCTCCTTCTCAAAATCAGTCCAATGTCACAGGCAGGAACTAGAAAATTGAGATGGTGGAAAGACAAACAATCAAAAAAGTAGGAAGTGTATTATTTTTTTTAAAAAAAAAAAGGAAGAATAGAAGTCTCCTCAAGGGTTTTCCTCTCATTCACAATATCAAATGTACAGAATTATATTTCATATCCTTCTTTCCGCTATTTAGACATGACGACGCCCCATCTAATTAACCAATACTCTAACTCACTTCTATTCTTTACTCTAACAATATACCATTCAACTCTAAACCTCTCTTAATAATTTACTAACAGTTTCCGACTCTGTTCATCTTCCTCTACCTATTTATTGGACAAGGAACCCTCCTTTACAAACAAGGCAAATGAACAATATAAAAAAATCACCAAAATAAAGTAGCTCAATCCTACAGCACAGGATTATGCCAATCGGCCCGGACCAACTGGGAAACCGGTCACATAACTGGTATGAATCACTGTATGGGTCGAAAATTCTTGTGGAGTGGCTTTTTACTTGGTAGTTTATGTGGTCAAAGGGGTGACCACACCAGTTTACAATTTTGAATTTTTGTATAAGTTTGCATTATCTTTATGCAATTGCAAACAAAATTATATTTTATTCCAATGAAAATACAAAAGTTACTAATTATTTTTTTTAGGTGGTTATTTATTCTCTTAATTACTAATAAATATTAATAATGTTTTGTAATAGAACAATGAAGTTAAAATTTATTATGAACATCTATTGAAGTACGGTATGAATTTATAAAGTGTGGTGTTAATTTTTACGAATCTTTTAAAGTATGAACCTTTATAACATAAATTTGGGTACGTGTGGCTCACTGGTTTGACAAGTGATCCATTGACCCAGTACCCTCACCAAGTCGTTGACCAGTTTGAGTTTTATAGTGTTGGCTCATCATATATGTTAGACGATTGTTCAACAAAACCATAAGATATAAAATCATTCATGTGCTCTCAACCAACAATAGTTGGATCATGAGATGGTATCAAAAGCCTCAATGACCATGTGGCGAAGAGTTCCTTCTTGTTTCCCCATGTTCCTTTAATAAAAGTAAGAACTTCAGCACAAGGCATTGTAGGCTTGTGCACCGCGTCCATGTTTCAAGTCCAAAGGAAACTTGTGTGATCATAGTTATCTGCTTTTACATAATAGCTTAATTACAAAAACATATGCTTTACCCCAAACAGAAGAGAAACCTCTAATTAGGCCCATATCAGCAGCAATTTCAAAGAAACCTCATTAAATTATGAACATTATACTCCAATTAAATGTGTGTTGCCTTAATTATTTAACTCATTGCTATGTTCATCAGAGCATATATTAAAATCATAGGCCGCCACCCCTCACCCAACCAAGCAAAGTTTTTCAAAGGAACCACCCTAATACATATAAACTCTTGTGTTTGCTTAAGTAAGCAAACCCCTATTTAAAGTGGCATACAACCATATCAAGAAATAGATTTACAGTAAATAATATAAAAGTAAAGACGCCCTACAAAAATGTTTGCACTTGTGCTTTTCTGTCAGAGCATGATATTCGGTATGTTTACATTTAACTGTGTATATATATCTTGAGCTAGGAAGTTTATTATTCACCACCATTCGCAGACTAAACACAATCTGATGTGGTGATTTAAAGAATTAGGAGGACATAATTCCGGAAAGGCATATCATACTGATTAAATCGGAACAACCAATCATCAGATATACATGTTTCCAAGAAAACAAACTTGGGGCTAGCCAGCAAATCTCATGACATGGATAAAACAAAATGTAACTAAGTTTACAATATTAGTTGAATTCGATGCAGATTCGAAAGACGATATTGAGGCAGAATATGAGATAAACAAATTTCAGTGTAAGAAAAACAAATTATATGAAGTGATCAATGATATAAACAAGAGAGGACTTGATTTACCTTGCCCTTCTTTTTCTTGACTTCAACATTGACTAGACCCTTTCTCTCAGCACCTTTTATGGGGAAAATGAGAAAACAACGTCGGCTCCTAAGACTTGGCTTGATTTTCTTTAATGTAAGGCCACCCCCTGACATAACATAGGCTCTTAAATCAGTTCCTGTAAGCGGAGCACCCATAACTTCAAGAATCTCAGCAGATGTGTTAAGTCTTGTCATGGCCATTCTATACACTTTATCAGGGTTGATTGTGAACCTTGAGCGGATATACAAACCCTTAAATATGTTAAAAATAAAATAATTAGACAACAATCCATATATTCATGCAGAATTCACTAATAACAAGTACCACCAGAAGCATTCTGCACACATGACTGGTAAGGAAAATTCACAATTTTCACCCAATCTAAAATAACATCAACCTAACGATTCACATAATAGTCACAATTTGTAATCGAGAATGGTGTATCACCTAATGCACATAATACCAGTGTTGTCAACTGTGGATTACAGAAAATAGTCATTTGTTCAAAATTTGATGTGTATAACCCCTATTTAACAACAATTTTAGAAAATTGTGTATCGCAAATGCGGTTTGTTCAAATTCTACTCAGATACAATGCGGCTATATTCACTATTTGGCAACACATCATAAAAGTTTGCATTCGATTATTGAAAATGGAAATGAAGGAAAGGAACTTACAGTGAAAGCAACGATAGCAGAAGAAAGTGCAAGGAAACCATACTTAGCCATTCCTTCAGAAAAGGAGACGAAGGTATTTGCAACGCCAAAGAGAATCCTCCATAAAACAGCACATAGAAGAACTGCAGCAGCACCAAACAAAAACAATTGATTTCTTTTGAAGAAAGCTTCGAGTTGCAATACAATGGCCTCACGATAACGAGAGAAAGCAGAGGTCAACGCAGCCGTAGGTTTGTCGAAAACCTTCTTAGCATTGAAGCCAAGGTTGGGTGTCTTTGAGGAGAAGAATCTGAATACACCGAATCGCGCGGCGGAAGGGTAGAAAATCGGCGGTGAGTGGAGGAATGGAGAGAAGGTGGGTTTTGGGTGAGGTGCGAATAGAAAAGTTGAAGAAGGGTTGTGAAGTGGAGGAGGATGAGGAGATGAAGAAGTGAAAGGTTGGCGGAGAAAAAGTTGTTGGAGTTGAGTGATTCTCTGTGAACAACCGCATCTTCCTCTTGACATTTGCATTTTCCGATCCAAAGATACAAACCCACCGCTGCCGGAGTAGTTAAAATTGCGGTCGGGTCGACCCGTTAGTCGCAAAAAATGAGATATTTGATCTGTCAATTAAGTGCCATTGACATGTTACGCAACGCAGGAACACTCAATCAACACAGATAGATACCTTCACTCTCTTACAACAACATTGCATAGATCGCACCACCAGAATATGGAGAGAAAAAATTACGTTCTTTGGTTTTTTATTAACAGTAATTTAATTTAATCTTTATTTTTATTTTTTACAATTAATTTTTTTTTTAAACATACAATTAAATTTATATATTGTTTTTCTTTTAACAATAACTTAAAAACACGTAAATTTTTTATTTACCTACACAATTTTTGTAATGTAATTCATTACTATTTTCCAAAACCTGTTAACTATTAAAAAATATTGAGAGTAAAAAATACATTTTAGTCATTTATATTATACATATCAATTAATTAAATACTTCTTTTAAAAACATTTCTCTAGTAAACTAAACATTTATCAAAATCAATAAAACATATATATTTTAATTATTTATTTTATTATAAATACAGCTTAACTTAAACGGTTATTCCTCTTCGAAATAAAATATAAATAAAAATAATAGTTAAAAAATTAATGTAATTGATTAAAAATTAAAACTACATATATCAACTGTTTAGTTCCTTTTGTTTATTAAAACTAGGTACATCAAATTTTTAGTTCTTTTTTATTTATATTTAATTTTGAAGTAGTATTCTGCTATATAAAATCTTGAAAATTATAGTGTAAAATTTGAAAAATTAATTCAATTGATTCAGAATTTTCATTTTTTTTTTGGCAATAATATTTTCCATTTTAAAAGACCTAAATTGCTATTTTGTAAATTTTAAGAATCACTTATTATTTCAATGACTAAAATACTTATTTACTAATATTTTGGTTCCCATCATTGTGAAATTTGTTTTTTGTCTCCCAAAATATTCTAATCTCATTTTGATGCATCATTTCTCAAAATTAACTCAATTATATGGAAAAGTAAGTAATTGAACAATGATGGTTATCTGCAATCAATTTTTTGATGTAATAAAAAAATAATTGCATTTTCTAAACTACCCAAAAATTTCATTTAATTGTGTACAAAAACTTGTTATATTGAAAAATACAACAACAATAGCAGCTGTTAGGTTAAACACCTGTCAATTTTTTCTCTTAATCAAATGTTTTCTTTTTTGGACTCCATCGAACTTTTCAAAATACTATTCACACATATTTCTATTTGCATATCTTATTAGTCTTAAAACTATTCTCGTACATCCATTATAGAGAATGGGTTAAGGAAGAAGTTGCAAACAAAGATTTTCGCCATGGAGGAACAAGTGGAACTGTCATGCTAGTGATCTTTGCTTGAGAAAATTTGACACACTAATGTATTGGTCACCAACTTGTCTAGTGGACAAAGGTTTGGTAAGGCTTGATTCCATTTTTGTTACTCCCTCCATCTTACAATTACAATCAGTATCACATTTAACCATAAAAAATCGTCTCGCTGTAAATAAACCGAGTTGATTAACTTAGCTTAACGATGAAGTGGTGTTGCCATTTTATTATGAAAGGTATTTTGCAATTTTCTTTGCTGCTGTCCCCAAAACTCGTGTTATATACATGTAATTAGTTGCCTTCTACATTAATGTTTGTTTGACCTTGATTTCTGATTTTGATACTCTGATGACTGGCATACTTCAGTATGTAAATAGTGACAAAAACTTTTATTCCTGCTTCAATGTTTTCCCTCTAGAATGAATATTAGATGTTGGTTTCTATCGTATATCTGCTACCGATTTTGGTTAAGTCCACAGCTACTATTGCCAAACTTTGGAAATCGAATTCTCTTCTAAAATTCTAGGCATCAAAAACAACCCACCGAAATCTGTATTTTATTAGGACACTGTAATTAACAGCATGCTGAAGTGTTTAGATAATTCAAACGTATCCTCGATGACTCGTCCATCACAGGAAAGAGTGGCACATAGATAGGAAATGGGAATGAATTAGTCACATCTTTGTATGTTGATTCTATTCCTAGGTGTCACGAGATTAAACAGAAATATGGCTAGCTCAGTTAGATGAACACAGAAGCAGCTTAGAAAATATCAAATGCCAAACAACACAACCATCAAAAGCAATGGGATCAAATAATAAATAACATTCATTCAAGGTGATGATTCGCAAATCCGGAAACAATCTCACATGGTTTAATATTACAGGCAAAACAAAACAAAATTCAAATTGGGTCATGCAAAACTATTGTGGATGAAAACAATTGATTCAAAATAACAGACCACCTAAGAAGAAGGAGTACTAGCATCCAAGAAAGCTCTTCCAGGCTGACGGTTCGCCAATGGTCCATGGCATCCCAGAAGCTGCAAAACCAAAAGAAACTTGTAATTTTAATAACTTACGAAATAGATCAATTGAATGCAAAAGAAAAAAAAGTTTCACGTGATTATAGATCAAAATTCAGAAAAAGTAAATGTCCTCATCAAGGAAACAACTGTTCAATGAAATTTCAAATATGATGTATGAGTACATCTTCATGCAGCCTCAAATTACCTTTGCATTCACACCATCAGGCACAATCCGGTTCTCTGACTTGTACTTGAGGTAATCAGTACGGCTAAACTTGGTGAAACCCCTGCGCAAGCATATAAATGACAGTTAAACCAAATAAAAAAAAATATAACCAATGGTAAATTAAAAGAACAAAAAATCAAATCAAATCCTCAGCATAAACACAATGGACAAAAATATACATCCAACAGAATAAATACATACCACTTCCTGCTAACAATGATCTTCTGACGACCAGGGAACTTGAACTTGGCACGACGGAGGGCCTCCTGTGCATGATGGCTATTGCTGTCCTTACAACGGACAGAAAGAAGGACCTGACCAATAGCTACTCTAGCACATGTACCCTGTGGTTTTCCAAAAGCACCTCTCATTCCAGTCTGAAGCCTATCAGCTCCAGCACATGAAAGCATCTTGTTGATCCTAAGAACGTGGAATGGATGGACTCTGACTCTCAAGTGGAATGTATCCTTTCCAGCAAATTTCGACATATATTTATTGCAGGCAATCCTAGCAGCTTCCAATGCTTCACTTGATACATTTTCCTTCTCCCAACTAACAAGATGGACACAGAAAGGAAACTCATCAACACCCTTCTTCTTCATGCCAACATCATAAATTCTGATCTTAGGATCAGGAACACCACGGCAGAAACGTGACTTCGGGTATGGCTTGTTTTTAATCTGTCGATAACACCTTGCCGGTCCTAAATTATACATCATTAATTATTACAATCATGCAATGAAAATGGAACATAGTAACTGAACCAAATCCGTTCCAGCTTCCAAATTGATATCAACGCTATAAATTACTCAACGAACAAAACATAGTAATTCATACAGGGATTGGCAAACAATATGAAATCGAAAATAACAATATTATGCTTTATAACTTATGTATTCAAAACAGATCTATTAATCATATTACTGGGTTCTAAAAATGTATCCAAAACAAATCAATCAGAAACAATATAACTAATATTTCAATCAACACTGAGGAGTAGCAAAATCAAAGTTATTTCATTTCGTAACAATTAACAAATAACAAAATAAATCAACAAAAATATTTTTTAAAAAATAATTCCATCATCAAAATGAAAAGAGGCACCTAACCATGGCACATTTTAACCAGAAAAAGTTCACAAAACACATCAATCTAACTGCATGAAAATTAAGACACAAGGTTGAGGTACAATTATAAAATTAAACATAAAAAATATGATACGCAAGTGCAACAACGACAATTTAATCATTTCAACTGAAAACATTACAAGTAATCGATTGGTAGAGGTAAATTAATGAAAAAAATACATAAGATGAAATCAAACATCATAAAAATGAGAAAACAACAGATTTGGGGGCTAAGATAAAAGCTTACTCCTCCCCATAGCTACGTCTCTCTCTGCACACGGCGAACAACTCAGGTATCGAGACCCAAACCCTAAACCGATTTATGAATATATATGACCTGTATGGCGGGTTTTAATTTGGGCTTAATTTCAACAGAAGATTAAGCCAAATGGGCTTCCTAGGGGTTGGGCCTGAGATATTTTGTGCTCTAATAAAATTAAAAGAATAAAATTGAATTTGGTATCCCAAAATTTGACTTGTAATTTCAATATGTAAAAAAAAAAAAAACTCAAAATTTTTTTTTTTTTATTTTCATTTGTAAGAAAAATTATTCTAAAATTATATCCTTATCAAAAATTATGGTACTTAAATCTTTTTATTCAAAAATTTAGTACACAACTTAACTATTTCTGAAATTTAAAATTTTTTATGCATAATTTTTTTATTCTTTATTTTTTTAACTTTTTGTAAAAATTATTTTTTAAAGAATTCTACTATTGAAATAATTTATTTAAATAATATTTTATTATTTAATTATTTTCAGTATATCAAAATAAACCATGATAAATTTTCTAACCGTGAATCAGTAAAAATCAACGTTTTTAAAAAAAAAAACTCAATTCTTAA
>JBBPBR010000004.1:67472387-67487197 GCA_037974775.1 Cicer pinnatifidum | reverse complement strand
TTCTTTCAAAATCATTAGACATTTATTTTTAATTAATATTATTTAATATATATATATATATATATATTAAAACAACCCTATTTATATGGTGTCTTATACAAAATTGATTACAAATAATTGTATTATGATTTTTTTTTAATTGATGATGCAGCATAGCGATAACAAAATATGGAAAAGATTAAAAGATTAAAAGACTACAGAGTTATAATTTTGTAAGGTAAGATCTATTACGAATTAAGTAGTGTACAGACCAGTCTTAGTTTTAAAAATATGAGAAAAAACATTCATGTTGGATTAAAAACATTCACAATCTATTTGCCACGGAAATAAAGGGGACCTTTAAAATATAAAAGGGATAAATTATAAAAAACCAAACATTGCTCGTTTTTTAAGTAGAAGGTAAAAATCACCAATGATTCGGGGTCAAGATCCAATTAAGTACAATAATTATATAGAAAATTAATAAATCACTATTTTAAGTATTGAAATTATAATAATAGAACACTTTAGTTTCTTAATTCTGTAAAATAAGAATTTAGCCTTTTAAATTCAGAAGTATCAATTAATTTGACTATTTTTATTTTTATATTTAGTAGCACAATTTAAAGTCTATATATTTGTCTCGAGTTTGCGCACACATTTTTCAATTGCAAGTAGCATTAATAGAGTTTTCAATTTCAATCACAATTTTTATTTTTATATTTAGTAGCATTAATAGAGTTTTCAATTGCAAGTATTTTTATGGATTTTGATTGACGCCTTGTAAAGACATATTTTAATAAAATAAGGAAATTGAATAACATTAAATTGATATTTTACAAATTTAAATCATAAAAAGATTTGATTTTTATTTGTTTTAGTTTTGCATAAGTCCGCTCAAATTGGAATTCATAAACTAATGATGTGTCACAATAGACTCTATTTAATGAATTAATGTTGAATTCACTGATAAAGATGTTGTTCTTAAGAGTAATCTAAAAACTTTGCGCACACATCAATCCAGCAATGATCCTTCTCTGTCACTCGACTTAATCACTCACACTAAATTCATCTTTTTGAGTTCTTACAAGTACACTTCTATATCATATTTCATACCACATCCACAGGTGGAGCTTGAACAGAAATGTTGGGTAGTTATATTTTAAAAAGTTTAATAGATAAATAAAAATGTATAATATAATATCAAATATAAAAAATTTGTAAATTTAAAAAAATATATTAACGATCAAACTCTCAATGTTTATAAGATAAAGCTAAAAAAAATCAAATTTTAGTTGATAGTTTTAATGATTAAAAATTAATCTCTAAATTTTTTTTATCAAATACTAAAATTTTATAATTTAATTGTTATATTTTGTCAATATAAAATTTTTTACACAATATATCACAACCATCCATACATATATTTAAAAATAATTATAATAAGAGTTAAACTATTTTATTAATTAACAAAATAAAATATCTTTACATTAATAATATTTGATCAACATAAAAATAATACCTATAAGATTCGCCGCATACCACATCATCCACCGCACTCTAGAAGATATCTGGTCCACCACACTCTAGAAGATACAATGAGCTCTCAAAATAACTAAAATAATTAATTAGTCCATAGAAAATAGAAATGACAAATGACAAACTATACATTGAAATTATGAAGATAAACTTATCAAACAAAAAAAATTAAAATTAAGTTTATTCGAAAACAATTAATATGTCAAATTAATTATAGACCTCTTCGATCAATTTTTACTCCTCACAAAGAAACAAGTACTCCATTCATAATAGAATATAAAATAAATTTAGTATATACTTTTTGGAATGAAATATAAAAAATAATTAGATAATATTTCTAAAATACCTGTCATTTTATTTTTTTTTTATTTTTAATTATCCAATTTAATGATCATTAAAGATAATTTAAAAAATAAACTGAAATGTTTTTGAAGTTGTATAAATTAATTGTGTTCAAGTATATTTTGAATTTATGTATTTTAATTTATTGTTTTAATGAGTAATTAAATTTAATTTTACATACAATTTATTTTTAGAGAAAAAATACAAAAATATGGTGAAAAATACAAATGATTAAGTTTAAGTGATTAATAAATTTTATTTAAGAATTAATCTATTGAAATAACCTAAATTTAAATTTTAAATAAAATGATTTTTTTGTTGAACTTTACTTGTTTACTTCTAGTCTCAAATTCTAAATTATCAGCTAATATTTTTTTTTTAAATTAGATGGTTAAAAAAAAAACGACAAGTTAATGAGATAGAGAATATAAAATAATGAGAAAAAATTATATAAAATATCAAATTAAAATTTAAATATAATATTAATAAAACAATATTAAAATTTATCAATCTAGTTAGATTTTACAAAATATCTCACTAATAATTTTATATTATTATAATTCTTCAATAAATGCAACGTTGTAGATGTTTTTAGACAAACGACAAATATCGGTTACTGTTGATTTTGTTTTTTGGTGAAGAGTTGTTGTTGGGTTTGATGAAGTTAAATAAACGCTGTAACTTTATCATCTTTAACCTCTTCCCCTCTCCCGTCCACGTCATCAAACAGACAGACAAAAACAATCATGAAAAGTAAAAATAAAAGAAACGAAAGCAAAGACACGAGCTTCACTTTGACTTTTATTCTCTCCTTATGGTTGTTCTACTGCCACCGTTACAGGGTTTCGGTTAAATCCTGTATCATAAAAATCAACTAATCCCTTTTCCATCTGTGATTAATCCCAATTTCCATTTCCTCTTACCAATTTCGGAAAATGCATCACCGTTTCGTTCATTCATTCATTCCATGTCGGTATTTTTTTCCACCTTCTATCGGAATTAATTGCACGGTAAAAAAAAACCCAAATCTTTTCCTTCAACAGAAAGCAACACTTTTTCCTTATCTGCGATCCTTTTGAAGAAAAACCCATAATTGGAAATAACAGATGACGGAAAAGGGAAATTAGGGTTTTTAAAATTTTCGTGTTGCCGCAACATGATGGTTTCAGAATCACCTTCATCATCTTGTGGAGGTGTAATTAGCAACATCAGTAGTAACGTTACTGGAATTACGTCTGTGATGAGTTTCCATTCCGTTATCCATTTCCTCTCGTGGTGATTCTGCCGAGGCCGTTACCGTTATCATGTTTCCTCGTACGCGCCCTCGGTTTCGAGCTTCTTCCGATTCTGAGGAATTTTTGTTACGCAACGGCGTGGTGCGCGGGAGCAGTTCATCTCCTCGGAATCGGGTTGGGGAATTGAACTGTAATGACGTGATCGGCGGTGGTCGGGGTATGTTGTTGTCGGAGGAGGCTCGCCGTGCCATCGCTGAGGAGAGAGTTCCACTCGTGTCTTTGGCCAATGTTGTCGGTGGTGGTGATAGGGATAGCTCCTCCACTCAGCCGAGGTTTGATTTTCAGCAGATTGCAAAGTGGGTTGAACAAATTCTTCCATTCTCCCTTTTGTTGTTGGTTGTTTTGATTCGACAGCATTTACAAGGTATGTTTTTCTCGTCTTTTGTTTTGTCTCTTGTGTTTGTTTTGTTTTCAAATTACTCCTGCATATTGGAAATGCAAACATGAATTTGTAGAGTTGAATTTGAGATGCTATGATTTTTTTATAGACAAATTTTTCTGGTTAGTTTATTAGGGAACTTTGTTAGTAGCAAAAATCGAACCTGAATATCTTTCTCCATACTCTTCAATAGCTACACCTTTGGGACTAAGATATTATGCCGATGTTGTGTTTCTTTGATGATTCTTACTTGATACTTCCTTCGGGTTTAAATATAAAAAAAAGTTTGGGAAATAAAAGTTAAGAAAAAGTTTGGGAAATAAAAGTTGATGTATGTGGTCCAAAGACCACATCAACTTTTGATGAACTAACTTTCTCTTATATTTAGGGACCGTAGGTAATATTTAAGCAGCTTTGCTTACTGAAGAAAACTATATTGCATGATATCTATCTTTCCTGTGAGTCGGTGAGTGTATCTTTTCTTCGTCTTTGCAACCTCTTCATGCCTCTTGAATAGGATCATAAGCAACCTGGCTTGATTTTTGACTGTTATTTGTATTGAATTAATTGCTTAATTAATTCTATGGTCTAAGGGCATGGTTAGTTGCTTCTCCCAGATAGTTAGTTTCGGTTTCCTCTGAATTTCTACTTCGGCTGTTTTAACCTTGGCACTTCTTGTTGTCTGAACCACAAGTGTTAGTAGTTAGTGTGTTATGTTTGTGGAGAAGTTGAGTCAATGACCTTTTTGTCACTCCAACCCAATGTTATTCCCCCAAAGCATTCCATGCACCTTATCACTCCTCACTGAACTTTGCAATATTTGTGTATGGAACTTGCAGGTTTCTTTGTCACAATCAGTGTATCAGCTGTGATGTTCAAGTCAAATGAAATTGTTAAGAAACAAACTGCTCTGAAGGTACTATTCCCGTAATTTCGCAAGTCCTCTATTTCATTTCCAAATGAAGCATCTACTTCTAAGCTCCCATGCTCCTCATAGAAAGACGATTTTTTTCTTTCTCAGAGGCTTAATTCAAGTTCTGTTTATGCAGGGAGATCAGAAAGTCTCTGCTCTTCTTGGTATATCTTTTGCCTTCATGCTGTATGTGATATGCATTTACTTGTGGTATCGAAATGATGATCTTTTATACCCTCTGGCCTTGTTTCCGCCAAAAGCAACACCACCTTTCTGGCATACAATATTCATCATTTTGGTCAATGGTATGAATTCATTCTGTATATGCACTATATGCAGTTACTACATTGTTATCATTTTTTGACCGAAGTTTGTTTGCTTTATCAGGCTTAGTGACATATAATATATGTAAGTAGTTTGTGATTAAAATAGAAAATAATATGCATAGCAAATAATTATGCAATCTGGGTCAAATGTCGATTGCTTGATTAACATACAAGGTTGCTTTTAAGTTTCAGCGGAATAGCAAGGTTATTTGCTTGATTAATAATAATGAAAGATAAGCTTTCCTTTTTGTTTTGGTTTCATAGTCTATCTCTATTTTGAAATGATTTTATTATTTAAAGTATATCTTGGGTGTGGAAGGAGTACAGGAAAACGGGTCTTTTGTATATAATCAATGGGCCAGGGCCTAAATTAGATAATTTGGTTAGGATAAAGTTGAGTAGTTAACGGTTTTTGCCTTTGGGGTTGGCTTTCCTGGTCAACCTTCTTCCCATGACAATTGCATCACTTGGGTTTGAGTTTTGGGGTCCCTGATTGGTGGGTGATCTATAATTGCATTTAAAATTTTCAACAAGGTTGATGATTTTCTATAGCTCTGTTTGCTGTAATGTTTTAGACATTGTTTGACTCCAATATTGACTAGTGAGTCTTTTTGCATCTCTATAATGTTATATCAATATGTTTCTTCCCCGTTGGTGTCCTAGTTTATCTTGTGTCTATTCTTGATATTGGTGTTTGCTTGGCATATAACTATTCTAATTCCGTTGGTGGGAAAAATATCTGGTCGGTATCCTTGGTCACAATTCATTGACTTTCAGATATATTGGTGCGCCAAGCGGCAATGGCTTTCAAGTGTTTGTTGTTGATTTACTACAAAAATAGCGGAGGCCATAATTTCCGTCAACAGGTTAGGAGAGTTTCTTTGTTATCCAAAACAATCCCTAGTTTGCAAGTTTAGTTTCCTGCTGCAGCCATCTGAAAATGTTTTGAATTGTTTCAAGGGTCAAATGTTAACTCTGGTTGAGTACACTCTGCTGTTGTATCGTGCTTTCTTGCCAATGCCAGTTTGGTACCAATTTTTCTTTAACAAGGACTATGGAAGTCTCTTCTCATCACTGATCACGGGATTGTATCTAACTTTCAAGCTAACATCTGCAGTTGAGAAGGTAAGCTTTTCATTCTTTAAAATTGGCATTTTTACTTATGCTGTATTTGAAGATGTTTATGCTTAACCCTAAATTATTCCATTTTTTTAACCTTTCAATGTTTATTAGGTCCAATGCTTCATTTGTGCCTTAAAAGCGTTATCAAAAAAGGAAATTCATTATGGGGTTTATGCCACAACAGAACAGGTAAATGTTCTAAAAAATGCTCTGATTAAATCTGGATCTGAATAATTGCAATCATAATTACGCTTCTCTATCCTTTGTGTCGATGCCATTTTGTTGCTTGGACATTGTAGCTTTCTTATACTTCTTAATGCACATACAAAATCTACAAAAAGTATTTAAAGTTAGATTTGCAAATTTTAGATGCAGAAGGACCTGCGTCCCTTAACTATAAATCTCATTTATTTTTAATATTAATTAAAGGAATTATATATTTAAGTGGCATTAACTGTTACTTAACCCACAACATATTACATTAATCTGAATATAAAAGCAGACAAATTAATGCAACTGTCTTCAATTATGATAAGAAGATATGGAAAATGTTTGCATTCTCTCCAGAATATGTTGTATCCTTATGAGTCATGATGCTCATTTTTTTAGTCATTTGATTGGTAGTTGTGTGCAATTATGGAATATCATTTATATGGATGATATGGGGACTGGGAAAGGATCCTTGAAATAAAACTATGATACTATATTCATCTGCCCTCATCTTTTTTCAGAAAGCATTTCTAAGTGTTAAATACTTTTAATTTATCAAGGGACAACAGATCATAAGGTTTTTGTAAACTTTTTTGTCAATACTGTTATTTATTTAGTTATAGTTTGATTTCAATCTTCATAGTTTTTGCTTTTTACTCGCTGGTCTGATGAACTTGTGTTATTTCTACACATGTAGATTGTAAGTCACCCTTGGGTCTTTTGAAATTCCTGATTCTGGTTTCAAATTGAAGCAAATTCTGCCAAGTCAGCTTATAGAGGTTTTAGAAGTATGGAGGGAAAATCTTTGTGGCATGCCTTGTTTGCGTTTAGTTGTGTTTTTGAGTAAAGAGAAAAGCTAAATATTTCAAGGATAAATTCCTGCCTTTACATTTTTATAGCTAAATGTTTGGTTATATAACTTAGATTATTAGTTTTCACAGTTTGAACCTACCTCTTGGTTTAAATCCTTCAATGTCACTCAACTTACCAACCGAGCTGCCTACCTAGCACAGTTTTTGCTTTTACATTGCTTTGTGGGATTGTGCTTTTCATATATTTTCTGAAGTGATTGGTTAATGTATATTTTCATAAGGATTCTTTATATCATTATATGATTATGTGGAAGAGCTAGAGGTTTTTGTATATTTATATTATTTGTTTGTTATTGACCTCCCTTTTGTTATTTAATGCTGCTTTCTTCATTTGTATTTTAAAATTATTCCTTTTTAGTAATGCGTTGTTGAGCGGGGATCTGCATTTACGGCGAAAAACTCTGCACACACCGATATTTGTTTGATCAAAGATTTTTTACTACCCTTTTTACTGGTGATTAAAGTTGAGTATCTAAATGCAGGTAAGTGCTGCTGGTGATCTGTGTGCTATATGCCAGGGGAAGATGCATGCTCCTATCCTGTTGTGTTGTAAACACATGTTCTGTGACGAGTGTGTATCCGAATGGTCAGTTCATTGTTTTATTTTGCGTTTTGACCTTACTGCTTATTTAGGATAAATAAATGATAGGATTTTTACTAATACAAGTTGAAATCTTTGCTTGTTATGCATCCTCAGAATATTTATTAGGCTTGGATCCAGCCATCCTGCCTATTCTTGATTGTTTTCAACTTCTTTCTCACCTTTCCTTATTATCTAAGCATTGCACTGTCAGGTTTGGATAATAAACTGTATGGACATAAGAAATTAGGGAAAGAAAGATTCATGTCCCTATCCGCACTAAAATAGTTACGAAAAAAAATGTATCATTAATGGAAATGGAATTTTCTATAAAATGAACTCTGCTACACTGTTTTGCACCTAATAACCAAAAGTGGTGATTTCCTCAAACTTTACTACTTTAGAACTCCGATTCTGTGAAAGTTTTTTGTTTTCATTAACTCTCCTTTATATTATAGAATAATAATTCAAATTTGTTCAAAATCATATTTTCATCGCTTGTAAAATCCGTTTTCCAGGTTTGAGAGAGAATGGACTTGCCCCTTATGCAGGAAATCGGTAAAACCCGCTGATCTGCGGACCTTCGGGGATGGATCAACGAGTTTGTTTTTTCAGTTATTTTGAGCTCGCTTTGTTTGGCTTGAATCATATTATTGAGCTAAAATCTGCCTACCAAATGTTATGTTTAGTTGTTTGGTTTGGCAATGTTGTTCCATTAACGGATTCTATGAAATTCGGATTCTATGAAATTCATATGAAGGAAATAAAATTTATGGCCATTGAAAGTTCGATTAAATTTTCTTCGCCCTTTTTCTTTTACATCAGAACTGCAAGAATATCAGACCCTAACCACACATGAAAGACATATTACTTGTTCATTATACTCATTCACCTCTTACCTTATATTATTTTGTAGGGATTCGCTTCCACCAGGTAAGTGTAAGCATAGCATACTCTTGAATCAAGTTTTTTTTTTTTTTTTTTTACAATAATAACCTCATGCAATCAAAGATTTAGAAAGATGCGAAATACAATTCTTTTATTGATTTCCTATCAAACTCTACCATAAAGTTTAGATTAGAAAACAAGATACATTTACACTCACAAATTATATAACCAAATATAGACAAATTCAACTCCTTTGAGCACACACTTTTGGAAAGAATTTAAACTGCCTTGAAACTTGCACACCAGTAATAAGCACCTCTTGTGCCCACAAAATAACCTTTTTTTTTTTTGTTCAAAGAAAATCCATTAAAAACAGCCAAAAGGGTACTCCATAAAACATGACAAACTGAGAAAAAAGTATCTTTCAAATCTAATCCCTCCAACAAACAGCTGTCACTGGTATTCCATAAGTGAACATGATTATAATTTTCTAATTCGTTATGGATGAAAGAGCAATTAATAGGACAATCTATACTATATCTCTTAGTCTCATCCTAGTTGGAAGACATTCTTGACAACACTTAATTTTGAGTTGCGATCCACAATTGCAATTGGCTTAAAGCAGAACAAATGATCCAAGCACACTTACCTTACCACGTGTGCTGGTTGATGAGAATGACAGATTATTGAATTGTCATTCACAATCATGATATTTTGAGTTGTGAACCACAATCACAATTGTAATTTTGAAGATGAAAAATAAAATTCGAACGCATTTATGTATAAAAGATATTTTAAGAAAAATAATACATAAAATAAACACATTAAAATTTCTATCTACTTTTCTTTAAATATGTCGAATAGTGTTGGAGGGAGTACATGATAAGTGTGCAAACATGATTAAGCAAAAGTAGTACTCCTACTAAAACTCAAGATTATCTTGGAAATAAAATCTAAAACAATCATCACAAGATTATGCAAATCCATATATATCTTATGTGGTCCATTGGTGGTCTGGCTGCTGCTCCCCACTGTGGCATTGTGGGAGATCACATTATTATATATATCCATTATCTATCCTTTCCTCCATTGCATCACTTCAACTTTTGACCCCCCTGCCCTGCCCACAAAAAGTGCCACCTTCATATATGCATAATGACTTTATTCATCCCCCTTTTTTGTGTGGGAATTCTTCCCTCCTACCCTTCTTTCTGACAGACAGGTTATGGAGTTTTGATGCATATTTATGGATGGTCTCCATGAAAGGAGGGATATCTATTGTAATGAACAGCTAACCAAGCACATTGAAGAGAAACTAAAGCTATGGATTTGGATCGGATGTTAGGTAGATTATTCAAATTTATTGTTGGGTACGAGGGGAGTATAAAGATTATCACATTGGACTAAAAGCGTTGTACACCACATATTCATAAAAAAAACATTAAGTATCTAAGGTTCTTACTTATAGGGTGCTAAATGTTTACTTTTTCATCAAAACGTGAGACTTATAGCATGTTTTTGTTACAAATACTATTTTTATGGGTTGTATATATCTTAAACAACATTACCTTCTTTGACACTCAACAACTAAGCTGAATTCTTATATGAATATTGTTAAGGAAAATAGATTTCTAGTATATAGGTTGCTCTATATGTACTACTCGAAAAGATGCAGCTAACATTTTCTAAGCAAATATAAAATATTTTTGAGAAAATGCTAGCTATAGTGCAACCTTGAATAAAAAGGTCTTAAACTTATTTTGCATTGCACTAAATTTGGAATTGAGATAATCTAAAAAATTATAAGTGGTACTGCAACATTAATAGTGAGTGAAATTTATTTATATATCCGCACTACATAGTGTCTTTGACTCTCATAGGGACAGTAGCTAACCCATCATGCCTCTTATGAATTTAGCAGCCATTCTGAAAAGGAAAAAAAAATAGTAGCATAAATAAATTTAATAGTGCATTTTCATTGTGGCCATTAATTCATTAGTTCATCGTGTGCTTTTTGGTCTTTATATACAGCATTCATTCATTTCTTTTATATAACACACTCAGTTTCTTTCATCTATTGAGCATAGCACATCAATATATATTGTGATACAGCTAGTGTTAGATTGGGAGAGAAAGAGAGTGAAGGGGCTTCCTTCAGCCCGTGCATGGATATGGTTGCTGAAGTATCTATATATCTGCTGATCTCATTCATTTTTTCATCAATTTATTAATTAATATATGAATGAATGAGAAAGGATATATTATATTTCGGATTGATATATCAATCTTGGACTGAAGGGGAGCTCCTTCTTTCTTTTACCTCCAATATTTCTATGTCTCAACCTATACATAATCTTCATACAGTATATTGCCGCCACAAATAGGTGCGTGCGGTCACACACAACTATACATTCTAGAGTTTTTTTTTTTTTTTTTAAATATACACCGGCCATTTTAAAATGAGTGTTCTATAAGATTTTATAAATATATTAAAGAACTGTAGTGATTAGAGAAGGAAAAAAAATATTGATTTTATTAAATTATTCTTATTAATTATTGATTGACTTTTCACTAATATAATTATAAACTGAGGTGGATGTTTTGGAAGTAGTATATATAGTAATAATTGAAAGATATGATTGAAAAAAATAATTTAAATTATATTGAAAATTATAATGACATTTATTTTAAAACAATTTTTTTTTCTAAAATAATTCTTATCATCCAAGATTCGGCTAGCAGTTGCATATATGTAGGAATATTTTAAATTTATTATTGAAAATGGAATATTTCTCACCAACTTTTATATTTAAACACTCTTAATTTTTTTATATTCATTTAATATTTCATTTTCACTTTATCTCACTTTACATCGCATCACCTTTTTATTTATATTTCTTTTAAAGTGTAAAATAAATGTATGGATGTACATAAATTTTTTTCATTTCTCACTCACTACATTTTCACTTGTTGGACATCAAATATTCCTCTACACTCTCTCCACTTCTCTATCTTCCTGGTTAATTTTTCCCTCTCTTAGTTGTTCTTTTTCTTTAATATCATTTTTAATGAGTTGATAAGAGAAATACAGTGAAACGGAGAAAGCGTATAGTTGGGGGAGGTGATTCGTACATGCCACTATGTCCAACCATTAGATATACGTCATATGCAAAAATATTTATATATTTGCTCAAAATTTTATATTAAACACATCACACTTTTACTTGTAATTGAGAATATAAGAAGTATATGATCAACTCTCTTCGTTCTACGATAATTAACTCATTTACAACAAAGATTTGTTTCAAAATAAATTATCCTTTCAATTTATAATGCATTTTTCAATCATATTCTTCAATATTACTTGAATTATTTTTAATATAATATATTCTTTTATGTATTTATGACATTAGTAATACATTATTACTAATAACAACAATAATTTGATAAAAATATATTTTTTTTAATATGAATGAAATGATGACTTAATTATTATACTATAAAAAATACATTATATAAGAATATTAATCACCCTTATAATCAAAATGTAAGGTAATAAAAAATCTGTTCAACTGATTAGATTAAGAACTGGGCCGAGAAAACCAATGGTTAAACCCGATTTTAGATAGTTGGACAGCCAAAAAATAAAATTAAGAGTTTTGTATCAGGTACCCCCAATTTTACTTGCCACCCCCCTCCCAAGTCATGAGTAAAAGACTATTTTGCCCTCAATTATATTTATAAAAACCTAAACAAAAATTACATTCATTTTTCACTGAATTCATTCAAAAGTTTCAAATATCCGAATTTGGACCAACCCATCACTTGAAAAATTAAAAGTTTCGAATTACAAAAGTAAGGAAATTTCGAATATTTGAAAAATTTGAAATGATAGAATCCAGAAAAATCGAAAGTTTGAATTATTCTGAAATTTTCGAAATACATTGCTCGAAAATTTTGAAACGACAACCCAGAAAACCTCAAAAGTTTCCATCATTCTAAAATTCTCGAAGTGAAATGCTCGAACATTTTGAAACCTTCGAAACAATGAAACATTTAAAAGTTTCATGTGGTTAGAAAGGTTCGAAATACTGGGCTTGAATGCAAGGAAACTTTCGAAAGAGATGATGGAATTTTCGAAATGCATTTTTAATTTTCGAAAATTTCCTTACATTTTTAACCTTCGAAATGCATTTTCAAAATTTTCGAAAACTTTCGAAATGCATTTTTCTTTTAATTTAAAATTTGTTATAAAAAAAATATTTAAAATAAAAATAAAAATTTCCATTTTTTAAATTCCATTATATTTTAATTAAATTTTTTACTATTTTTAAATAATTGTTTGTTTTAATTTTTTTTGAAACTTTCAATTTTTTTTTTAAATTACTTAAACTTCCGAAAATAGATATTAAATTTATTACTATAAATGTATTACTATTTATTACCATTAATTTATTACTATAAATTTATTATTATTTATTACTAATAAAAATGTATTTCGAAACTTTCTATTAATATCAAATTTTTGAAACTGACTAAATTTCGAAAATTTGGTAAAAAACAATTTCGAATATTTTGTAGGTTTCAAACTTTCGAAGCTTTGGTAGGGTCAAGTTCGAAATTTGTTCAGTTTCGAAAATTTGATATTCACGGAAAGTTTCGAAATACATTTTTATTAGTAATAAATTGATAGTAATAAATAATAATAATAAATTTATAATAATAAATTTATAATAATAAATTAATGGTAATAAATAGTAATACATTTATAGTAATAAATTTAATATCTATTTTCGGAAGTTTCAGTAATTTAAAAAAAAAATTGAAAGTTTCAAAAATAATTAAAACAAACAATTATTTAAAAATAGTAAAATATTTAATTAAAACAAAATGTCAAAACAAAATGGAATTTAAAAAATGAAATTTTCTAATTTTTTTTCAAATCTTTTTTTTATAACAAATTTTAAATTAAAAAAAAAAATTTGAAACTTTGGGTTTTAACAAATCTTCGAAATGCATTTTTTCGAAACTTTGAAAGATTCGCATATGTTTACTTCGAAACTTTCATTAAAGGCCAAAGTTTCGAAGCATTTTTTCATTTCAAAGGTTTAAAATGCATCCATTGTTTCGAATAAGTTACATTTTAAAAATTTGGTATTTATCCAAATTTTCGAAAATTTGGATTTGTTTCAAAAAAATACCATTTCGAATGTTTTAAAATTACAAAAGTTTCGAATTGTATTTCGAAACTTTAAAATTTCCGAATCATAATTTTTTTTCTCGTAATGTTCGAATGTGGGGTGTGAAATTGGAATGGTAATTTTTTTTTTGCTTTTATACAAATTTACAAAAGGGTAAAACAGTCTTTAAAAAAATATGGGAGGTGGCAGGTAAAATGGGGGGTGCGTGGTACAAAACTCGAAAACTACACAAATATGGCCCACATTTATGTTAAACAAAGAAATACGCACCTCAATTTATTTAAATTTAAATGCATTTTTAATCTTTATAAAATTTAACTATTTTATTTTTAATTCTTATAATAAATTCATTAAATTTTGATTCTTAATATTTTTTTCTCTCTAATTTTAAATCAACAATTATATATATCTTTTAAATTTTATAATAATTTTTTGTAATAATATTTAAGATATATTTAATGACTTTTTAAAAAAAATTAGAATTTTTTAATAAATAGTTAATTAAGCATAATGTCTAAAGTATTACTTAAATAAATTATTCAAAAATTCAAAAAAAAAAATACGGTAGTTGATACAAAATCAAAAACAAAATTTAAAAAAAAACTAAAAATGGATTAAATTTTGTGTACAAACTAACATTAAAATAGGAAAATTTTATAGAGAAAAAAAAAAACCTTATTTAATCCATCTATTTATAAGTGTTCCACAATTTGATTTTTACTAAAGTGATGGTCGTGGGACTTGTACTTTTTAGAGTTGTAACTTGCCTCTATTTGACATAATGATTGTAGCAAGCAAATTTTTCTTGTTGCCACTGTTTGATAATGTTTAACAGAATTTTTTATTTTTATCTTCACCACTTATTTTTTCTTACATGTTGTTTTGCCATTCATGTTATTTAAAAAAGGTTGCCCATTAAACATTTAACTAATAAAGTTATTTTTCACGATGATAGATAATAAAAAGATTAACTAATAAATAATCTAATAGCTAGGCTCACTAAATTATACAGCTAGCATAAATATTTTATTATTTTTTAGTTATTATTACTGTTGTACATATTATATTATAAATAATATATATATTAAACCATGAACTAGTATTTATATATTTAATGTGCAGCTCGATTTTGATTATCTTTAATATATACTTTTCATTTTGTTT
>JBBPBR010000004.1:67461005-67471410 GCA_037974775.1 Cicer pinnatifidum | reverse complement strand
TATAGACATTTTATTTGGTGTGAACCACTAAAAATATTTCTCCTATCTAAATATGACATGTTAATAAATAAAAATAAAGAAATAAACCACAATATCATAAGTGAATATAATATAAAGCATAAAGCAAATAAAACTTGATCTTGTTCCTTTCTTTGTAAATAACTTAATACAACACAACAACTTGATGTCACTATGAGGTGTTCAAAGTTATAAACTTAGTATAAAAAATATAAACTTTATGACATCTGAACTTGAAAAATAAAAACGTTTTGAAGAGCTAGTTAGTAAAACATAACAACTAAACACAACACAACACAACAATTTGATATAAAAATGGGCAAAATGAACATATGAAGAAAAACATAGATAAAAGAACTTACCTTTGTTGTGTTTGGGTTGAACTTGATTTTTGTTTTTACCTATGAAAATGATTCTAAATCGTGGCACATAAATATCATAATAAAATAGAGAAAAATGGAGAATAGAAAGGAAAAAAAGAAATAATCTAAAATGGAATAAAAAGAAAAAAAATTAAAAAATATTTGTAATGATTCGATGATTGAAAATAATGTAAAAACACATTTACGGTGTGTACAAATTAAATAAAATTTGTAATAAAAATAAAAATTGCAAAATAAGTTGTAAAAAGTTGATTTATTAGACTAAACGCATTTATTAATAGTATAATCCATTTCGAATGGATTTTTCACGCATAAAATAAGATTTGTTTGTTCGTAGCCGGCATATATTGAACTGTTGTGCTGCATTGCAGTGATCGAATACGAAAAAAACAAAGAATCGTCGGAATAGAAATGGAAGCGCTATTGTGCAGGAAATTGGGAGACCCAACTGTGAGCATTGAAGACGATAACAGCTCAATAATCGTATCCAAAAATCACCCAATCCCTCAATTGGACTCTCCAACTTCAGTCAGAGTTAGGATCAAAGCCACAAGCTTGAATTTCGCTAATTACTTGCAAATTTTCGGTAAGTATCAGGAAAAACCCCCTTTGCCATTCATTCCCGGATCCGATTTTTCAGGCATCGTAGATTCCGTTGGCGCCAACGTTACCAACTTCCGTGTCGGAGATCCTGTTTGTTCCTTCGCCGCTCTTGGCTCTTTTGCGCAATATATTGTTGTTGATCAATCCCAATTGTGAGATTCCCATGCATTTTATTGTTCCATTTCATCTCTCAGAATGAATTATAAGCAAAAATTATATTTGAAATGTATTTGGTTCAAAATTAAGACTAGATAGATCAATTTTCTATACACTTTTTTTTTTTTTGCTTATTTTATTATTTCGGAGGGAGTATTTGGTCACGACACGCTTCTAAAGTTTTTGTCTTTGAAGGTTTCGCGTGCCGGAAGGTTGTGATTTGGTTGATGCTGGAGCACTTGCTGTGGCATTTGGCACTTCTCATGTTGCACTTGTTCATAGAGCACAATTGAAATCTGGTCAGGTATAATATAATGTTGTTGTTTACTTCACTTGTTGTTGGGTAATGTAAATGTAGTATTGTTATGTTTGTTGTTTGTTGGGGTTAAGTGGGTTTTGGAATTGTTTGTAGGTATTGTTGGTTTTGGGTGCTGCTGGAGGTGTGGGTCTTGCAGCTGTGCAAATTGGAAAAGCATGTGGGGCCATTGTTATTGCTGTTGCTAGGTAATCTTTTGCTTTTCGTCTGCATAATGCATTATATTTTGAGCAGGGTTCAGTTTGGATCAGCTTCTAGCCAGCGGCAGAGTCACGGATTAATATTGAGGGGACTTCGAAATATTTATATGAAAGCTTCTTGTTAGATTTAAACACATAGTTTTGGATTGGTAGTATAGGATGGAATGGAATAAACCAGTTAGATTTTAAAAAATTGATGTTATATCATTCCACTCCATTCCATCTTATACTGTCAATCCAAACATATGATATCTATTTCTCCAGGTGTGATTTTTGAGAAGTTTATCCAAACTATACATTTCTGCATTTTAATAGCTAACTTGGTATCGCATGGAGTTGAGTGTTTCTTGTTTTTGCATAATCGGGTATCAGGGGAGCTGAAAAGGTGCAGCTCTTGAAATCACTCGGTGTTGATCATGTGGTGGACTTGGGTAATGAAAATGTCACTGAGAGTGTCAAAGAGTTCCTTAAGGGAAGAAGGCTTCAAGGGATTGATGTCCTGTATGACCCAGTCGGTGGCAAGCTTATGAAAGAATCTTTGAAACTTCTGAAATGGGGAGCTAACATTCTGATAATTGGGTTTGCAAGTGGAGAGATTCCTGTCATCCCTGCTAACATAGCTCTTGTCAAGGTACATTGAGAATGCAGCTTTAGACTATGTAATTGCATTGCTTGATCACTAAATAACTTTATGCCTTACTGCTTGTTGCTTGATCTGATCATACTTTATTCACATAGACTTTTAATTTAAAATCACATTATATAATAATCAATTTGGAATTAATTGGGAAGGGATATGGAAGGAGCACTTCTGATAATTTCCCATCAACATTGATTTAATCTCCTGTTTCTTCTCTTCAATGATTGATATCACAAGTGTAGCTTTTGTTGTTTGGGAAACCACTAGATATCCCACTTCCCAAAATAATGTCCTCAATTACATGTACCCTTAATAGCACGCCCGTACAATTTGAGCCTTACTTGTAGTGTTGCTTTCTTTTAGTTATTGTTAAATTGTTGACCAGGGCGTTTGATTAACATGCAAATACCTTTGTCTATAACCCGAACATCTGTTGTCATTGTCACATTAGACAAATATGAATGCAAATAAGCTGGTTCTAAACAAGGCATAATACAGCAGTAAGTTTAAAAGCAGCTGCTTCACAGATTGCTAGATTTTAACTGCCTTAACTGACCTAGAAAACTAAAAGGCTGTATATATTATTGCAACATGCTGAACTGTGAATTCATTTCCTTTCCTCTTTGTCAATGAAGCTAAAACATGCCTTCTTAAATACTATTCTTACTTTATGCTATGTATCTATTTCTAAAGCAGCACAGAACTAAAAGCCAAATAAAATGCCAGTATGATGCAGTCCTTTTCTATCTCATCACTAAATATCTGATCTATGGTCCTATTCCAGGGTTGTGAGTTGTGACATATACCTGCTAAATGTAACTTTATGATTGGAGATCATGAAAAAAAGATGAAACTGGGAGCTGGGGAATTTTAAGCTATCTGGCTGGCTTATGGCCTACAGATAATAGATCTAATCAATGAGATAAGTATAAGACTGCATTAGACAATAATGGGAAAAAGAAGACCAAGGCACCTAAGAAACATAGTATATGCCTAGGTGTATAGGATTCTCTCATCTTTATTCAGTATTTCTTTGACAAGATAAATAACCAACCCTCCCATGTATTATATATAAAAGAAAAGCGCGTTACTCCATACATATGACTCAACCCAGAGTCTTAGACCCTAATGCAAACTACACAATCTCCATTGTGAATCTGTGATTAAATAACCACAACACTCTTATGGCCGAAAATCTTACAATTAGCCCGACTAAATTAGCAAGATCTTTGGATCTGTAAACTATTGTTAACTCTTCCATAGCTGGTATTAATTGTTGGTTATTTTATATTTATTTATTAAAAAATCATTGTGGCAGAATTGGACAGTACATGGCCTTTATTGGGGTAGTTATAAAATACACCGCCCAGGTGTTCTTGAAGATTCTCTCAAGGAGCTACTCTCTTGGTTGGCAAAAGGCTTGATTTCCATTCACATTTCTCATTCTTACAGCCTGTCAGAGGTCAGAATTTCTCTTGTCTTAGACTATTAGCTATTCTATTTATTTGTGTATTTCTTTTTCTTTTCTCCAATTCCATGTACATTCATGATTTGACCTATTTGTTGAAAGATTTCACTACTGCAATAATTATTCGAAAGAACTTATTGCTTTATATGGTTCACTATTTACTATATATAAATCAGCATGTTTACTGGCCTTGTTCAGGTTCAGTGTTGACTTTAGTTTAAATGGGGGTCTCATAACATATAGTTCAATGTTTAAAATTAGTGAGTTGGGAAAATAGAAAAGGTTACACTTATATTCCTGCAATTTAGACTCAAAGATGACAAAGCATTTATCTAAATACTGTGACATACTAGTTATGACATCAAAGACCAATTGGTAATTGTATATATGATTAATTTTATATTAGAGAGAGAGTCGTGGTAGTACCTATAGTAGAAAAAATGGTAGTACTTGGTTTAGGTGGTTTGGACATGTGGAGATGAGACTTATAGAATGTATATTTTGTAGTGAGAAGAATAGATCAAATGGAAGATAGTCAAATCGTTAGATGCAGAGGAAGACCTAGGAAAACTATGAGAGAAACTATTAGGAAAGACCTAAAGATTAATACATTGGATTGAGATATACTATATAGCTATGACATTGTTTGATCCGTGTAGTCGACCCTACTTAGTGGAAAAAGGTTTGGTTGTTGTTGTTGTATTCGTCTATTCCCATTAGTTTTTGAAGTGTTGGTAGAGAATTTTATAGATTAGTTTTTTAAGTGTTGGAAGAGAATTTTATAGATTAGTTTTTTAAGTGTTGGTAGAGAATTTTATATATGATGTTTGTGTCATTAAATGTATTCACTATTTTTAGTTTAAATTTGATGTAATGTTTAATTGGTCAATTATAATGGTTGAATCTATCATCTATATTTATCTTTTTGCAAACTGAAATTTTTAGTTATAAAGTTTGTACCATTTGCTTGCAGGCCAACCTCGCCTTCTCTGCCATAAGAGATAGGAAAGCTATAGGGAAGGTGATGATTGTATTCGATGATAAAGTTACAAGATCTAAGCTGTGATCTTCCCAAAACTATGCCATATATAGTTGACGGATTTCTTCTGGGTACACAAGGATCGGAGGTTCATATTAGAGACCAAGGAGATGCTAGTATAAAACAAAACCAAATAAGGCAGCAGTAAGAATAAGTGTCAAAATATTGTAGAATATTACACCCCCCCTCCCCATGCTCCACATTATTACTTCCTCTCGTCTAAAATATAAGAGACAGTTTGGTTCACAAAAGTTGATGTATTTAATCCAAATTTTAAATTAAATACATAAATGTTTGTTGACCTAATTTTATCTTATATTTAGGACTGGAACAAGTATTTGATAAAATTATTTATTTTTCCTTTCAAACTGTACTTTTTACATGATCATTTACCACCATTTCTCCCATCCATATTGTTACCTTCACCGATTGGGGCAATCATCTCTTTCTTTGAATTTGTGTCTTTCTCTGTAACTTGCACAAGCTATAGCGTTCAAATCTATAAAACATTTGCGAATACTCTATGGTCTGTGTCACTGACACTGAGTGACCCTATCATATCATCATGGTCACTTTTGCTGTAAGGAACTTGTGGATAATATCCTCAAATAGATGTCCAGGTTTACTGCCTCTAGTTACTCTCAGAGGAATCCCAACACCTCCATTTTTCTCCTGTCTTGTGGATATTACAAATCACAAGTGATGACAACATCTAGTATTTGAAAGAGTTTGTTTACAGTTCCTTTGGAGAAAATATAGTGTCAAGTGATGATAACATAATTGTAATAATTGTGCACTGCAACAAAATTTGCCAAGGGATGGTGCAAGTAAAGTAACGCATTCAACAAGCAAGTTATTGCTTAGCAAATGCTATCAATTTATCTCCTTTTCAATTTCATTTCTTTTTGACACAATATTTACATGCGATTCTCAAGATCCTCAAATTGAGACAGGTATCATATTTACATATAAGGAGAAAAAGTTTGGTGTTAGGGACATGATATTTACAATATACATCTTGGGAAGATTTTACTGCTCGTTGAGGATTTGAAGTGCTTGAAATAGTTCCTCTGTGCTTAGTTAACGTTTTAGGAAGCGGACATAATCCTTCTGCAACATCTCTCCCCCGTGTACTTGATCAAAGATGCATCTGTAAAAACTGATAAAAAGAAGAGAATGGGAGGTTGTTGTTATGGGTGAGGAGAATGATGAGACAATATAACTAACTCCATTGAATAACTTTTTTTTTAATTAAATTTCATGATTAATCTAATGTATTTCATTAAACAATATACTTTCAAACAACAAATGAACAGCAACTATTAGATTAGAATTTATATGAATGCCTGATTTATCTTATATTTAGTATGCAGGATAACCACAGAAATATCACATGATTCAATGGTAGGATAGTAAAATTCCATCCGAAAGAAAAATATTCATTTATACAAAGTCTAATCTGGATCACCAATAAGCAATTAATTTCATCAGCATGCAACACTAGAATATCATGTGTACCACCACAACTTTATTTGAAATGTCAAAAATCAAGAATTCAATTTTAGAAAAAGGGGTTAAACGAGCACACACATCTGACATGTCCACAATAAGATTAAGATGATGGCAGAACAGACATACCTTCCATCCATGCCAACAATAAGGACGGTGTTCTGAGATCCAAAGGCCACAATGAATTTAGTTTTACCAGGCAAGCGGAACCGTGCAAATGACCATTCTGAGCTAAAATATTTAGGTAAAAACCCTACAATGTTTCCGAAGAAAATAGATAAGAAAAGAAGAAGAAAAATATAATGCACCATAAATATTATGCAATTTCCCATGTTGGTTTAGAGAATATCCTTAAATATATGGGTTCTATTAGAGAATATGTTACTACATGCTTTGGAAGGAATTGATTCTCAAAAGGGAAATGCTACGTGGATAACTCATAAACCGAAATAATAAACAAACCTATTGTGCAAAACCATTGGTTTCTTGTAGATTTGTGCAGAAAAAAAGTGTTGATGTAAAGGCCTATAAAAATCGTACACACATAATGTAGCTCAACGGGCTGGATAAGTATTCAACTTGATAAACTGGAAAAATGATTGGACTGAACCTCCAAATTATGATAAGTTCAGGTGTGCCGCATTACAAAAGAAAAATAAGTTTACCTCTCATGAAAGATAATGATGAATTGGGGTTGGCACCGGTATTTGGAGAAATCAAGGGATCTAAAGCAGTTGAAGAATTCTGATGAAGTAGTGCAGGCCCTTGGATAGCATTTGGGTGTATTACACTATCCTCCCCGAAGACTCTCACTCTCAAGTTGAATATATGAACAGTGCCTTTGTCACTTGATACTGCCAACCACTGGGCATTTGGAGACAGAGCTATGCTGTTGATTTTAGCATTAGCTGCCCCTCTTCTTACCTACAAGAAAGAAAAAATGGATGACTGATCACGAAAAAGAGGGAAACTGATCAAGAAGATCAAACCAATTCCTACAACAAGCTCGGCATAATAATGGTTTATCACAATGATTAAATATGCGGTGTAATAACCTACTTCTTGTAAACAAGAGCCATCCATTGTATTGAAGATTCTAATCAAAGTGCCCTTCACACTAGCAGTTGCAAGTAGGAGCCCGTCCATTGTCATAGTGAGGCATGCAATTTCTGAATTGTGAACGTTAATTAATTTTGTCACATTCAGTCCAAAGTGTTCAACTCGAACTTGTCCTTTGTGACAACCCGGACAAGCTAAAACAAATGTATTTGAATGGTATGAAAGACAGCACAATCCCCTAGGATTTGCCATAGTATCAAATTGACGAAGAAGCTTCAAATCCATCAAGTTGTAAACATATATCTTGTGCTCAAGAACAACTACAATTCGATCCCGTCTTAATTTCACTCCACGAACTTCGGATCTAAATGTGAATTCACCCACGCACCTGCGCTGATGATCATCCCAAATCAAAACTTTATTGGGTGGGTAATGGGAATTAGCTACAGCACCAACAAGTGCTAGAACATTGCAGCGGAACAACATCTCTACAATTTTGAAACCGCCACTTTTTAAATCACGTTGGAAAATGTCTTTGAAAGGTTCACAATTATATATACGAAAACCATTACTTGTTCCAGCAGCAAAGCAGCCATAGTCCTGATTCCATGAAAGCGAGAGCAAATCAGATTCATCACTGCCATTGATATCTGCATTGAACAGGGAAAGAGAAGAGGAGGCCCCACTATTGGGGTATTCACAGTTTTCGATCCTTGAATTAGGAAATGTTCCTTGAGATGATGAAATAGGTGAATTCATATTGGACGAGGCGGCATCTGCCAGCATTTTCTGCACTCAATAACTACAGTTGAGTTAGGTATAGAAAGTTGTCACAAGGTGATTTCTATTGTAACAGACAAGAAAAAATCTATGATATCACTTGAAATAAATTATTAACCAGACTCATGTTTGCAAGTTGCAACCTGGGGGATGAAAGCAGCGAGAAGATGTCTAGGAATTCAAATTTCATAAGTTTTGATTGTGAAGTAGATGTTACTCAAGACTCTTAAGTGATAAACTGCAGATATAAACTGAACTTTTCCTAGACAGATAAACCCATTCATGAGCTTCGATACAATTCAAAATATACTAACACAAATAACTGGCAATATATGCCCGCTTTGTACTCCTTCTAGGTAACATCCTATATATGAAGTAAATAACAACCTGTTCCCTCTACACCACAATCAAAATTTTAGTGCAGCACAACTAAATTCAATGCTAGGTTCGTTATTCATATCTTCCATGAACTATGTATCCTATAAATGTAAGTGCTCCTAACTATACTAGTTTTCTGTTTTCATGTATCAGTTCCAGCACCAGCAAAACCCCAAGCTGCTATATATCACTTAACCAAGATAACCTAGAATTCCAATTATATTTAAGTGATGTAGGAAACATTCCCATGGAATAGATAAATGTAAAGCTATGAAGCACCGACACTAACATGGGCATCAAACACAACACTGACATGTAAACACCAGTAATAATTTTAAAAAAATAAAGTGATTGGATGGTACTACATGTGTCAGTATTGTGTCAACATCATACACCAAACACACCTTTGATCTAACATGTCACTACTACATAGATGTAAAGCAACCATATGAAAAAATAATAATTAAAAAAATTCCATAACAGAATTATTTCTTATCATTTTAATGGTCAATGTAACTTCCAAATCCCGTTGATGCAAAGTTCAAGAAAAACTAAAAACATGGAACTGATGTGTAGTTATTCAAAGCCAAGAAAGAGACTTTCTTATTTACATTCTAACTAACAGGTATGCAAAGAAAGGAAAATGTGATTGAGGCAAGAGGGTACCGGGGGGTTGCAATAACTCAGAGCAAATCCTCACTCTTCCCAGCAGCAATTTTTCAGTTCAGCATGCCTACATTATATACGCCATGATCAGAAATTTCATCATGGAAAAAAGAAAGATGCAGACTTTAACAAAGAAAACCAAGAACCCAAGCAAGAATTAACGAGATCAATGGATAAAAAAAACAAAAATGCGATCACAGAGCGGAAAGGTTCATTTGGGTTAGGGAAAATTGAATTGAAACTGGGAAGCATAAGATCATCAAATAATAATAATAAAAAATGAATTGCATATAGACGTAATCTATTACCAAGGGCGAATAATTCCGGATCGGAATGCTAAACGTGAAAATTGTCTTCCTAATTCACAATTTCTATCTCTCTAATCAGACATCAATTTTCGCCATTCCGTTTGCTGGATTTATCTGTTTGTTTTCTTCGTCTTTCTTTTTCTTTTCTAAGATAAATTTTGGATTTTTTTTTTTGGGTGATTTGTTTTGAATTTTTTGGTACAACGAGTGCTTTGTTCTATGTACGTGGAAATGTAAATAACTAATAATACAAATACAAAATAATCCAAAGTGTTAAATAAATTTCCTTTTTTAGTCCTAATAATTTTTTTCCTTCAATTTTTTTTTAAAATATAACTTTTACTAATTACAGATGTGTTCTTTCATTTACACTCAATTAAGTTACTTACATTCCAAATTTACTTAAAATTAAGTTCATATATGCATGAAATGAATTGGTTCAGGTACCTACCTCATTTAAGTGTAATTGGAAGAAAGAGAATCTGACCACAGTTTAATACAAAGTGAGTTTTTATAATTATTAAGACTAATTCAAGTAAGTTTTTATAATTAAATGTCATTATTAGTATCTAATATTTATTTAATATTTTAATTTAGAGTTATAATAAATTAATAAATATGAACGTTTGAGATAATCAAGTTTGAATTTTGAAGAGAACACTTCTTAATCAAACTTTATATAACTTCGTGCTATATTTTAAATTATTGGAGTCACAATTTTTTAAAATACAGATGATTGAAACTAAAAATAATAATAATTAATTAATATCTTAAAATTTTAACTAAAATGATAAATAACAAAATTATGAAATTTACAAATTAAGTTCAAAAAATAACGAAACATATAAAAAAAAAAATTTAAACACACCGCCTCACCGTGTT
>JBBPBR010000004.1:67439956-67456352 GCA_037974775.1 Cicer pinnatifidum | reverse complement strand
TTAATAAATTAAAGATAAAAATGAATAAATATATCTAAATTTATTATTTTTTATTATGTGTTTAAAATTAAAATAATCAAAATTTAGAAAATGATGGAGTAGTAGTTATCAAATGTCAATCAATTTCTTAACCCTTTCCTCAATCAAATCAAACTTATAATCTTTTTTTAAAAACATTTAAAAAATTATAATAATAAATATAAAATTTAATTGTAGTTTTTTTTATTTATTAAATTACAAAATTAATAATTTTGATAATTCATTATGATTTTTTAATTAGGATTTGACATGTTTTAAATAATATAACATATGATACGATAATGAAAAATAATTAACACTTAAAAAATTACAATAAAATTATGTAAAAATTTAACTTTTAACTTCTATTTTTTTTATAATTTAATTAATAATATATAAATAATTAATATATCTAGATAATTTTATATCATAAAATTATATACAACGTTATTTAAAATATTTTAAATCTTCATTTTTTGAATTTGAGTTTAAAATTATAAGGGAAGTCAAAACTATCTATTTTTAAAATAAATAACTAATTTTATAAATTAATAAAATTAAATAGACTAAAACTACAATTAAAATTAAATATAAATCATTAAAATATTTTTGTTTGTAAAAAAAATAATAAAAAATCTTACGGACATGTATTATTTTATTGTGCCCTTACAAAGTTACAAGAAGGTTATCTGTTTGGACGAATGAAGGCACTGAATGCATGAGTTAATGGAGCATCAGAAAAGCTATTTGAGATGATCAATTGTGGGAAATTGAGGGTCACCCCTCCTACTACCTCCCTTAACTCTACACATTCATACAAACGTCCTTCTCCTCTATTGTTTTTTGCTTCATGCCTTCCAAACTTTGCCACTCATAACATTCCCTTCGTTGCTTCAGCTTCTTCCGTTTCTGGTTCAGGTCCTCACTCTTCTTCTTTATTTCTCAAATCTATACTTCTCAATTGCTGTTTTTTTTCTTTCTCTTAATGTAATGTTTATGTAACTGCCTACTTGTATCAGTTAAGTATATCCCTTATTGTATAATTGCTATAAGTTATAAGATGTTTTTCTAAGCTATTCTGAAGAGCTTACGTAAATAAGCTGAAAACGGCTTATGGACGTGTTATCCCAAATAGTATCAGAATTGCTTATACTAGTAGATAAGTTAAAATAAGTCAATTTAAGTAGGTCTTTCTTTAATGAGCTACTTATATTATGTGATTTGTATGTTCATGTTGAAACCTTTTTCTTCAGAGCAGTTGTTGGATATGGGATCAAAGAAGAAAAGGAAAGAGATAGCTGGAATAGATCAAGAAGATTTAGTGGATCCAAAGCTTTTAGCTGATCCAGATAGTTATTTTTGTGAGTTCAAAGGAGTGCATATACACCACAAGATACATGATGCTGAATCTCAGACACAAAGCATTTTCCAGAACCAGACTGGTGTTTCTAATCAAATCAACAAGCTGTGTTTGCCTATGATTCTGTTACATGGATTTGGAGCCTCAGTTTTCTCTTGGAAAAAAGTTATGAAGCCTTTGGCTGAGGCTACTTGTTCAAAAGTTTTAGCTTTTGATAGGCCAGCCTTTGGATTGACATCTAGGGTAAACTTTTCTTCTGAAACAGGAGACACAAAACCTCTAAATGCTTACTCCATGGCATTTTCAGTGCTTGCTACCTTGCACTTCTTTGATTTATTAAAAGCTGAGAAGGCAATTTTAGTAGGGTATGTGAATGTTCTATCTCTTGTTTTGCCAAGTGCCTTTATTTTTTACATGGATATTGTCAGGCAACTTTTTATTTTTTGATATAATGGTTAGGCAACTATTAAGAAAGACCAAGAGATTAATGAGTTGAATATAAATATAGGACCAAACATTATGGCGTTATTTGATCCATGTACCAGTCCCTACTTAGTGGCATAAAGCTTGGTTGTTATTGTTATATAATTGTTAGGCAACTTCCGTCAATCTAAGTTGAGCCTGCTTGCATCTGTTGTCATAAGTTGACATTTATATAGGTGATCTTAAGTTGAATCCCTGCATCTAGATATGTATTTATCTGATATTCCTGATTGCTACTGTTAGGATATATAAATAATATCACAGAATATATTGGTTTATCTCCCATGATCAGTTTTCAACCTCAGCATATCTTGGATTATCTCTTAGGATTAATATTCATATCTCTTACTTATTATAATTTGTTGTTTGATTTCTCTATTTATTTAGGATTGAGTCTATGTATCCCTATGAATAAGGATTAATGTTTAGCCTTTTTGTCAACCTATTGTGAAGTCAATATTAAGTTATTATTATTTTCTCTCATTTTATCTAAAATTTCACAACTTCAACATTTACATGCCAATCCTAAGTGTTAAGAGTGATTATCTATAGATTTATCTTTCTATCTTATCATTTTGAGGTAGTAGACATGATATATGGAATCAGACTAAGGAATTCCCTCTGTTGGCAAATGAAACTACATATTTTTCATGGCAATCTCTTTCCTTTTTCGTCTTAAACTTCTTCTCCATTGAAATCAAATGTTAAAACTATATAACTGGTAATATTATCAATGGAAAAAATATATATTCTCATATGAATCTGCACTGTAGTTTCTTTTTTCTTAGAAGTTTACAAAATGATATGCCAGGCACTCAGCCGGTGCACTTGTAGCCGTTAATACATATTTTGAAGCTCCTGAGCGGGTTGCTGCTATCATCCTAATCGCCCCAGCAATTTTCGCGCCACTAACTACACCCAAACTTGTTAAAGAGAATCAATCAAAAAAAGATAATCAAATGAAAGAAGACAACAGTTCTATCAGAAAAAGTCCAATTGTTGGACTTTACAAGTTGTTGTCCAAGATTGCCAAGAACATTGCAATGGCAATAACAGGAATGATGAAGCAGATGACAGATGTGCTCAACTCTCTGTATAGGAAACTGTTATCAACTATCCTGCGTTCTTCCCTTGCGATAATGCTGGTAATAAATTTGTTCATGGCTAATGTAATTAATACTAAATAATCTTTGTTCCAGTTACATCAACCTTGTTGGTTCAATCATTGTTGGAAAATATATAATCCAAGAGAAACATGGAATTATTGACTCAAATACAATCTGGTTACATATAGTTCGCTACATAAGGAAAAATCTGGTTACATTGTTTGTTGTTGAATACTATTTTGTGCATTTAAATTTCTATCTTTAGTTTGATTACAATTCTTTAGCTGACACTGTCTATAATTTGTCACAACCACTGGACTGATGGCCCTTTTTTTCATATGAATCTCAGTTAAGAATGGCAATTGATAAGTTTGGTACCGCTGCGGTTCGAAATTCATGGTATGACCCAAATCAGGTCTCTGAACATGTTCTTAGTGGTTATACAAAGGTAATCTCACAACAGTTTTTTTTTCTTCCTATTCTGTAAATATATTCCTTCATTCATTTTCATCATAATTCTCAAACAATATGTACTCACCCGGATGTTAGCATTGACTGCAGCCATTGAGGATTAAGGATTGGGATAAGGCACTGGCGGAATACACTGCTGCAATGATTTTGGATGAGGAATCTAATACAAAGCCGTCACTTTCTAAAAGACTTAATGAAATATCTTGTCCTGGTGATGTCACTGACCCTACATATAGGTTCATTTGCATAATGACTTGTTTGTGTCCTTGATCTTTTTTTGCTGGTTCTTGTTCCCAATTTTCATGTTGAATCGTTTATCTTTTTCTAATGTAGTGATCTAATTGGTGATATTGTTTGACTTTGCAGTTCTGATTGTAACCGGTGATAGTGACCGACTAGTTCCTTCGTGGAATGCTGAGAGACTTTCAAAAGTCATACCAGGAGCATCGCTTGAAGTAATTAAGCAATGTGGCCATTTGCCACATGAAGAAAAAGTGGAGGAGTTTATTGCAATTGTTGAAAACTTTCTAAGGATGTTTGTGGGAAATTCCAACAAACAATATCTACAACCTGCAATGTGAACTTTGTACAACTCAGGCTTCCCATTTTACTTCACAGCAAATCCGTATAATACAGGAAGATACTAAAGCAATTGATCAGATGGATGGCGATCATTTCAGGGTGTCTTGATTCATACTCATTAAATTCATCAAGCATGAGAGACCAATTGAAAAAAAGCTTGGAAGTGGAAAAGTACCTATACACAATAAAATAAATTTTATATCGCATTATATTGCTAGCCTGCTATAGTCCTCGAAGATATCTTATTTATGTTAAGCTCCCTGAATTTTCTGTAAATCCATTTATAGTATACGCCGCAGGGCTACTATATGCACCATTTGACAAGCAATCTCTAAATTATATATTCAATTTCTGGAAATGGATAACTACAGTAGTTTTTATAATATATACAGTAAAAAATATTTAAGGGCTTGCTTTTTTTGCAGTTTTTAAACAACTGTAGATGATCTTAATCCGTGATTTTGATATTAAGCTACCTTATTTCGTGCCAAAACTGTTAGCGCAGAGCAATTGAGGATAACAACTTCCCTGAAAGAAAATATTGCAAATTTAATTTATAAGTGATAAAATATCTTAATGTTTCAGACCAATGACTGAAATGAATCTCAGCACTTTCTTTGACAGAATAACAATCTTAAGAATGTGGAACCATATACAATGGCCAACACTAATAGGCTGTGTGCAGCCATATAAAATTATTTGAACTGGTTAATGTTTGGTTCTGGAATGAGAATCAGCTTTTATGTTAGCAATAGAATCTCCTACGATGGCATGACATCAAATCCTGGCAAGAAGTCATCACCAAAAATAACAGTACCAGCTGCTAATGCCTCAGCAGTTATTTCCAATGCAACTCCTGGAGGCATCTTTTGACGGTGTTCTTCCCTAGACGGTGGTATGTCTGTGAAGCTTGGAAGCAAATCATCATTTCTTTGGAGAAAAGTGGGAATGTAGCTGACATTAGAGGGTGGTGATGGTGGAGGAGGAGTTCTAGTTCTTGGTGGTTGATAGCTTGGTCCAGCTGCTGCATGGTAGCTTCGTTCACCCACATATTGATCAGAGTAGATTGTAGTGGTGAGTGGCACTGAATAGGAGTTGGGCACATTCGTGTGCTCATGATTTTTTGGCTGCTTCTGTGGGTAAGCTTGCCTTAATCTTTCCTGTGCAGTCCACTGGTTATTGTCGCCGTAATCTAAAAGCACTGTTCCTTCCTTGCTACCTACTGTGAACCAACTTACAGAGATCATGGTAAGAATTTTTTCAAAGAACTAGAAGTAAACTGAAAATCAAACTTGTCATCTTCCTCCTAGATTATTATGTAACTCTTCATTAGTATATTGAAGCAGGAATTGGTTCCAGAAATTGTAGGGCGTCAAGAAGTTGGTCTCTAAAATTAAGAAATGAGCAAAAATGTCTCTAAAATTATAAATTGTTGATTATTTTAGTCTATATGTCACCTTCTGTTGGCAAACATTTCAAGTTAGTCCATGAAGTTGAATATTTAAAATCAAATTGTCAAACTAATTCTCGTATTTGTTAGTTAACACTTGAATGCTACCCAAAAGATAATATGCGACTAAAATGACTGACAGTTTACATTTTGAGGGTCATTTTTGTCAATTTCTTGATTTTAGGAAGTAACCTGATAACTCTGTACAATTTCAAGGACAAAAGTGGACATTCTATAAAAAAAGGGAAACAAAGGTGATACTAAATGCTGAAGAGGAAAGTCAAATTTGTTTTTAGCAGGTTATTATGAAATAATTGCATACCTGTGTGAGAACTTAGTTCTTTCTCTGCATCAGAAATACGAATGAAAATATCGACAAAACCTCTTGGTTTGCTGGATTTCCTCTTTCGCAATTGGTAGCTCTGAACCTCCTTTTGCTTTGGCATGGACACCTCGGAATTCTTTAATTGGTTGACAAGAAACTCTTTCAGACCAACCGATGTTGAGCCATGAAGTTTTTCCTTGAAGAATATGGGGTCTATACTGTAAACTTCCACATTCAACGCCAAGTCTCGGATGTTCAGCGTCGAGTCATCAACAGGAATAGCAAACTTGGTTCTCCAAACAGGATTTGCATTCCCAGAATCATCAACTTTGGTGCAATATTTGCTGTCATGATCAATCCACCCAATAGCATACCAATGGCGCTTCCACAGTGACGTGGAATGATGCAGTCCATGAGCAGATATCAAACAGAATTCGACCTGTATAATCCCCATATGGGATGCAGAAACAAAAAACAAGACTCAAAGGGATCTTGTATCCTTTAAGCTTCTTTAGACAGACAATGGTTACACAGAAAAAGAAACTAATAAACATGCTTTGCTGTATTTTAAAGGCTTCTTTTCTTTTATATCAGAAAATCATTATACTTAAGCTCCATTCAGGGGACACCTTTCTGTCAAGTTGTCAATCTTTTCTTTCCCTGTTGAGTTTATCCTAGGAAGACAGGAATCTCATAATGTTTAAGCACATGTTTCTTTCTTCTTTTTAATTCATGTGATGTTGTGCTTTATATAAAAGACCAATTTAATATCATTTTAGATAAGCTTTTCCACACAAAAAATATCACTTTACATAAAATATAGTGGTTTAATGACAAAAACATCTAGAATACTGGTGAGATGACACTGAAATCTTGAGAAGGTGAATTTACAATATGCTTTGTACAACAATGTGTTATAGAAGCCACAATGTTTCTCGCATTTACAGTGAAAGCATGACAAAAAAATCTTGCAACTGCACATTGTCCCTGCAGAGTTGAATATACACTAGCGAAGAATGACAAAAATAGCAACATTGAAACTCTTCTGGTTGATCCCACGACAATCTTCTTTTTGCTAGTACAGTGAAGCAAATAGGATTCTATATTATTGTCCTGATTTGTAGGGTCTGTCAATCAGAGGTGGGACCAACAATAGATTTCGGCCTGCACATGTTACGGTTTGCTCGCCTTCCTGGGTTGTCGATGAAGCAGTTCTTGTGTACATCATGGTAGTAGAGCTCAAAATGTCACCACCAAATCCACAAGCCTTAAAAAACAACCTGACAAAAAGTTGAGAACATCAATTGTTGTTCAAAAAAGGGATCAAAGTAAAGCACTCTAGAAGTATAATGAACAACCTCTCATCCTCTGAGCAAAGGGCTGCTATGTCATAGATGTCTCTATTTGTAAGCATTCTGCAAAATAGATCATATTCAGATATATGGAACTTCATGTATTGATCTTTAACCTAAAATGGGAAGGCCCATTACACTCATCACCTTTACATGGAAATCAGAGACTTACATTTCAAATAAAAAGCATAAATGTTATTCTCCCTTTGACCGGCATTTAGTGCAAATATTGAAAAATCAAACTGACAAAAATCAAACCAAAACTCTACCAACAAAAACAACGTGACAAAAACTTCATGAATAAGATTATCATCTCATCAACAAAAGGTTCTATCGGTCTGCTATGCTGCATTCTTAAAGTGACTATCTATTTAGTAGAGGAACCATGCAGAAGTATCTAGTACAGAAACCATGCAGATTAGCATTGAATTGAATCATCAAAGAAGAGAGTCAAAAGATGTTTGTTTAATTACATACCTCAGGATTTTTTTAACAATCATTTTTCCAATTCCCATTCTCCGCAGGGATGGAATAACCTGCAAGATGCTGAAGCAAGTTGATACATGCACGCAGGGGCGGAACTTAGTTATGACAGGGGAGGCCACTGTCACCCCAAAATTTTCTTTTTCGGTAAAAATAAGTATACCTACAATGATATTTATCTATAATATATGATATATATAACGAATATCTTGCTAATAATATCAAATTGTGGAGTAGCTTAGTGGTAATGGTGATTTTTATAAACCTTATGTCACTAGTTCAACTCTCCATGATAATAGTTTTTGTTATTTTTAACCGACTATTTTTAATACATCTAAAAACTAGAATTAATTGAAAATATTCCACCACTCCATGATCCACATTAACTTTAATGTATTGAGTAGCCAAAATAGTAAACGGCACATGCCATATAAAAAAGTTGTATAATGCGAAAACATAAAACAAGCAAATAGTACTAAAATTGGTTCTTAAAATGATACTATGCTGGTGGTATCAATCTAGTCTCGAAATTGTAAAATTTTAATAAAATTTGTCCTTTCGACAGTATTTGAAGATACTGTAACGACGTTAAGTTAGTAACATCCACGGTGAATTAGAAAACTGAGTGAATAATGTCAGAGAACCATTTGAAAATAAATGCAATTTGCAATTCTTGGGATCCTTTTGGTACAATTTCAAGGACTAATTGAGGTGTTTACTAAACTCAACTTTTCATTAACAAGAAACAAAAATAATCATGCCGAAGAACCAAGATGTCAAATTCAGGTAGTGGGCTATCAAGAAAAGATGAAAAGTTTATTTCTTTGTTTGTTACTATAAAAAAAATGTTACCATGACATCGTAAATAGAAGCAGTGAGACCACAATCAGAAACGGCACGGCCAAACCCCACCAATAAATCGCTGTAAGGAGAAACCGGCGTGAAAAAATCCACCACAGAAGACGAAGATTTAGGTGTTAAACCATCAAGGTGGTGTGGTTTACAAAAGACAGAGACAAGAACAGAACTGTGAGAAAGAGCAATACGGAGCTTGTTGATATCGACGGGTTGGGTTTCGGAGATGCTGAGGTTGTTGGGGAATCTATGGAAAGAGTGGTTGCAAGTGGAGCAGAGGTGTTGAAGATGTTGAGGATGGACGTGGCGTGGGTCAGTGGAAATGTAAAGTGGGAGAAGGGGTCTCAAAAGATTGTTGTGTGAGGTTTTGGTGATTCTTGTTCTTACCCATTTCAATTCCATGGATTTGGAAGCGGAAACTTGTATTACGTGTATGTGAGTGTAGTGTGGTGCTGCAATTCCCGTTGCCACCATTTTTGACAGGTGCTCTTTCGAATTGGATGGATAGAATAAAACAGAAAGCCAGGTGTACTCTTTCCAATTCCTTCCGTCACTCTTCAATTAATTTCCAAATTCCTTCTCTGTAATTGTGTCTCTTAACTAGGAAAATTTTCATTTTTATTTATATTTTGAAATTGATTAATAATAATTTATGATACAAGTTTCTGAATTTTTCAATTTGAATCTTTTAATTTTCAACAAAATTTATAATACTACTGTAGAAAAAGCAAAATTTATAATAGAAATTATGATTTTTTAGATAATGATTTATAACTTAATTTCTAAATTTATCAATAAATATTTCTTTTGCTTACAAAATTTATCAATAAATATGGACTCAATTATAAATTATTTAATAATTAATTAAAAGACAGTTAAAGAAAATTAAAAAATTAATAATTGTAAGAAAAAATATTTGAATGAAATGATTCGGATCTCTTTTCTCTTAACCAAAGACTCTCAGTTTGAATTCAACCATATAAATGTATCAACGTTAAAACTTTTGATAGAGAACTTTGCACTTATTGTCATCTTACCCGACCCGACTCAAATTGCATGTTATATGCGAAGGATATTAAGTTTACGCACACAAAAAAATTATAGCCAATAACCAAAAAAAACATTAATTAAACATAAATATGTAAACAAACATAGTCAAAAGAAATCAAATGCTGAATTGCATGTTAAATTAAGTCGATGAAGTCGTTTCATCAATCAGTTGTTCTTCTGAATGAGGAGATATACACCATGTCCTGGCTCTACAATCATATTGTATGCAGGAGAATGCTTATAACTAGGAGATAAAGAGAAGCTGAACTTGGAAACAATAAGGGCTAGCACAATCTTTAGTTCAACCATTGCAAAGTTCTTCCCCACACACAAGCGAGTACCCACTCCAAATGGAACATACGCATGTGGAAACTTGCAAGCCTTAGAGACACCCTCACTGAATCTTTCTGGTTTAAACTCATTGCAATCTGGTCCCCAAATTTCAGGTTCTCTGTGCAATGTTGGGATTAAAGTCCATAAACAAACACCTTTTGGAACATTCAGGTTTCCAATTTGGATGTCTTCATATGCCTCCCTTGACACAAAGGCTGCTGGTGGGTATAAACGCAGCACTTCTTGAATCACCATGTTTACCTGTAACCAGTAATCTAATGCTCCATAAATTGTCCAAATTCCCAAAATCAAGTAAGAGTCTAATGATATAATTAGCATGTTTGACAAAGCTAATAAAAATAACTAAGGATATGATTATAAGATTTTTCAGCTTATTAAAATAAGCTCCGAATGGTATGTGAAAACAACCTTCAACTTATGAAAACAATTTAAACACATTTTAATGTTCTATTTAGAAATAGCTATATGATTCTAAATTGCAATTGCAAGTGCAGATGCTGTTATACTGTGAACTTTGGTATTGCGAAAAAATGCGGGCAAATGCCAGTAATGAAACAGCAATTACATTTACGATGTTGTCACAAATACCTCTAAAGCCTTTGTTTTGTGGTCGGAATTGCAATTATGGACCACAACTTAAAACTATATACTAGTAAACACTTGTTCAATAAGTTCTTTTTAAAAAAAAATAAGGACAGGGAAAATTACTATCAACCATTTCAGAATTATTTCCGAAGAGATTTGAACTTTGTAACTAGAGATGACAAAATTAAACTCTTATCCACTGATGCGATACCTCATCGACAAATTCAATAAGATCTTAACCAAGTGTTTACCTAAATGCAATGTTATGTGTGTAAAAATTAAGGGGGTACAGTTTTCAATTTTTCTTAAGATATAGAATGAGAATGACTAGATGTGTATACTTTTAATTTTAAGAAAATCAAAGTTGGTGTACCGTTTTCAAAAGAGGGAGAGAATCTGCATCTGGTATACCATTAGGACAATGTTGAGCTACCTCTGTCCTTATACGATTTTGCCATTCAGGGTATAAAGCAAGAAGCATCAAACACCATGAAGCTGCAACAGCAGTAGTTTCATGACCAGCAAAGTATATGTTTTTGCAGTTATCCACAATGAATTGTTTGGAGAAATCATTCCCTAGACTTTGATCACTCATGGCAGCTTCCAGCAGTAACTGCATCAGATCCTTTTCTGACGATGATGTCTCCGATGAGCAATCTCGCTTCCGTTCCTCCACTAACTCCCAGATCAGTGACTCTATCTCTTTCTCCAAATTTCTTATCTCTTTTTGCTTCTTTGTCCGAAATTTCAGTTTCTCCCTGTCATTAGTTATCATATCAGTCAGTTTTCTAGCTAATTAAACACACAATTCCTTTTATACTACTTTTCAATGTGGAGAACAACACCTAAGTAAGGTTATAAAGATTTTAAACAAAGCTAGTATGAAATTTTATTTTTTGTATCAACATTATGTTATGATTATGATTAGAGTAGATTGACACATGTGCATTGTTCAGAACACATACATTTACCATTAAAATTAATAGTAATGAATTGTATAGTTTAAGAAATAAAGTAAGGCTAATTACACAATTTGCATTTCTTAATATAAGTGTCACAGTTCCTGTCAAAAACAAATGTGTCGCAGTTGAACATTTATGAAATGCAAGAGTCGTGTATATATTAAATTTTATGCAGTGGCGGTGTAAATAATGTTTCACAATGAGTTAATTACAATCATTGAATCACTAAAAATATGAGTTTAATTATATAACCCTTTAAAAGTAATATAAATGATGATTTGTGATTAGACGCAGTGACCGTGTATATAATGTTTACACAATGAGTCATTTACAATCATTGAATCCCTAAAAATATGAGTTTAATTATATAACCCTTTAAAAATAATATAAATGATGATTTGTGATTAGACGACAATGTAAACAAATTTTACATACACAGTTATCAAAATAAATCTATTTTTTTACAGTTGAATTGGCTTACAGGAAACCGGTCTGGCCGAAAAGGAAGCCATGTTTGGACATGATCTTCTGGATGGTTCTAAGCTTTGAGAAAACTTCCTTTCCCTTGGAATAAGAATGTCCAAAACAAACCCTTGAAATAACATCAGCTGAAAAGCTCCTCAAATCAGCATCAACTTTAACTTCAGCTGTAACACCACCTTGCTCCTCAATAATTTGCTCCCACTTTAGTAGTATAGGTTGTGCTGACTCTATCATAAGCCCCACCATACCCTGCCCCAATGCCATGCATTAATTCTACATATTCGTTGTCCCTACCATTTTCCTTTCAGTTATCCAAATATCATTTATGATTTATCTATATATTTAGCCAGAAACAATACTAAGTGAGGTGGTACTTACATCAAATAGGTGGTGGAGCGACATCACTTTCCATTTATGATATTGTCATTTTCGTTTTAATTCAAAATTAAATAATCTATAGACCACTCATAATCATAAAACGTGATATACTTAAGCTTCTCTCATCTTGTAGGGGATAACTTCATACAAATTGAGGTAAATGTAGAGAATCCCAACCCTATTGCTATTCTGCAAGAACATGATTGTGCATGTAGTGTATAATTACTACTAGGCTTTTCTAGTTCTAGATAATTGTTGTCCTTTCTACAAGAGAAAAAAAAAACTAATAATTTATGTTCTAGACTTAGTCTATATTTGCTTCAGCCACACGTTCACCCAAATCTAAGGTGAAAATTGAAGCTTAGTTTGAGAGTTTATAATGTCAATTGTATATCTAAACTAATTTAATTGTAATTTAACTGGAAAGGAATTGGCTCAGGATTGTTGGTACATGTAGGTTCATAAACTCATTTAAATTAATTTGAAGTTGTATGTTGATTTTACGCGGGACTTGGTTTTTTCCAAATAGATAACGAAATATTTATAGATACCTTAACTTTGTCCATGAAGAACTCAGCTGCAACAAGTTTCCTCTGTTGCGCCCAACTATGACCATTGGCTCTCAAAATGCCATTGCCAAGCATTGGTGCAAGTTTGTTTGTTATATAAGAAGGCTTACCCAAATCCAAAGTGATACATTGGTTCATTTCTTTCACTAGATCCGGTTCGTTCACATATAGGTGTTGCTTCATCCCTGTGGAGTAAGTGTACACTAGACCTGCAAATACCAACATTAACTAAATTTATGTTCTTCACTAATTGTTAGAACCCCACCTCCATTTATCATATTTTATTATTTATATATTGTGAATATATTTAGTTTCTCTTTAGTTCCCTCTACCAGATATATTGTTTCTTCCGCTAGAACCAATCCACGTTAGTAACTATCCAATTCAGAAAATGTTGCTTCTATTTGAACATTTTGATACTTACGGTTACTTATTTATATATTGTGAAGATATAACTACATAGGCTACTATTCTAGACAAAAGTACAATATGCTACTTGAAGGATAACAATTATAACAAACAATTACAATTTAAAACATTATCGTTGAGCAGAATCAAGAACACCTTTGTTTTTATTGGAAAAATAGTAGAAGAGACACAAAAATAAGAATACAATAATGGTACATATACGTCCATATTTTTATATATTTATCCAATACTTCCTTTTATCACTAGGATTCTTTTCATATTACTATCATCAATCTATTATATATTTTTCTCTCTCAAGACTCTAGGTGCACACCAATCATTTTCTTAAGAATACAATAATTGAAAGTATAAAAGTATGTATGTTTAATTTAATAAAGAATAATTACTTGAAAAGAAAGATTGAGAAGAATATATATCCGGAAACAGATTCCTGTTACAGTCATAAACCGATTTCAATTAAGCATCAAAATTGTTTTAGATGTGTAATCTAAAATGTCCATCTCAAATCAACGGTGGAAATTGATAATTGTGTGTAACGTCGTGATATTACTATTGTGTGATATGACTAGTGCAAGAATTTGGGTCCATTATATCCCGGTCGATTAATGTCCATTGATTTTTGCTTTTCAAATTCTTAATATCATGATTTGGTCAATCACTTTTAAAGTATAAAATAAGTAACATTAACTATTGATAATCAAATAAAAAAAATAAATACTATAAATCAAATAAATAAATAATATGAACATGAACCTCTGATAATCAAATCAGTTGATATTATGTGAGTAATTATAATATTAATTGTAAAAGAAATCCTGGATATAAGATATTGGGCATATTTTACCGTAGGAAATTAATCTATGCTTTTCCACTTTCCAAGGTTTCCCACTAGCATAAAGATACCAATTAATCCAACGAGGAATGTCCCAAAAAGGACAGTGCTGTCATGTCTAAAAACCTACCAATTTGGTACCAAAGCACTAAAACTATATTCCTTTGCGTTCCCTTTGAATCAACAGACAAACAAACGTGACAAAAACTGTACAAAAATGTGACCAATCGATCTTGGACTGACTATTTATTTAATTTTATATAAAAGAGAGCCAAATGATCAAAGAAAACGAAAAAGTTATACAATTAGAGACATTCTTTAGTATAAAAGTCCAAAAAATATAATGAAAAAAAGTTTAGGAAGATTGTCAGGTGGATTTTCGACTGTAGTACAATCAAAATAATTTAAAGATAGATTGAACCTAATAAATCAATCACTACATTCCTTCTTAGTAAATATGGGTGACTTCCATTTCAATTAAGAGAAAAAAGGCATATATGCCGTTAGTGATTTGGGTGATTTTTGTTAGCAATGACACTTTACATTGCAGATGTTGGATTGAGACGGAGGGTCCAGATTTCAATCCAAATTTTGATGGTAATTTTAATTTTTAGAAATAAAATGAAATACACTAAACTTAACATTTAGACCATCAAACTCCGTCTTAAGCTACCAACCTCTTTATCGCATGAATTCTTGGATGGTTAATAGCATACAATTCTAATCAATGCACTTAGGCATGCTTTCGGCAAAAAGTGAGTAATCGATTTTGAAGCTGTGATTGTGACTTAGACATGCTTTGGGCCACAGTTTTTCCCATAATAATTTATTTTGAATATAATTAGATTCCCTATGTTAATTAACTCAATCATGCAGTGCTATATTTAATTTGATTATTAAAATGAGTTATTAAGTTAAAATTCTTCTAAACAATGTTACATCAGTCATCCTGTAGTATTTCACGTATCGAATCATTACAATTATAGTCACCAAGCAAAAAAATAAATAAATATCAAAATCATAAATTTTTAAATACCAAGACAAAAATTGTGAACAGCTGATTAGAGAAAATAAAAGATAAAAAATTGTGAATAGTAATAAGATTATTTAGTATTTTTTAATCTCCAACCTCTTTGTCATTTAGTTGATTAATTCATTCACCTCAACCGGTAAACCTATCTTATATCTCTGAAATTATTAAGTGTTAACGATGAAAGTGTAAAGAAGAGAGTATACCGTATTGTTTCCTCCAGTGTTGAAAATATGGAAAGAGAGCAGCAGAGTAATCATGTGCCAAAAACTGATCATTAGGTTTGGAGATTATAGGTTGTGATTTGATTCTCTGCATATCAGGTAGATTCCCATGTAGAAAAGAAGAAGATGGAGGCCCTCTAATACCTTGCATTCGTAGCTTCCTTCTAACCCTTTGAGAGTTATACCAAAGATTTCCATAAGAATAAAGTATCCAGGTGAAAATGCCCACAAGAGCAAGTGAAGAAGCTAATTTCATAGCCAGAACCAAAAACACTTCCTCCATTTCTTCCTTTTCCTCTCTCTCTCTATGCTACTCTAATACAGAGCTAGATAGATACACGAACACATTAAAAAAATGAATATTTATATTATATGAGAGAGTAAAAGCTGATTAATTTGTCGAGTTGCAGAGTCTTATATGCATGTATTTGGAATATTTGAGAGAGAGAAGGGTCCACTGGAGGGAGGGCCGATTAAAGACTACATAATTGCGACACGTAAACATTTTGCTTGGAAAGTGGACGCAAGAAACTGTGGATATAATATAAGAAACTGATGATGCAAAGCAAGACCATACCGATTTCAACCCACTCCTTTTCTTTCAATCTATTTTTTTAATCAAATTTATCAAATTTTGTTTTTTTTTTTTTGTCAATCTCTCTTCAACAACAAGAGAAATAAAATAAATATAAATCCAATATGCATCATGGACACAGACCCTGTGTACATCAACAGACTAGTCATGTCATATAACCAATAACCGAATGGGATATATTATTAAATATATATACTTTTTTAATTTTATTACCATTTTTTTATCATATAATTAATATATTGTATATATCACTTTTATTTTTTTATCAAGATGTATACATTTCCCTTGATTTCAAAATAGTAAATGGGAGAAACATTCATTTATTAAACTTAATATAAAAATGAGAAAGGGGATCATCTCACACTACTCGTAGGTATGTGTAAAAGTGAGGGGTAGGTGCGTTTTTGCTTTTTTTTTTTT
>JBBPBR010000004.1:67422254-67439748 GCA_037974775.1 Cicer pinnatifidum | reverse complement strand
TTTTTTTTTTTTTAATTGAGATTTTTCTATAGTAATTTTTATATTTTGCTATCTAGGCTCATGTTTTGGTAGCACATTCTATCAAATCTTTAAAAAATTATAATGCAACGAATATTATTTGTTATTTCAATCATTTTAAAAAATTTATTTTGTCTATTTTGTTCTTTATCATCATCGTTCACCTCATAATATCTTATACTTATATTAAGTAAGTATAATCACACCTCGTATTAATTCACAACTCAGATTATTCTCTCATAACATATATCTTATAATTATTTTATTTTTATTATGATAAAGTCACTAACAAGATATGTTTTTTGATTTGTTGAATTTGTTTTTTCTTTATAGTTTATATATTTTACGTAATTTGAGTTCACGTATGTGTTAAATTGTGCATTGAACATAAACTTAAATCATATATCCTTATATATTTTGTGAGTAATTGTAAGTATTGAGTTCACGCACCTAAATTTTTTTTACAGTGAGTAGAGAAAATATGTATTTGAACTCATTTCACACAAATGTATGTTAATTGAGTTCGCATACATGCACTTGAACTGAGTTCGAGTACGTGTAAAATTTCACAATTAGTAGGGGAATTGCGTACTTGAACTCAATTCATATAAATGTATGTAAACTGAGTTCACGTACATGTACTTAAATTGAGTTCAAGTACTTGTAAAATTTTGCAGTGAGTAGGGAAAGTACATGCTTGAACTCAATTCATGTAAATATACGTAAATTGAGTTTATGTACATGTACTTAAATTGAATTCACGTACATGTACAAAAACTGAATTCAAATACATGTCAAATTTTGCAATAAGTAAGATAAATGCGTACTTGTATTTAGTTCATGTAAATGTAAGTAAACGGAATTCACGTACATATATTTAAGTTGAGTTGAAGTACATGTAAAATTTTGCACTAAATAGAGGAAATGTATATTTTAACTAATTTAACGTAAATATACTCCGTTCAAATAAAGTTGTGGGTTTCACATTGAAAGAGGAAAAGAGAAGAAGAATTATCAAATTTGATTTAATGACAAGGACAATTTAATCTTTTAAACAATGACAATATGTAACTAGCGAAAGAAATAGTCTAGATAACAGGATTATTAATTGTTAATTCTTTATTTAAATTTTAATCTCAATTTATTATAATTCCTCATTTGTAAAAAAGTTCTTAGCCTTTGTTTCTTTACACGGTGGCATTGGCTTAATGCGCAATGAAATAGATGCTAAACATTGTAAATTTTACATTAACATATATTGGAATATGATATTTATTGTTAGAAAATGTGTTGGAGAAATAAAAAAAAATGTTGAGTAGACTATCATATATATATTTCAATTGACATAACATAAGGTGTGGTTTGGTTGAGAGAAGAAAATAAGAAGAAAAAAAAATATAAAAAAAGAGAACGAGGTAAAAAATATAATAAAGTGATACACACAAACTAATAATTTAAATATTGATACGTGATATAAATATAGTTAGTTTAACAGCAACAACAAAAATAAGACACAAAGCAAGGGTAAGTGTGGAACGTAAAAAAAAAAAATAGTCTTTATCCAGTCATGGACTCTATGGCTATATATCTGTTTTATCTAATTTTATGATGTGTCAAACTAAATAAATATTGCATTTATCTTATATTTCTCTCACTTTTTTGTCTATCTCTCCCTTATAAATTACCGAGACTCTTAATCCACGTATCTTAAACTAGTCATAACTTTTGTGGAGGATGAATAGTCTAAATGTGGAAAAATATTTTCTTAGTGGAGTAAGGATCTAATAAGAAAGTTATGATCAAAGGATAATTTATCAACGACTATTTTATGTTTGTATTGATTCAAGCTTAAATAAAAATAATTTTTTATTTTAAATAATTTAGAAATTTTTAAAAAAATTATTTTTTGACTCTTGTTTGTTTACTATTATAACAAATATTTTTAACATATTTTTATACAATTTTATAAAAAATATTTTTTTTAAATTACACAATTACCATAAAGGACATAAAAATTATTTTTTAATAATTTAAAAAATTACGAAAATAAATTCGAATCTATATACACATATCAAACTACATGACACTCTATCTATATTAATTTATTTGGTTTTTCTACACGTACTAATGTACATGATGTATATATATTATATTCAAATTTCTTTTATAAATTTTTTTAAAATAATTTAATTTTATTGTTATCTTGTAACAATTCTTTCATCATTTTTTTTAAGTGAGCAAAAATATTAAATTATATATTTAAAACAATTGATAAAACCTATCATTAACCATAGACATATCCATATATATTGACATAAATATTCATGAATTTTATTCCAATTGTCTAGATCACGCGGTACACATGTGGCAGTCGTTTAAAGTAAATAAACTATATGCATACTTTATTTATATCAATATGATGTGAGTCCACTGATGAAATAATGACAACATAGCATGACCTAATAGAAATTAGAACAACAACATTAGTAGGAACTAAAACAGTGTGCTGCAAGTTTAAGTTTCATATATTTTGTAAAAGTTGTTGTATATTTAAAAAATGTATAAAGTGAAATATCATTAAAAAAATTATTTTTTTGTTATTGTAAATTTGAAAGTGAAATATTAATGAGAGATAGTTGATCTTTGTAAATTAAGTAATATAATAATGAAATCTTTCAGTAAAAGTTGATTGAATATTCTAAATTTGAGTGTATAAAGTGAATTTGTTAAAATTTTAAATTTAATTGTCATATATTTACAATATAATTTTTGTTAATACATCATAATAATTTGTGAATATGATTATAGTGTAATTTTGATAAAAATGTTAAAAATTCATGATAATATAATAGTTGCAATTGACAAAAAATATAAAATTAAATCCTTAAATTTTATCATTGGAGATGTTCTATCAATAATTTTATTGTTATTAAAATAATTAAAATATAAATAATTAGCATTTAGATTTAATTAATTTGTTTGAGTAGAAGATTAAGTGGGTTGTAACTAGTAAAATTTAGTTGAATGTACAATAAGAGATACACCCCACTTAGGTGACACTGTGAAAAGTGATAAATAATTGAAATGAACAAAAATTAACAAATTGTATTAATAGATAATACAATATTTATTTGAACACGTGTGATTGCTTCAGATTTCTTATTATCACGATCAACGGTAGTTTATTAAAAATAATTTGTAATTTAAAAAATATATTGCAGTATGACAATACAAATCAATATTTAATTTACTCGGTAAAAAGTACATAGTAGTTTCAAAATTTTCACAAAATATTTTGGTCCGCGCACAACATTTATTTAGCGCCAAAAAATAGATGTCAAATTTAAGAAAGCGGGCCTTAAATTTGGGCCTGCACTGTTAATTTAATACGGCAGACATAGTACAATCTATCGCGCTCGGATACGGTCTGCTCATTTCATTGGTTTTTTATCTTTATTTTAATTATTATTTTAATAATTTAATTATCAACATTAGCAATCAGTGTCAGAGCTGAATTCGGAGTTGAGAAATTTTGAAACGGGATCGACGCCCATTGAAATTGGTGGACTCGATTCTTCTTTCTCTTCTTCCTCTTCTCGTTCTCGTTCTCGTTCTCGTTCATAACACTCACACAGTAACAGTACCCCTTCTTCCATTTTGGGGATAAAACAAAACCCTAATTCTCGTTATTGCAGATGGGGGAGCTGTTACTGTAAGGTGAGTGAGTGGATATGGAAAGTGGGAGAAGAATCACGGTGAGCCCTAGGCCTTGCTGCGGCCGACGAATTATTGCGAAGAAGAAGACCGGTCGCGGTGGAACGGTGGATGGCTTCGTCAACAGCGTTAAGAAGCTTCAGAGACGAGAAATTAGTTCAAAGCGTGATCGCGCTTTTAGTATGACCGATGCTCAGGAGAGATTTCGCAATATTCGGTTGCAGGTTCCGTTTTCATTTCTCTTTTCCCCTTTTTCATTATTGAGGTTTTGCTAGTTAGGTTAGGGCTGAATTGAAACATTTACGTTTTTCTTTTACTCGTTTCGATCCAACTTTAAACTTTAGGCTTTAGTCTTGTGTGGTATATTTTATCATAGTTTTGAAGCTATAGAAGCTCAAATGTATTTGCAGAAGCTAGTTTTGTTTGTTTTTATTATCTTAATTTAGAATTGAGCTAAGGAGGTTTTGATTATTAATGGGTTTCGTTGTGTTTCTTGGATATAGAATATTGTAGAACAGTTGTTTAAGCTTTGCCACATGCTTGTATTGTATACTTCAGAGTAAAACATGGGGCGTGTTACGAAATGTGACAATAGGAATTGAAAAGTAGCGTGGTTTGAAAATGTGATTTTCTTAGAGTTTAAACTTGTTGAGGTTATTATATGATCGTTGCATATGAAGATTGGGGAATTTTGATTTCCTGTAGTACTTTATTTTTTGGGTGAAATGATTTCATGTATTACTGTTAATTCGTGGATTTTTTTTTTGTGGTCTTAGCAATTGCAGTTCCACCCTTTTGTGTTTAGTGCAGCATTTGAAATGATTGCTTCTAGTTGTCTAATATAATAGTTGCAAATCATTGATGTTGAAGATTCCTTTGTTGCTCCTGTTTTTATTAGTGAGACATGTATTTTGCTGTAAGTATGCTCATTTCCCTATCTTGTTGTGCAATGTCTGATGAATTTATTTATAGGAAGAGTATGATACACATGATCCAAAAGGTCCTTCGTCTGTGGTGTTGCCATTTCTGAGAAAAAGATCAAAGATTATTGAGATTGTGGCAGCACAAGACATTGTTTTTGCTCTTGCGCAATCTGGTGTTTGTGCAGCATTTAGCCGAGGTAGAATTATTAACTTGTATTTGTATGCCCTCCAATTCTGTTTGCAACTTATAATAGATATATTATAGGAGTTACATGTTTCAATTGTCTTATGCAGAAACCAATCAAAGGATATGCTTTTTGAATGTCAGTCCCGATGAAGTTATAAGGAGTCTCTTTTATAACAAAAATAATGACTCGCTTATCACAGTTTCTGTCTATGCATCAGACAGTTACAGTTCCTTGAAATGCAGAAGCACAAGGATTGAGTATGTATAGTTCTCTGTTGTTTTATAATTTATAGCTTCACTCTCCTCACTAAGTAAAGAAGGCTGATAAAACCAAATCATGATCAAAGATGCAATAACTAAAAACAAATGAATAGCAATAATTGCATTTCCAGGTTTTAGTTGTTGTATTCTATCCTAAAATTATTTTGTTATTCAGATACATTAGAAGGGGTAAACCAGATGCTGGCTTTGCTCTTTTTGAATCCGAGTCTTTGAAGTGGCCAGGTTTTGTAGAGTTTGATGATGTAAATGGGAAGGTACTCACGTACTCTGCTCAGGATAGGTAAATATTTCTGTCCTGAATTTTTTTGCCAGGGTATAGTTACAAAATATATCAAGTTTTCTTGATAGTGATACTTGCCCTTTTTTTTCTCCTATAGCATATACAAGGTATTTGACCTGAAAAACTATACAATGTTGTACTCCATTTCTGATAAAAATGTTCAGGAGATTAAGATCAGGTAACTTTTCTTCAATTCATATGGATTTTCTTTCACTTGTAAAAATTTATGTCATAGACGTGGTTTATTGTTGGTCATGCACGATTTTCTGAATTAGTGAAATCATATCATATAATCATTTTCTCTTTTTAATAATATCAGTCTCTCTTCTTTTCTTACTTTCTTTGAGTAGTCATACTTTATTTACACCACCTTGTTTTTGTTTGATGATTTCTTGTGATTAGTCCGGGGATCATGTTGTTGATTTTTGCCAAATCAAGTAGCCATGTCCCACTTAAAATCCTTTCAATAGAAGATGGTACTGTTTTGAAATCGTTCAATCATCTCCTTTATCGGAATAAGAAGGTGGATTTTATCGAACAGTTCAACGAAAAGCTACTTGTCAAGCAAGAAAATGAAAACCTTCAAATTCTTGACGTAAGTAATTTTCTCCTTTCTTGCTTTGTATACTCGGCTCTACATCCAGTTGTCTCACTTCTTATAAATTTTAGGTGCGGACTTTTGAGCTTACAGAAGTTAGCAGAAGTGAATTTATGACACCTTCAGCATTTATCTTTCTATATGAGAACCAATTATTCCTCACATTTCGGAATCGGACTGTGGCTGTGTGGAACTTCCGTGGAGAGCTTGTTACTTCTTTTGAAGACCACTTATTGTGGCATCCTGACTGTAATACAAACAACATATATATAACCAGTGATCAGGATCTTATCATATCCTACTGCAAAGCTGATTCTGATGATTCACTATCTGAAGGAAATGGTACTTTCCCTATTTTAATCCTTTTATGTTCCTTTATAATAATGCACCTTGTGTGAGACATTTTCTGAAACTTGTTGCTTAGATCACCAAACCTGAAAGTCAATTTAGGTTTGGATTAGCTTTTGGCATGTGTGAGCTTTTCAATTAAGATATGCATTTGAGTTGTAACTAAGGAAAAACACTTGATAGGTTTATAGGTGGTTATGAAGAAAGAAGATGAGAGCTTTAAAAATTGTTAATTTGCAGAAACTCATTTCAATTTATTTAAGTTATTAGAGATTCGTAATCATTGTAGGAATATTTCAAATTTATTTTCCTAAAGTATTTATTGAAAAGTTTGTCCAAACTGATTCTTAGCTAATTTTTTTCAGGTTTTGACTTGATCTGTGCAAAACATAAAATAGAATAGCAAATCACAATAATTAAATAGGCTGCGATGTGTTTTGAGATAATTGTATGTTGTATATCTTTTGTTGTATGGAGCACCTATCTTCAAAAGTGCATTACTAACAGGCTCTGCTTTTTTTATGCAGCGGGTTCCATCAATGTCAGCAACATTTTATCTGGCAAGTGTCTTGCCAAAATAAGAGCAAGCAATAGTTCTCCGATGGACGACAAATGCAGTTGTTGTGACAGTTCTTCAGGTGGAAGTTGTAATTCAAGAAAGCGAAAGCATGTCTCCAAAATGAGGAGCACAGTTGCCGAAGCCTTGGAAGATATTACTGCTCTTTTTTATGACGAAGAGCGCAATGAGATCTATACTGGTAATAGACACGGTTTAGTTCATGTCTGGTCTAACTGATGTATTGTGTTAATTTTACTGTGGCCTCTTGTTTTTTTATTGGCTTTTCTTCACGGGTAAGTTGATCATCTTGATCTGTTGTAAGAACATTCAGAAGCTGTAACACCCATTAAGTGTCTGTATCATTCAGTTTTTCTCCTTGTTATGTGCGAGTTTGTTCCGTAGTTGGTAAAAATCTGTATGAAGTGCTATGATGGTAAGTGGTTAATCACGAGATGTTGCTTCTGTTGTAATCTATCTTTACATTAATGAAGCTGGTTCCATGGACCAAAATACGTTGTGAACAATGCCAATCCTCTGCCTAATTTTCCCTTTCGATTTGTGGCAAATGGTGGGAATTCTTTTGCACATGACATGGGTTGTAACTTGTAAGGGCCGCTATGCCATCTACGCGGTAAAGGTACAAAAGCAATCAATAATCAAACCAGTAGTGGAATCTTTACGATTTGCCAATCTTTTACCTGACCTAGTCACAGCAAAAAGCTGACGGAGAATCTGTTTAGTACCACTTTGGTTTTGGAGTGGATTATATAGAGGAAATAATTTTTAACATCTCTTAACAAATTCAATTCACCATAATAAATACTACTATAATAACATTAGCAGCGAAACTGAGAAAAAATGATATATTTGGTACAAATTACATACTAACTTCACATTTGCTTATAGTTATATTTATTATAAGCAAAAGTGCTCTAAATTATAGTTATATTATAAGCGTCTAAATTACATTAACAAATAAAATAACTAACTTCACACTTATTATCACCAAATTTGGTTAAATGTAATTTTTTTTATCTCTAGAAAAATGTATATTTTTTAAAATATCTTTCACATTTATTATCACCAAATTTGGTTAAATGTAATTTTTTCATCTCTAAAAAAATGTATATTTTTTAAAGTATCTTTAATGGATGAACATTATGTTAGTACGAGTGAAAGGAAGAAAAATGTAATTGGAAGTAGGGATTCCATCAAAGATATTCATTCAAATTTCTTTTAATCATCGAATAAAGTTGGTGAATAATTTATTTCAATAACATGACTGCAAAAAAAAGAATGTCATTTATATAAATTTGATTTGTAATAATAAAAGAGTCATTAAAAAATAAAATTTATATTAATTTACGAGTATTTTTTAATAGACATTAAATATAATAAAAATAAAGATATATAATATTTGTTTATATTTAAAGAAAATTGAATATCTTTCTATTTTTGTGTATGTAAATTTAAGATATCTTTTATGCACAACAATAGAGATCAATTTTTTGAGTTGAGTAAAATCATAATGAATAATAAATATTTTTTTTCATAAGTTTTAACATTGTTACATTTTGGAATTGAATTGAAATGCCACCTTTTATTAAGCTGAAAATATCTGAATCATTCTACGGTTTCTACTCATGCCCTATTTGCAAGTTATCCCTTCTAAATAAAATTACGGGTGTATTTAGTAGAATAATAAAACTGTAAAGTGATCAATATGTGGGGACTCTGCGTAAAAAACTGTGGACAATTAACACTCAAGTAGTACAAAAGGCAATCTAATCGCGTTATCATTAATCATAATTAAAGTTAAGAAAAACTTTCTAATAGTTAGTTATATATTGCATAATAAAGTATTAAATATAACTAGAATAAGAAGTATCATTTTAATAGTTAAGATAATTAATTTGATAAATTTTTTTTTAAATATTTCATTTTTTAATATGTGGGAAAAAACTTAACCACACTCATTATAAGAAAAAAAGAGTAATATTTATATATTAAAGATATAAAATTATATATAAAATCAACATCACAATAGTCTATAAATATAATTTTAAAGATAATTATTATAATAAAATTTAAATATGTTTAATGATCAAATAATTGTGATTAATAATAATAGTATAAATTTATATTAATAATATATATGTAAATATTTTTAACAATCAAATAATTGTTATTGATAATAATATAAAAATTATTTATTTTGATAAAATATATATATAAATTAAATTCAAATAAATAAATGAATGAATATGTGAAAAAACCTTACAAAAGCATATATAATATACTTATATAAGTCATGAATTGTATAATTATTGATAGATGAAAATTACAATAATTAAATTAATGATTATTATTAATTCTCATTGATGTTATAAAATTTATTTACGCTTTTAATTTAAAGTTTTTTATATTAATATTAATAAATCTGTCATTCATATAATATTAATACTAATTTTAATATTAACTTATGTGTAGATATTAATATTTTTTTTATTATATTAGGGAAGTGGTTAGCTACATTTGTTTTCAGATTGAGGGCATGCATCGGAAATTTACGAAGGTGGACAAATTATCGGTTGAAAGTTTATTAATTGAATAGAATAGAATAAAAAATTGACGAGGAACATGTTTACATGTGTGGATCTGGAAACCCCCAATGCACGCGTGTTATGCATTTGGTTAAGGTGAGAAATTGTCGTTTATTTCGATGTTCTCAATCCAATCTCTGTCAACCTTGATTTGCCTCGCAGCCTATTCAAAATAACACCCACATACCTAAATTATTTACTCCACAAGATATTCATTCATAACGGATCAATCTATGCAAAAAAAAAAAAAAATAATCAAAATTATAATAAAAACAATAATTGAAAAAAATAATACAGGATATGTTATTTAATATATTTTATTTTATTAGTTAAAATACAGATGAGTTTTATTAAATTAATGTGATTTACATATTTAGATAGAATTTATATAAGTTTTAATTAATTAAATAGAGTATATTGAAAAAATATGTATTATAAAGTGTATTGTTAATTTTTTAATAATTTTTTTATAGAATAATGATAAATGAAAGAAAATATTTATTGTTACAACAGAAAATATTAACAAAAGAAAAGACATATATGTATCATTTTGACTTGATTTGAATATATCGATCTACTAACTTAATTGTTAGTTCTTCCATGTTAACATTGCTAAAAAATTAATTTTATGTGATTTCCGTTCCTAAAATTGTGAAGCCTGATTAAAAAGGGAAAATGTTTGAAAGAAAAGAGAAAGTATTTAAAATATTAGCAATATTATTATTATTATTATTATTATTATTATTATTATTATATTATTTGTTTAAAAGAAAGAAGTGAAAAGAAAGAAAAGTGGTGGAGGGAGCGTGAGAGGTACGCGTGGGGTAGAGTAGAATGAAAATGAGAATGAGAATGAGAATTTGATGGTATGCGGTGAGGTGAGGCTGATCGTGGTAGTGGTGAAGTAACGCGGACCACAACTCACTCTGTCTTTCTCCACTCACTCACTCACTCACTCACTCGTAGATTCCACAAATTGCAACCAACACCTTCCTGAGTCTCTCACTCTCACTTTCAACTTCAACACTCTTTCTTTTCAAGATCTCTATCTGAAAACTCGTTTTCAGATCTCAACCGTCATTTAAACAAGAGGTAATAATAGTTACATCAACTTCCAACTCTTACTTTCCTTTTACTTCATTTACTTATCTTCTGTTACACTTCGATTTCACTGCGTTTCAAGATTTCCTTCCTTATCCACTTCATTGCAATTCACTCTACTCTTTTTCCGCTTCTTTCTTTACTTTTTTTTTTCCCCCATTCATACTCGCTAGATCTGACTTCATTTCACAACCATTTCCAACTATTCATTTTTTCTTTTTTAATCTCGATGTATATTACTTTCTAATAAGCGATTCATGTTCGAATAAACATTTTATTATGAGTTTTACTTTTTGGTACATCATCTTAATGGATTGCATATAACTATGCTTAAGTTTGGGCTGTATTTAACTTGTTGATTAATTTATCTGCATTGGGATTGTGTTTGCTTTAGATTTCTATATTTGTATTTCTATTTTCCGATGATGAAGTATGTACTAGTATTGAACAAATTTGGATTATGAAGTGGCATTTGCATGTAGTTTCTCTAAATATGTTTTACTTTCAGGTTCAAGTTAATTTGATTTTCATCTGAAATTTTGGAAATGGGGGATGCAATTGATGGTTATGCATCTTTGGATTATGCTTCAATTAAGATTCTTCCTAATCAAAACAGGTTAGTATTATTGCTGATAGTACTATGTAGGCTTAGAATTGAACCTCATGTGAGGTTTCCAATTTGAAACTAATTTTATCAAATGAACCTATTTTAGTATTATTTTTATGAATTTGTTTTTAAAAGATTTATTGTCTTCCTTTTAAATGTTGTTTTTCTCCCTTTCTGTAATTGATTTTCTTTATATCCTTAGAAAAAAATCTTTTGAAGTAATGGGTTTAATTGCAGAAAGTGATAATTAACTTGGAATTAAAAATTGAAAAAGTGTAAGGGGTGTGCATTTTCATAGCTTGACTAGGGAACAGAGGAACAAAAGAATCGGAAATTTTAAATCCAAATATGTTTTTGATGTCTTGTGTTTAAGAATTTCAAACCACAGCATATTCTGTGCCAGAATTCCAATTTGAATTTTAATGGTAAGTTCCCATTTTGTTCCACCTCTAGCTCCAATACCGTCATTCTAATGGGTTTTATCATTTTCTCACTGAGTTCGAAAGGAATTTTCATAATTAAAGATGAAGTTATCTTTCACTTTGAAATTTTAAAAGTAGATTATATCATTAATTATGAAATCAGCAGTTACAGAAAATAATTTATTAGATTGATGAATATAGTCATTTTAGAGATGTCTTAGTAGTATACATGTGAAGTTGTTCTCTGACAAAACACTTCCTTATGACTTAGTAGCAGGATTTTACTTATAATATGTCATAAACTCAATAACTATTGTACGTATGCACTCTATTCGAGTTATTACAGTACCTCTACAAGTTAGTTCTTCCTTCAGTAGATTCAATTTTGCTCTGAATGAACTGAACCTGTCATCAATGTTAATTTTTATTGTGTTTAATCTGATTTTACTGGATATTTACACATTTCTGTGGATGGTGGTCGTATAGGTATGAGGCATATGTCTGCAAGGGGAATCAATCCGAGAAAGTGGCAACTGGACATTTGAAACATTTATTACCACATTTTCCTGAAATAAATGATTTGCATGCTAAAGGATTTGATGCAAACTTTGATCTTAAATTACCAAAAGATCAGCATGGTGCTGAATGGTTTTCAAAAGCAACTGTAAAAAGGTTTATATCAAATAGTGGTTTATTCTTTATTTTTCTATTGCTTTTTTTACTGCTAGGAAAAATTTACTGGCTCTGATATTATTTTGCCTCTCAGGTTCCTGCATGTTGTTAGTTTACCAGATTCAATAGTTGTCATCAATTCTATCATGGATGAGATGTCTCAGTTGGAAGATTCAAAAAAGTTCCATGTTTCTTTATATGGCAAGGTGATAGTCTGCCTGTCTTTCAATAAATCTAAATGGGTTGTGCTTAGTTTTTGATGGATAGTTGTCTTTTGAAATCAGGACTGTCAGGACCATCTTGGAGGTGGTGAAAGAGGTAAATTTTACTAAATTGTTACTATACTTGCATGCCTCAGCTGTTGGACTTATGGTCTGGATGAGTGGACATTGCAGTGGTACTCCATTGATCTCAATATTTCCATTCATTTTAACTCCATTTCCCACTTTTGGCAGATGGTAACTGCAAAGCGAATGGTGAAGCACCAACTTCCACAGTAATTCCTTTTCTCCAATAGTGTTGAGTGGGTTCATTTTTAAATTTAATTCACACTACTGCCAATAAATCAACTTCTTCAGTTTCAATTATCTGGTGTTTTTCGTTATTACATTACATCATATTTCAACTAACAATTTATTGCATATGGACAGCCTGAAGTTAGCACTGTGTCATCCGATGCTTCAAAGTATGTTCTTATGACTATGATTTACATTTATCAGATATAAATTGGCTGCATCCACTAGTAAGCTTTCTGATAATTTGCTGCCAGGAATGAATTGTTACGAGCAATGGATCTAAGACTCACAGCTTTGAGAAACAAGTTAGCGGAAACATTTAACAAGGCTACAGATGCTAAATGCTCCTCTAAAGATATTACTTATTTAGTGAAATTCTCCCATCATTTTGGTGCCACTAATTTAGAGTAAGTTTCAGACAAATTTATTAATTCGCTCTCAGAATGTGTGATTGCAAGTACGAGTACAAGACTGCGTTTGTATGTTTTATCTCGCACTAAGGACATTGCTTTGCTGTTAAACATGTTTTCCCTTTACTGTGTTTATGTTCTCAGGCATTCTTTGTGCAAGTTTATAGAGCTGAACCAAAAGAGCCAGGATGTTGGTACCTTGAACAATGAAACTACCATGCTTGTGTGTGATGCAACTCATGTGTTACACAATGATGCAAACAGAGCGTTTAAAGACCTTCAGATATCGAAACCTTTAACTTCCGATGCACCAGTTAAGTATGGTGTTTCACCAGCTAAAGCTGCTCAAGTTGAGAGACACAGTTCAACAGGAAGTGAGGGATCTTCTGACTCAAGTGATGAGGACCAAACATCTGCTGAGAGAAGTCGTTCCCTAGTAAGATCTGTAACACCCAGAAGGTCAGCATCTCCAATGCGAAGGGTACAAATAGGAAAAGCTGGGACCCGCCGAGCTGCTGCATTAACTATTAAGAGTCTCAATTTTTTTCCATCTAGAGAGAGACCAATATCCTATAGAGAGGCTTTTGAAAATGGTTGTGAAGGAGAAGTATCAGAACAACCTCAGAAGAAGACAGAAATTGATGTAAGGAGGATAACTGTGCAAGATGCCATCAGTCTTTTTGAAAGCAAACAGCAGGATCAATCTGGCGATATTCAAAAGAGGAAGTCATTAGCAGATGTGTCTCTTGGTGCAAATAAATCTGTATTGAGAAGATGGAGTGCAGGTATGGGGGAAACCTCTGTTCAAGGCCAGCCAGAACTTGCTCCTGAAGATCCTGTTACCGTGACTTCAAATGATGTGATACGTGATGAGACTCCTCTTAAGAATTCTGAAGTAGAAATGGTGTCTGATTTTATTTCTGAAAGTCACAATAACAATGAGATCCCTGACTGCGATGTAAAACCAGAAAGACATGAAAACATAGATTCTTATTCTGCAGATAATCAAGAAGAAACCAGTTCAAAACCAAGAGATGAAACTATCAAAAAGTTAGCAGCTTCAGCGGAATGGAATCAACGAAAGCAAGCAGAGTTCAACCAGATTCTTAAAAAAATGGTTGAAAGTAAGCCTGTTTTATTTGGAAAGTCCCAGCCCAGTAGAAACCAGAAAATTTCATCTGAGCAAAGAGGACGGTCTTATGATCATTATAAAGAGAAAAGAGATGCGAAACTCCGAGGAGAGAAGGTTGGAAAACGAGTAGAAAAAGAAGCACAGATTCACGAAATGCAGAAATTTGTTGATAAGAGGAAGGCTGAAATGCCCAAAAATGTGAGTGCAAGTAAAAAAAGTTCTACAAGGTTACCTCAAAAACCTCTTAGAAATTCAACTCAACCTTCAAATTCCCCAAAGGAAACCCCTAAACCTCTGGTTACAAAAAAAACTTCAGCTAGATCATCATCAATGCCTGCTACTCGTAAGTCTTGGTCAGCAACACCTTCACCAAAGACTGGTGGGACTCCCCCTGCTATGGGTCGTGGTGGGACTTCATCTGCTAGCAGCACCCCAACACGTCGGAAGCCAGTGTCAACGGCATCTGTTCCTCAACTAAGCCCACAAATGGAAAAATCTCAACAGGGAATCAGAAATGAGAAAGAAATTCAGACAAATAATGCCAGGAACCTCAAAAGCACAAAGGAGAAGTGGCAGACAAGTGTCCCAAACAAGAGCAATGCAATCAAAGCAAAAGTGACATCAGATTCTGGAGAAACTGTTCCTTCAAAGACTAGATTAGCTAACAAGGGAACCAAGAAAAGCAGTGTAGTTCCATTGGAATCAAAGCCATTTCTACGCAAGGGTTCTCGAATGGGGAATAGTACTGGTGATCCTAACAAGAAAAAAAGTCCTCCTAAGGTGGACAACTCTCGCAGAGATGGTGAAGATCGTATTGAGGATCAAGAAATTGAGTTGGTTGTCAATGCTTCTGACTCGGCTAGTCGGCATTCAGACGGAGACACTACAACTCCTAGTCATCATAATGCTGCTACAGAATCAGACCCTCAGAATCAGATAAATAACCATTTATTATGTGGTGAGACAGAAAACTTAAATGGGGATTCTAGTGCTGGTGGTGATGTCTTAACATATATAGAAGAATCTTCCTTGAATGTAAGGAATGAAGAAGAATCAACCATATCACCTTCAGCCTGGGTGGAGACAGAAGAGGATCCGGAGCTGCCCAAGCCATGTGAGGATGACACATTTCAGCCTGCATCTCTGGCCAATGCTGCACCAGCAGGGTCAACTAGTCCTCGTGTTCGCCATTCTCTATCACAGATGCTTCAAGAAGAAATTAGTGAACCTGACATTGGTGAGTGGGGAAATGCTGAGAATCCTCCTGTCATGCTATACCAAAAAGATGCTCCCAAAGGTCTGAAAAGACTTTTGAAATTCGCTCGGAAGAGCAAAGGCGATACAGGTTCTACAGGCTGGTCTAGTCCATCTGTTTTTTCTGAAGGAGAAGATGATGTTGAGGAGTTTAAAAATTCTAATAAAAGGAATGCTGACAATCTACTGAGAAAGGCTGCACTCAATGCGAAAAGCTATGGACAACCAAAAAGTTCAGCTCATGAAGGATATGATTATTTAGGTACTAGTAAAATTATCTAGTAGATTCCCTCTTTGGTTTGCTCCTCTCACTTTTTGCCTTTCTGTTTTAATTTTCTTTCTTGCTCTCATTCAAAGTACGGCAATGCAATAAATTTCAGTGTCCTCAATTTTGTTGCAACATTTCTCATAATATCAAATCTTCCCATAACATGTGCTTGAAAAGCTTAAACATTTGATGCTTTCCTTGTGTTCATTTTCATGTCTTTTGCTGAAACTCTTTGCCATCATAACTTCATATATTTGCAACTTAGTTAAACAAGTGATGCTTTTAGTTGTTTAGTACTAAGTTTTTGCTAGAAGTCTTTCTGATTTAGTTATTTCAAGCATATCTTGGTTAATCTTCGTAAATTTTAGTTATAACATCATTGGTACTGGGAACCCAGTAGAGACTGAAATTAATGTCAAAAAGTTTTTGTGCTGTCTTTTATGTTGCACTTGACTGATTTAAAGTTATTAAGCTGTGCTTTTCAGATTGAGACACCTTCCTTCAATATTCTCATAATTTATAAATTTTTGCCATGCAGCAAGAGATGATGCCAAGGGTTCCCACAAGATGCAAGGCGGCCGTGATTCAGGTGCTGCCACAAGAGGTCAGTTGTCACTCCATGACAGACTAAGAGTTGTAATGATTTTAGTTCTCTTTATGCTTTGGAATTATGCATCTTTCTTTTCTGACTAATGGTGATCCTCACTAATTCCTTCCCACATTCATGTTCCAGGATCAAGGTCATTCTTTTCTCTTTCAGCTTTTAGGGGGACTAAGCCCTGAGTCAAAGATTCATTAATGCTACAGGGAACTCTAAGCATTTGACTATGCAATCATCCCAGGAACATTTCCATTTCAGGATTAGTATGGAGTTCTACCTTATTCTCCTGCATGTCTTTCATCAACGACTACTAGATCAGAAATAATTCCCAGAGGATTGGTGATATTTCTGAAACGTAGTGGGGTTGGGTGGAATGTTGTAAATTCATTAAATTGTGTCGAGCTATTCTATTTCTTTGTTCTAAAATTATAATTCATATATCATCTTGCCTCCGCTCCAAGAATTTTTTCATATCGCTGAATTCTTTTTCTAATGTCGTCAACGTTCATTTGGTCGTACGGTGCTCTGCTTTCCATAAGATTATTGCAAATAAGTTTAGAGTTGCCAATAAAGTTCCAAAATCCAAATCTTCATTTAAAAAATCTCCTACTAATTTAATGTTAAATACTCTATTGAAATAAATTTTTTAAAGCTTCAGATCTAATGTTTTGTTAACTGAGGATTTTTATTTTTATTTTTCTATTTTTATTTGAAATTCATTTTAGAAGATTCAAAAGTATACTCTAATTTATCAAGGTTGACGAGTAAGCATACTCGAATATATTAAGGTTAATGAGAATTATTAATTTTAATGAAAAGCAAAGTAAAAAAGTTATGTATAGTTTAGGTTTCAATATAATTTTGATTTTTTATCTTTTATTCACTATTTGTTTTGGTCTTTTATTTTTTTTTAATTTATTTTATTTATTTATCTTTTATGAGTAGTGTATTTCAATTTTTTTTCACTATAATGTTTTTAAATAATTATATAATTATTGTT
>JBBPBR010000004.1:67383927-67422071 GCA_037974775.1 Cicer pinnatifidum | reverse complement strand
AAAGATAAAAGACTAAAATAAATCAAAATAAAGATAAAAGACTAAAACAAATAATAAGTAAAAGATAAATGTCCAAAGTTATATTTAAGCCTATAATCTGGTAGTGAAAGAATTCCAAATTTGAAAATTTGAATACTTACAATTGAAGTTTGAGTAAATAGGTAAATTGATATTCAAAATTATAAATTAGTCAAATTAATTTTTGAATTTTGTAAATTAATAAATCTTCGAAATTGTTAAGTGTCAATCAAGATATTCTACGAACTTTTATTGTTAGATATTTTGATATGACATGTTAAGTGAATATGTAATCACTTCAACTTGACATTAGTGTCATTACAACATAGAGAATTTAAGTTTGTCATGGGCTAATTTGCTAGCAATTAGTTAATACACAATTTCGGACGATAAATTTTAAATTTATCTCAAAGATTATAAAATTTCATAAACAAATTAATTACCAATGAAATGACATTAACATGTGATCAATATAGAGAAGTCACATTTTCAATTAATATCACATAACTTTTAAAAGAAAAAGTTTGTGATCGACAATTTACAAAATTCAACTAATTAATTTGCTCCACAGGTACAACTTCAAATACCAAGTCGGTTATTTACTCATTTTATGGAGAAAATGCAATGGGTCCAACCTGCAAGCAAGGTGACACAGTAGTAACATTTACTCAAAAATGAAAATTCAACACCATAACCTATTTGTGATGAGTAATTAGTGTAATGACATTTATTTATGTCATCTCTAAATAAACATTAATTTTTTTTACAATGACGTGATTAGATCATATTTGATGAATTGACAACAAAAAAAAAGGATACCACAACTAAAGGAAATTGTAATACACAATTACAATCGTGTTTTCCCTTATTAAAAAATAAACTAATCTCACCCATCACAGGAAATAGGCTATCGTGTTGAAATCTTATTTTTTATTTTTTAAGTAGAAAATATCATGTTGTGACCTGTTTTTTCTGTTTTTTTTCCATATAGGCGGCATATATACTAATATACTTGATATCTTATGTTTAATTCCCTTTGGCTTAATGCTTCCCATACTCATGAAACTAGGTGATGAAAGAAAAAAATGCCACGGTTCAATTGTAGTAATAGTGTTATAACTTACACCAATTAACAATTTTCCTTGAACCAAAGGTGTGACAAGAAAAGTAAATATCAGTACCCCCTTCTTACAACAGCAAGCCTCAAACTCCAGCCACAGATTTTGAGACAATCTTTCAAATATATCTCCTCCCCTTTCAATTTAAATTAACTATATCATCAACAAATACACATCTTTGTGAAAGCAATACCAGAACACAACTGAATATAGCAATTCAAAGACTGTATCTTATCTATGAGCAAGAAACACTGACTGCTGAGCTACTTGAATGAGCTTTGAGTAATCTTCCTTGAGGTTGTTGACTATTTTAGATCTTTTATATCAAATGACCTGTCATTTAAGCTGTGGTTGCCGATTTTTTTCTATCATTCTATAGCTCACTGTGCTGGAAAGGCGTTTGGTTGGAGAGGCTACACTGAAAATTCTAAATTTCTCTCCTAAGGTACTGAAGATAGGGAAAGATCAAGTCTGCATGAAGTCCATAATAACGTGAGAAGATACCACCTATTCGACTAATGCTGTCTACAGCACTATCGTCATCCAAGGAAAGTTGGACAGATGAAAGCTTCACAAGTTCATAAGCAATAACAATATCATTAGGATCATATAGCTTCTCCAGAATCTGCAATGGACAAAAGAATGAATTACTTTAGACATCATACTTGGAAAGACTCATTAATTTGATAACAAGACCATGTTGGAAATGCATCCATTCACAACATAACATAATACAACAAACAAAAGATGACTTATGTGTGCATCCATGGCTCTACAGGACTTAATTCAATAACAATTAATCTGTAATTGCAATCGTCAATCATAATTCTCAACAAATCACACAGCCCAAGCTACAATGTTAATATGATCAAATGCACACAACATGTATGGCTTGTACGCTCCAGCACATACATAATGGCTCCTCTCAAAGAACATACAAATCGGTGGGGCATACTAGATCAGGCTTCCCCTCTATCCCAAATGTAGCAGCTCCCCGTTTTTTCATTCCCCTTTCTATATGGCTACATGCACTTGGTTATCACACTAGATCCTCATAGCAAGGCACCCATTATAAAATTAAAATTAAGCAATGCACTATGGTTTGCAGCATTATGCTACAGATAGGGCAACTTTCTGAGCTCCACTAAGAATTATCTATATTTTTACTGCTGAAAGAAGTTACTAGAAAGAGATACAAGCAAACAAAAAATGTCAATAAACAAACTTCTACTCCCCCACCACTTTGTTTTTGTTGTAGTGTGGCAGAAACCAGCCAACCTATAAGGTAGCAGGCTTGTAAAATAAAATTTACCTGAATAGATGCTTTACAATGATCCACAGATAATTGTAATTCTCCCACTATACAGAAAGCTTGGGCAAGGTTGTCTTCTGCCTGCAAGCATCCCATCATGTACAGCAAAATGAAAGTTAAATCATATTTAAAAAGTGAGACATAGTTCGTCCATGACTTTCAATAGAGGTCACAGAGAGAGAGAGAGAGAAGAGGAGGGTGGAGATCTACTTACAATATCATGGCCTGGACACTAAACACCATTAATAACATTGTAAAAAGCATAAACATTGAGTTTCGCCCATCCTATCACTGAATGTGTGTTTGGATTAGCAAACTGAGTTCAAGAAAGCTTTTAAACAAGCTTAAGGAGGATTGTTTTGCAAAACCAAAAACAAAAAACTACAAACATGTTGAGAATTGCGCAATATTATCATGCATACCAAGTTTGAGATCAACAAAGCATTCATAATGGTTGGTATGTAATCTAATAGTTGACATTTACTTAAATTTTGAAATACATATGACATAGTTAAACGGAGTAATTATATGAATTATATCATGATTACTTTCAGCATGCGTGATTGGATTGGTTAAATTCAACGTTTATGAAGTTATCAACGGTGTCAGCTTTCGAAATCCTGCATTGTGTATAATGTAACTGTATCCCAAGTACAGGTGTAATATGTATGTATTAATACTCCAACTGTGTGTTTTGGGAAGACTTTATGTGAGGGCTTGAACTCACCTCTGCAATAAGCTTATTGTATGCATGCAAATTTGATTTCAGCAAATGAAGAGATCTCAAAGCATCTGACGTACATGTATTTGAAATTTCTTTTGAAAGTATTGCATCCTGCAGCCTGTCATTTCCATAATTCAAAATGTAAACTGTTGAAAAATTAAGCAGCCATCTAATATTCACTATGATTGAAAACTGGAGTATTTATCTAGCTAGCCCCATTAGTTTTGATTAATTTTCAAAGGTGAGGGGAAAGCTGTATTTCAGAGGATGTTATTAGGATCCAAATTGAACAGTGCATACCTTTTTATGCATATTAAGGCTTTATCAACTGTGGCACGTGAAGACTCCAGATCACGGTAAGAACCACATTTCAAACAGAGTCCAGGTTGAATATGAATAGTGGCGTCATTTTGGTTAAACATGTGAAGACATACTTCATAGATATCATCATTTTTGTTAACCTGAAAGAGCGAAGTGTTTTAAGGGAGAAAACAGCTCAAACACAGGACCATATATCCAAGCTCCCACCTCCTAGACGCTAAGCAACCTATGTGACAGCACATAAATGCTAAGTCACTCAACTCTACGTCCATTTATAATGTAGGAAAACAAGTAATTAAGTTTTGATAAATGTCCCTCAAAATGGCTTACTTTGTCAGAAATAAGGAAGTGTTCAATCTTCTGCTTTTCACACTCAAGTACTCTGCTTTCCAACACTGCGCCAGAACAATTTGGATCGACACAATGAAAAGCATTGAGGACAATATCGGATAGATTGACTTCTGAACAACCAGTACATTGACAATGAAATGCGTATTCATCTTTGAGAAAATTCCCGCGATCTTTACAATCCCACAACCCAACCTGCAAAACAGAAATGTATATGTATATTGAAGTATTGAACCATTGAACAAGGTGTTTATACAACAGATTAGACTGTTGAAAGTCTGACAAAACAATTTTTTTCTGTTTCATGTTTTGCATCTTTTTTATGTTATGTTAAGGGGGAAAAGACATGAATTCATATGTCATGCGATACAATTCCTGTAACAAGGAAGGTTTGCTAAAAGCCTAATAAACAGTGGCTACAATTGCTTTAAAATGGTTAGTATGCAAAGATTGGGGTCAATGCAACTCATGGAAGCCTATAGAAGTGAGTTCATTTCGAAGGTATATAATTCCTGATATCCTTTCGTTTTATTTTATGTGGGGAATGACTCCATTTTTTTTTCTATCGGAGGATCAGTAGTTGCAACAATCTTCTATTAGTGGGCTTGCGCTTGTACTAGTAGTAACAACAACAATACCTGACCTAACTCTTAGTTTAATATAAGTTTATGTGCTTTATATCATATTGCACACCATATCAAGTTATCAACCTAATATTATATTATGTTGAGCCTCATGTTTGCCTATCCTAGCAAAAATACCCCTTAATGCCATCCTTAGCCATAAAAAAACTCATGATCCTCCTTTTCTCTCTTAAGCTTTTGTAATTGGTTTCTTGGCAAGACAACAGAGCCATTTTGACTATGTTGTCAAGAATGCGATCCATGGAACCCCAACTGTTCTAGATAAATCAATATTTCACTACAAAAACAGGTCTCTCTTTTATCTATGGCTCAAGCACAGAGCACATTTGTGCAAGGCATGCTTGAGATAAAAATAAAACTATTCTGTAACAGCTCAAGCTTTAAAGCTTGATTACTAACATTCTATATCAAGAAAAATGTATAGACATATTTCAAAACTGCAAAGCCTCAAACCAAAAAACTAACAAGTAATTAGAAATACAGGTGTTAATTACCAAAAAGAAGTTACCTGTGGACCATAAGACAATTCCAGCTGACACCCAGCTGCTATAACATTTGTTGTTCGTAAATAGAGTGTGCGTGAAAGAAAATATGCATGAACATTTGGTTTGCAAGAATGGTTGAATAAACTGCCAGCTTTATAAATAGCTTTCCCCACTCTGACCTGGGAAGTATAATGGAATATGGCTTAGAGTCACGAAGGATATCACAAAAAAACTGTCATCACCAACAATGGACTCTAAACTACTATTAAAGCAGGACTTGCAGAGCAAAATGTGTAAGCAAATAAATGTGTAAATAAAGAAAAATGAAGAAATAAAATATATGTGCAGGGAAACATATACCTGTTCCATTTTACTAGTTAAATGTGCACTGGAATAAATTGGAAATCCTCCAGACTGATCTGATAGTCCAAGTGCGTCTACTGATTTTAAACGAACAACAGTCATACAATTCACTTTAATCTGAGAAATAACTATGACAACCTGTATTGACAAAAAATATTAAACTTGATTATGATTGATTATTTTAATAATTCAAATACAAGAAAATATCAAAATAAGTTGATTTCTTCCACAACAAATATTTGCCCTATCATGTTGAAAACATATTCTACTTCACAAGGTTTATGGTGGTTCTGTTATGATCTGACTGTTATGCTCTTTTGTACAAATATACACATCCACCCATTCACACACACAAAAAGATTGCCAAAACAACCTGCGATATGGAGATTCCGTTGATGGAAGACATACGCTCATAGGAGAATTTAAACTCATTCGAGAATTTAAGACAGTATAACAGTACAATGGCATATATATGTGAATCCAATTTACTTTCAAATGGCATATGTTCGTAACAATGAGAAAGCTCCTGCACAGGAAGGATAGAAGCGGTAAGCATCTAGCTACTCATAATCAAATAATGATGCAATAGCCGAACAGAAATGCAAGCAATTAAAAGCTGGTATGTTTTAATTAAAACATACCAGATTTTCCACAAAACTTGTGATATCATCAGATGAGCTCTTCGAAAAAAACTTTGCTAGAATTCTGCCAGCCAAAACTATCTCAGGCGGCAGTACAGCAGGCCAATGTACCCCGTTACATTCATGTTGATGTTCAGTAACATCATCAACCTTTAGTTCACGATAACTGCATTCAACAACTTCAGCAGCATATTCTCCAAGAACACCGGGTAAGTTTTTAAGAATGTAACTAGCTTCTGTGGAAGTCAAGTACATTTCCCCACTTGCCCTTATCTGGCATTGGCGGGAGCAATACCATGGTATCGAACATGATATACAAGGAACTCTATCAGCAGGTAGGTCATTCAAGCAATAATGGCAATGAGTTTCCCAGCATTGCTTTAATATTATCTGGAAAAGAAAAACACTATCAAGTTAAACAAACCGATTGATCTCAAGAAGACTGCAGATTCATGTTTATAAGCTATGGACAACAAAAATCATGTTCCTATTTGCTTACAGAATAGCTAATATAAGAAGCAAAGTCTTATAGTTATTCTAGATGACAGGTAAGAAATTGTGTTTTGACATTAATTGGGTTTACAACTTTGAGACCTGAACTGTTAATTACAGTTCCAAGGGAGGTCAGGAGTCTTCAGTTCTCTGAAAAGGAAATCAGACATTACAAAAATGCTGAATCTTAGATCATCTACACTCAAACCCTTTGTTTCCGATTGAAGCAACCATTTTCCTAAACTAGAAGATTGTGTAAAGCACACATTTCTACTATTCCATTTAAGTATGTCAAAGCATTGTGCATGTGACATGAGTAAGATGTTTAAAATAAACTTGATATAACAAAGAAAATCGTTGTTTCTTACTGTAGCATAAGGTTCTTCGGCATGAACCAAAGAACCTGGTAAAATATCACACGACGACACCATGCCTCTTCCTTTATCAGGCGTGGAGACACTTTGTAGCTTTATGTGGGGCACCTCACCTGCCACAAATGCACTGCACCATCTTACTATCTCACAAAGAGAGAAAAATAAAATGGACCTTTCGGCATTATATGCAAGGATAAAACCATAGTGCAGAATACATATGAATTACACCAGATGTAAGAGAGTCTAGAATAGCAGTAAGGGCAAACAAAATGCAACCTACAAGACCCTGATTGTTTCCGAACAGGTTCACATATTAGAAATCTTTTATTGAAGTTTTTTAGCATACTAGGTACTTAATATAAGATTAAATTGAAGCATTTAATGTGAATTAGTTACTGAGGTGACGTTCTGACAGATTGTAGGAGGGTTAGTTCATGAAATACCTCTAACTTGTCTAGCTAACAATATCAAACATTTACACGCATTTCATTCCAGGAATGAGAGGAATAAAGTTAGGTCTTTTGATAAATACAAGTGATTTTTGAAGGCTTTTTAGGGATGGAAAAGCAGTATGTAAAGAGGAAGGAAGCCACATGTTTAAACAAAAGCAGGGGGCTTTCAAGGGGAAGTTTAAGTGTACTTCTGCTTCAAAACGGTGAGTTGTTGTCCCCATTCCAGATAAGGTGCATAATTTGATTCTATATGGAAAAAGGGTGTCATGGGCTCATGGCTAAGTTTCTTAGAGCTGATCACTGAACCCTAGTTTCTTTCATTTTCTAGTCCTTTGGTTCAAAACTGTTTTCTCGGGTTTAATATTGGGCAACTCTTTTCCCTTAAAGGTTTCCAAGACTGAATTGACATCTCAAGCTCTAAACCCGCATAAATATTTCCATCCTTCCTTTCTGCAACCCTATAAATACCTACTAATACTATAGGCTCATCTCCAAATATGTCTTACATCAACATGCTGTTTCCAGGATTGAAGTACAATTCTGGTTTTCGGCATGAATTAATAAATGATTACAGACTTGCATCTCTTGGAAGAGGGGGTAATTCAAAAGCGAAACATAATGAATTCAAAATGCAACATGACAACACGTTACTTTTTAAACATACTTCGAATGCTATTACAATAACAAAAGTTCACTCAACAAAGCCTTGACCGGTTTGCTAATTTCTAATAAAGCTTCTTACCCACTATATTCAAGTTGTTCTCCTTTTGTTGCGGCTCTTCTACTGTATTTGTGCTCTTGGATTGGTCTACAATAATTTTCAGCTCACTTTCTATTTGTCTCTTCCCACCTGTTGCTGTTTCGACGATCTTAGCTACATTTAAGTCACAGATCGCATCTTTATAATTTCCCAATGAAACATTTGCCTTTCCTCTCCTATACCATGCCTGACATCAGAATAATAAAATTATCAAAACAAACCTGATATAAATGCAAGAATTTCATTCCTTTCTATACTGCTGTGTGACAACACAAAACAAATAAACTAGGATAATAAAAAGGCAAGTGAAGCAAAATACACCTTTGCATAGCTTGGACATATCTGAAGAGCTCGATTGCAGTCTCGCAAACATTCTATGAAAAGACTCATTTTCTGCAGGGCATGCACATGCATAAATGGAAAATATATCAAGCCTTGTATTTCTTAAAAGTGATTGTAAGTGTGGTTAAGGCAAATATTGATACGGAACTTACATACAATACAGTAGCTCGATTGGCATACAATGTTGCGATCAGATTATTTTCTATGGCACCGTCATTAGGAGCCTTGCGCAGTGCCTATATCTCAAATTACAAAGAGAGTAAGGAACTATACTAATGAACCAGAATTAAAAAAAAAATTCCTGATTCAGTTCTATTACAGTTAAAACTTGGAATTAACTATTCTTTGAAACTAATAGGATACGAATGCAGAGTAATTACTGGCACCCTAAACGTATAATAAATTGTTTACATAAGTTTTCCCAAACAGTCTCAGAATTGTTTACATGGCTACATAAACTCAAATAAGTTAATGCAAACGACGGTTAAGGCTTCAAAGATGATTGATAGGGCATTTCAACCACTTCATAAAGAGAAAAATGTTATAACTATTAAAGAAAAATATGAAAAAAAGAACTAACCTGAGTATAATAATCCAAAGCCTTAACATAATCAGCTTGGACGAAGCATTGATTACCAAGGTGTTTGTATTTCAACGCGTCGTCGTTGTTCTTGCCACATAGACCATAGCTTGAGTCCGAAAGTTCAGTCACAATCTGAAAATAGCGAAAGAGTCATACTCATAGTGGGAGAGAAATTAGGGATTGTTTGGAAATGGGAGAAGATTTAGTTTAGTTAACTGTACCTCGCAAAATGGTTCGAATTTAAGAAAGAATTTGTGAAGAGAAGAACATGTGTCGGGAAGAGTAGCTAAGGTGCTGTTTCCGATAACTTTTCTTAGTCTCTTTGGAACCGCAGCTTTCAGAATGTCCATCTTATTCTTCTTCTTCTAATACTGCACTGCAGCACTTCCACTGAAACAACACAACACTTACACGACTCCTTTGTTTCTTTTCGGTTTTGCCTTTCTTTTCTTTCCCTCTCTTTCTGTTCTCTTTGCCAGTGTCAAATCACCTGTCGTTTGAAACCTGATATGATGTTTTTTTCAGTAAGTAACCTATGTGCTATTATACTAAATGTTTTTTTTTTATGCTAACTAGTGCTAGACATTTGTTAATCAACTAAAAAATAAAATAGGTAAGAAATATCACATTTTAAAATATTAGATACAAACATTCTAAAATTTTCTTTTCTTTTTTAAATGCTGAATACTGTTTTTTATTGTTATAATCATTTTTATCCCCTATTTTATCATATTTACAAAAAAAAAAGAATTTACTATTTACATTATCTAAATTATTAGTTAATTATGTTGTTTGATTAGGTTTTAGTTAGATTGAAACTGATTTTTTGGTTCAACATCAGTGGATTGGAACAATATTCTTCATTTTGTGGATTTTGTTTGAGTTTGCGCAGGGATACATGTGATTTTAGTTTGCACATGGATATATGTGATTTCAGTTTGCGTATGATTATGTAAAATGACTTTGCGTAAGAGTAATTAAAAACATTTCACGTGATTAACGATTCTGGTAATAATAAGGGTCGTCACGTTGGACCAGTTGCTTCTACATGAGCTCAACGTCTTGAGTAGCAGCATGAAGTACAATGATAACAACAATGATTACAACATCATCATGCACAACAAGAGGATCAAACACAACAGCAACAATCACAATAGGAGACCCAACCAGAACATATGGATCAACCTCCACGAGCTAATGAAGTGATGATTTGGTGATCATGTGGCCACTCAACAAGAGACCTTAGGACATTTGGTGATCACGTGGTCACTCAACAGGAGACTTCGAGACATTTGGTGATCACGTGGTCGCTCAACTTTGGAATAAAGGTGTAATTTTCTCGATCATAATAAATTTATAATAGTTGTTGTGATAATGTGTTCAAACGTACATTTTTTCCTTTCATTTATTTCAAGATCGTGGGGAGCTAAAGATATTTAGCAATGAGTAGTTGTTGAACACGAATGTGTGGAGCAGTTGGTTAAGAGTTACAAGTTATATTCGTTGGTAAATTGTAGCTACAAAATGACGACAAATTGATCATATCTGCTTTCGTAGAGATGTGACTTCGAGACAATAACAATTTCCATCTTCTAATTGGAGATATGACGATTCTTAAAGATGTTTCTTCACTTATACATTTATCAATCACCAATGGCGTTAGTTATGAGTATGTCATACGAGTGTTAGGTATTATAAAGTGAGTGATAGTTATGAAGAAAGAAAGAGACAAGATAAGGTTTAATAATTTTGAAATAGTAAAGAGCATTTTAAATATTTTAATTTCATGAAAATTTAATGGAGTGTGAAGTAATTCAGGGATGTAGGTAGCAAAATAGAAAAATAATCGCTCTATCTTAAAATGAGATTTTTTGTTAACAAATTAAAATTATACTTTTTGGTTCTTTAACTATGATATTTATTATAATTTTTGTCCCAACACAATTTTATACATAAATATAGTGATTTTTTACTCCAATTGTAGTGTTTTCTTTTCAAATTTATAATTGAGACAATAAATCCAACACTATTATTAGAGATTCTATTTTCTCCACTTATATTCAAATAAATTATTTATGTGAACTGAGTTTATGTACGTAGTAAATTAAATTTACTTAAGTTACGTCAATTGAATTCACGTAATCTATTTAGATGTAACTGAAAGAAAAAAAAATATAATCAACAAATATATAAATCTTATTTTTTGGCCTAAATTTTTTCATTTTAAGGTAAAAATACAGATTTAGACCAAAACTACAACACATATGATAATTGAAGTACTAAAAAAATCAATTTTAAAAGGAGGATAAAAAAATGCAATTAATTTTTTTTATATAAAGATTAATCGATTTGAGAACCTAATTTGGAACATTGATTAAAACAATTTTTGGCTATAGTTTAGTTATTTGCTAACAAAAATTCAAATTATGAAGACTATTTTTTCCCAAAAACCAAATAAATTATTAGATTTTTATATTGAGTTTAACTAATTCTTATAAAATCAATTTGTTAAGTGAAAAATGTATCTCTTTATAAGTTTTGTCGAACATTATCTTTATTCTAAGACATTAAATATAAATAACTCTTTCAACGGAGATTCGAATTCGAATTACTATGTTATGGGAGTCTAATTCCTTTCGCTAAACTCAACTCACGATAGTTGTTTTTAATTAGCATATAATATAATTAGTTAGTATCACTCATATTTAAATTCATAGAGATAATTTTATACCATAACTTCAAACTATTATTTAATGTTTTATTAATTCTATAATATTTGTCGCAACTCGCAATCGATAACTTAACTTTACACAAATTAAAAAAATATGATAAATGAAAGAAAGAAAATAAATATCTTACGAAAATTATCTTTTTTTCTTTTACAAAGTAATTCTTTTTTAATAATTTGTTGATTTTTATTATCATAAATGCAAAATAAAAAATAATAATTTAAAAGTATTTATAAATAATATTAATTAAAATATATAAATAATGTTCAATGAACTCTAACAACTTTAATATATTAGTCGGATCCATTATCTTCTCACCTTATATTTTGATTATAAAAAATAATTAATGTTAGATTTAAATTATTATTTTAAGATAATTTTTAAAAAACTGGTATAAACTCGATTTGTTATATACATGCACCAAAAGCTTAATAGAAGAACAAAATCTGGATTTGGTTTGGTTAGATTTATCATTTCATTACAGCTGTCATATGCATTTTCTTTTTATGAGTTTGAATCGTAAAACAGCTAGTAAGTGAACAATTGGAAATATTTTTCACAGTTTCAATGGAATCCTATTATTTTTTAACAAATCCCAGAATCAACTAAGAGCATATGCTAGTTCTGTATTTATTTAGATTGTATTTTAGTCCCGGCCGTATCATAATTAAAACTAGTTAATAATAAAATCTTTGATACCCTTTTTATTGAAATATTATTTTATCAATGGACATCACTTTAATATTATATGTCAATCTCAAACTATCAAGTTATTTTATTGCTCTAAAATTATTTTACATCTTAGGTAAATGAGAAAAAATACTCACGTTCTGATCCAACCAGTTCAGTTTTTCATATATAATTATTTATATATATATACATGTATCTACTGTCAGCGGCTTTGTAAACATCGACGAAACAAGTGAATTAAACCAAGAATGCAAAGCCATTCTATCACTTTTTTTAAATTGAAAGTAATCTTTTGAAGGCATATCCTTTCCACATTCCCATCATGATATAATAATTGAATAAAAAAAACTTGTCTATTTATACAATTGTCAATTAGTTAAAGTAAACATACTCAATTTCAATCCTCATCCCAAAAAATTGCACGTAGCTATAGTAGAGTTGTTATTACTTAATTAGTTATTAATGGCACCCCCAAGCAGGCCCAAAAGGGTTGTGCAAATGGAGGATAATATTGAAGGGGAAGATGAACATGATGAGATGAGGAAGAATGTGGTTAGAGCTTTGCCATTCTTTGAATTGTTGAGCTATGCTGACTTTGTGGATTGGATTCTTATGGGTTTGGGAACTTTAGGTTCAATAGTGCATGGCATGGCACTTCCTGTTGGCTATTTGTTGTTAGGAAAAGCTCTTAATGCTTTTGGAAACAATATTCATGACACTAATGCTATGGTTCATGCTCTTAAAAAGGTACCGACAGCTCTTAATAATACTACTAATACATATAAAAATTGTCACTTTCATATTTGACGATAAAAAAATTTAAATTGATTATCACATGTTCAAAACATCAGTCAGTTTAGTCTATGACATTATAAAAACAAAATACTATTGTGACAATAAATTGAATTTTTTTTATAACTATTTTAATAATTCGATGACTAATTTGAATTTTTGAGTGAGTTATAATCAAAACAACACTTTCCTTTCCGACACAATTTAGAACTAAAATAGTAGTTTACAAACAAAATTCATACATCTAATTAAATTTAAAACAAATACATATACTTATATCAGGTTGAGACAGAAAAATAACAATACATCATCCCAACACAGAGGTCACAATAGTGCATCAAACCAGCCAAAAATCATAGGAAAAATGTCAGTAAACTTGAAGTAGCACTAGGTTGTTCTTGTTTTGGTTTTGATCATCTAGTCATGTTTTTTATTATAGTATTTTCAATGTGAACTTAAAAAAAAAATAGTGAAAATAGCACGATTATATGTTATTCAATGTAAATTATAAAAATTTATTTCAGTAAAAACATGATTTGAGTAAACTAATATCGGTTATTTTTGTTGGTTTCAGGTTGTTCCATTTGTGTGGTACATGGCCATCGCCACATTTCCTGCTGGGGTGCTTGGTATATTTTACTTTCATGCTTATCAAGAATTCAAATTTGTGGTAATTTATTTCAAATAGTAAAGTATTAACAATTTACCAAAAAAAAAAAAAATCTATAATTCAAATTTCAAACTTTATGAAAAAAAGAACTTAAAGTTTTATAAAATACAATTTATATACTACCAAAAGAAGATACATTAATTTATATAATAAATCATGCATGTATAATACTTATTTATTTTAAATCTATTGTCAAACAATCAAAACTTATTTTATTTCACAAAAGAACAATCCCCTCAAATATGGTCATAATAAATCCATCGTGGGTTAGGACATTTAGTAAACGTTTGAGTGCTGAGTTTTGGATACAATACAACATATATTTTATTTTTTGACTCATAGGACAACTTTTATTAAAACCTAATTAATCTTGAATTTTAAATTGATAGATAAGTTGGAGCATTCCGTTTTCCTATTCAACAAAAATTTAATGGTAGAGACCAATATGAGAGATGAAAAACCTAACGAAAATTAAATAGAGATTAAACTTAGGTCTCAATTTTATTTGGACCAAAAATATAATTATCACAAAAAAATGGATATTTGAACACTACAAATTTTCATTAACATTTGATGGGATTAGCATTTAACCTATTATGTTACACTTTAATCTAATTTTTAAAGAATACTTTGCTAAACATGCATAACAAAATATTATGACAATATTTATGTTCATATACTAAAAAAATTGGCACTTCTACAATATACCAGCTGCATAAGTTTGTGATATCAAATTAAACATATTATGCAGAGATTGGTTGTTGGATGTATGCAAGTGAAAGACAGTTATCACGCTTAAGATTAGCATATCTAAAAGCAGTCCTCAGCCAAGAGATAGGTGCTTTTGATACAGAATTAACAAGTGGAAAAGTCATTACTGGAATAAGCAAACACATGAGTGTCATACAAGATGCCATAGGTGAGAAGGTAAGCAAATAAATCATTGTCACAAATTTCACCTTTTTTTTTCTTCTTCTTCTTCCACTACATTTCATGACTGAACCCCCAAGTGAATTTCTTGCTCACAGTTGGGTCACTTCACCTCAAGCTGTGCAACTTTCTTGGCTGGAATTGTGATTGCTGCAATATCATGTTGGGAAGTGGCACTTCTATGTTTAGTTGTTGTCCCCCTTATTCTTATAATTGGGGCAATTTACACTAAGAAAATGAACACCATTTCAACCACCAAATTGTATTATCATTCTGAAGCCACATCTATGGTAGAGCAGGTACATATTTATAAAATTTCAGTCTTCAATATCAATAATACTGCTACACCCTCTTTAGATAAACAACTCAATTAAGTATTTATCATATAAGAGCTTAATCATAGAAGTTTTTATGTATAAACTATTTCTATAACAAGATAAATTTGTTCTATTGTGACTCATGCGGATACACGGGTTTTAAACCAGTTGTTTTCATAAAAACTATAAACTATTATGGTGAGCTTATGAAAATAAGCTAAAACCATATTATGAACATATCATCAGTCGATTCCATAAACTTTTCTAAACATTGTCACAAGTGTTTATGTTAGGAGATAAATTCAAATAGGTCAATCCAAATAGGCCTAATTCTACTGTCACATAAATGTACATCTTGTGACCTCACCAAATTTAATCAATTGATATCATAGCCAATTTTAACAAACTCTAACATGGATATTACAGACAATATCACAAATAAAAACAGTATATGCTTTTGTTGGAGAAGGCTTGGCAGTCAAATCCTTCACAGAGAACATGGATAAACAGTATGTCATAAGCAAAGGGGAGGCACTTGTGAAGGGAGTTGGAACAGGGATGTTACAAACTGTGAGTTTTTGTTCTTGGTCTCTGATTATATGGGTTGGAGCTGTTGTCGTCAAATCCGGGAGAGCAAAGGGAGGAGATATAATAACTGCAGTAATGAGTATTCTTTTTGGTGCCATGTAAGGAATCAATAAACTTGAGTCTAGTTTTTTTAGAATGAAAATAAAGATCAACAATCAAGTAACAAAACTTTCTTTGTGAATTGCAGATCTATCACTTATGCAGCACCAGACATGCAAATATTCAATCAGGCAAAAGCTGCTGGATATGAGGTCTTCCAAGTGATCCAAAGAAAGCCACTAATAAGTAATGAATCAAAAGGGAAGATTCCTACGAAGATTAAAGGTTACATTGAGCTCCAAGATGTTTACTTTTCATACCCGTCACGGCCAGAGAAATCTATCCTTCAAGGACTGTCATTGTCCATACCAACAGGAAAAACAGTAGCTCTAGTTGGTAGCAGTGGCTGTGGAAAGAGCACTGTTATTTCCCTGATAACTAGGTTTTATGACCCCACTAAAGGTTAGTTTAATTAGTTTCTTGTTCTTTTGGTTCTATATTTTATCATGTAGTTAATGTTATTTTCTTTACAAGTAAACATACTGTATTAATGCAAGCAAATATATTAAGTTAATATAGGTACACCTTGACCTTGGCATTTCATTAATTGTCAACATAATTTACTAAATATTGTGTAAATACAAGACTAGATACTATGATATAAATAGCCTCTAAAAGACACTGATAGTACATTAGAATAATAGTACTGTAGGAATTGATTGTGTCATCTTGAATGCAAGTCAATGCTTCCAAGCCTGACATTGTTTACACATCCCAGGAGAACTTCTTATTGACAGTCATAATATCAAGGATCTTGATCTGAAGTTCCTTCGGAGTAATATAGGGGCTGTTTACCAAGAACCATCCCTTTTTACGGGCACAATCAAGGATAACTTGAAACTCGGAAAAAAGGATGCAAATGATGAAGAGATTCGAAAGGCAGCAGTGATGTCCAATGCACACTCTTTCATATCACAGCTTCCTAATCAGTACCTAACTGAGGTGAGCTACTCAATCTAGAATGTAACTTTTGTTACCTTAATTATGGCTTGTCTGATTTTATCTTTTGTATTAATTTATAGGATTTGTATACATTAATCATATTCTGATTTTTTTTTTGTTTTGTTTAACGCTGTATAATTAAGGAAGAAATAAAGATAAGAAAGTAACAGATGTAACTAAATGAAAATTAACATCAGAAACATGTCAAAATCTCAAGGTTATTTGGATCAGAGTTCCACTCAATTTTGTAGTTTGGCAAACGAAACTTTCAACCTTTAATTTTGGCAGTTGTCTTAAAAGAGAGACTTTAAAAAAAATATTATGTTGATTTGCCAAGATTTAAGTATCCAGTGCTGCAGTTGATACAGGTACAGGAACTTCACAAGAGGATGGCCAAAGAACGTGTTTTTTGTGTTGTATTCATATTAGCTGGTTTGAGTTGATATTCAATCATGCTAACCCAATTTCCAAGTCACCTAACAAAAGAAGCTAACATAACAACACCGTCTAGGATGAGGGATTCACATTTACTTATTCTTAAATGTAAAAATAACATAAAGAAAAAATGGCTTAATGACACATCAACGGCCAATCAGTTACCACACGAGCAAGGGAAGTGATTTGCTTCCTCATCTTCCTATCCACCCAATATAACCGCCCTATTTTCAGCTGAAATTTGATGTATTTTTAAAACATGTCTTCTGGCTACAATTTTTTTTCCCATTCATAACATTAATTACCCAATATGTGTGTTTGACATGCCAGGTAGGACAAAGGGGAGTCCAAGTATCAGGAGGTCAGAAACAGAGAATTGCAATTGCAAGAGCCATTCTGAAAAATCCTCCAATTCTTTTGCTTGATGAGGCCACAAGTGCCCTTGACTCAGAGTCGGAAAAGCTGGTTCAAGAAGCCCTTGAAACAGCTATGAAGGGAAGGACTGTCATCTTGATTGCACACAGGCTCTCAACAGTTGTAAATGCAGATATGATTGCTGTGGTGGAGAATGGACAAATTGTAGAGACAGGAACACACCAGAGTTTGTTAGACACAAGCAAATTCTACAGTACGTTATTCAGCATGCAGAACCTTGAACCAGTTCCTGAACTAAGGTAATTAGCCGCAATCTGCCTTGTGTTAATATTTTAATCTTGAACCAATGGGTGTTGAGGAAGAACTCTAACCAGATTTAAATGTTTTAATGGACAGAACTACAACTTCCAAAAATAAAAGTGTCCGCCAAGAAGACAATACTGATGAAACTAGACCACTACCAGAGATACCGAGAGAGGTCCAAAGAAATCTTAAAGAGCACTCTGAACTTAAGGAACAGAACGAGACGAGCATAAGAGAAGATAGTATATTTTTCAGAATTTGGTTTGATTTTAAAAAGAAGGAGCTGGTGAAGATTGCTATTGGCTCGTTTGCTGCAGCTTTCTCTGGCATCTCAAAGCCGTTTTTTGGGTTTTACATCATCACCATTGGAGTAGCATACTTCAAAGAAGATGCAATACAAAAAGTTGGACTATTCTCAGCCATCTTCTCTGGAATAGGGTTGCTTTCATTATTTAGCCACACCTTCCAACATTACTTCTTTGGAATGGTTGGAGAAAAGGCAATGGCGAATTTCAGACGTGCTTTGTATTCAGGTATTGGATATTCCCTATTAGAATTTCTACATGTTCGTTTAAATTCTCTTTTCTAGACAGGAAAAAACTCCAGGCATGAGCTAAAGAGCCTTGACAATTCACCTTATATGTAAAATTCCAGTATGATTTAACAAACACTGGTCAATAATCATTTAAACTTGTACAGGTGTGATTCGTAATGAAGTAGGCTGGTTTGACAAATCAGAGAACACTGTTGGCTCGTTAACTTCACGCATTATCAGCGATACTTCCCTGGTCAAAATCATAATTGCCGATCGCATGTCCGTCATTGTGCAATGTGTATCCTCCATACTTATAGCAACAGTTGTTAGCATGGCTGTCAACTGGAGAATGGGTTTGGTAGCATGGGCTGTGATGCCTTGCCACTTCATAGGTGGTGTCATTCAAGCCAAGTCAGCCAAAGGATTTTCAGGTGACTACTCTGCTTCACATTCAGAGCTTGTTGCTCTTGCATCTGAGTCCACCACCAACATAAGGACTATTGCATCATTTTGTCATGAAGAACAAGTACTGAAGAAAGCCAAAATATTATTGGACATTCCAAAGAAAAAGTACAGGAAAGAAAGTATCAAATATGGCATCATTCAAGGCTCCTCCCTTTGCTTGTGGAACATTGCACACGCTGTTGCTTTGTGGTACACTACAATTCTGGTTGACAGACGTCAAGCTACCTTTGAAAACGGAATAAGATCATACCAAATTTTTTCTCTCACAGTTCCTTCTATCACTGAATTATACACACTGATCCCAACTGTCATCACTGCCATCAATATACTAACCCCAGCGTTCAAAACCCTTGACCGTAAAACTGAAATTGAACCAGATATACCAGATATACTGGATGATTCCCAAGCCGAGAGGATCAAAGGAAATGTCAAATTTGAAAATGTAAAATTCAATTACCCTTCGAGACCTGCAGTCACTGTTCTTGACGATTTCAGTTTACAAATTGAAGCTGGATCTAAGGTGGCTTTTGTAGGACCAAGTGGCGCTGGAAAATCGTCTGTTTTGGGCCTTTTACTAAGATTTTATGATCCAGTGGTGGGAAAAGTATTAATTGATGGGAAAGACTTGAGGGAATATAATTTAAGATGGTTAAGGACACAGATAGGTCTGGTACAACAAGAGCCACTGCTTTTTAACTGCTCAATTAGAGATAATATTTGCTATGGCAACAGTGGAGCTTCAGAAAGTGAAATAGTGGAGGTTGCTAGAGAAGCTAATATACATGAATTTGTAAGTAATCTACCAAATGGATATAACACTGTTGTTGGAGAGAAAGGTTGTCAGCTTTCAGGAGGACAAAAGCAAAGAATAGCCATTGCCAGAACCTTAATAAAGAAGCCAGCAATATTAGTCCTTGATGAAGCAACAAGTGCTCTTGATGCAGAGTCCGAAATAATTATAGTAAATGCTATTAAGGCAATGAATCTGAAGGAAGAGAGTGGTTTGTGTTCAAGAATCACCCAGATCACAGTAGCTCATAGACTTTCCACAGTCAGAAACTCAGATACCATATTCGTCATGGAAAAAGGTAAAATTATAGAAACAGGCTCCCACTCAACCCTGATAGCAGTGGATGCAGGACTTTATTCAAGACTATTCAGTCTGCAGAGGTTTGAAGAAACCTCATAGGTTAATGGTTCTGCAAAGATCTGGTATCTGAAACAATGAAGATTACTTGTATCATTTCACAAAACTAGGTTTTTTTCTTAAATTTTTTCTCTGATGAAATCAAATATAGTCAGAATATATGCCAAGAAATATAGTTTGATGACATGAAATAAAAGATAGATTGTGGACTTGGATGTAGCAAATCGCTTTATATGTTTGCCTATAATTCAAGGAAGACACTGTCAATCGTCTTGAGCGTCTCCATCTCCTCCTCACCAGCAATTCCGGGATCAACATAACACAGCTGAAATGGAAACAAGCCCATCAAGCCTACTCATTTATGGATCAAATGCAATTATAAGATTTTGTTAAAAGAAGTAAAACCTGGTATTGTGGCTTCTTAAGTGTATTCCTCCCCTTTTTTATGAGTTTTTGCCATCCAATTTTCTGCTTTAGTGATCTTTCAAGAGCAGTCGTACTCTATAATGAAAAATTACCAAAGTTTGAAACTTGAAAGGATGCATAATCAGTTACACGACATGCAAGCTCCAGAATAACATTTTCATGTGCACATGCGTGAAACAGACACTAGCGTGATATGCAATTTCTCAAATCATTGAATTTACAATCGAGACAACAGATATTAACAACTAAATATGAAGTTGGCAAGGCAGACAAATTACGTGAGCAGGGTCCAAAACTAGGAGATTATACGATAGAATTCCATTATGTTGATGTTTGGCTTGAATTCCGACTATTGTTCTTGAGTGACCATCATGTTGAAAGTACAAGGGCCTGTCCAACGAAGCATTCAAATTTTAAGCAATAAGAAATAAATTGTTTGTGTGGTTAAACTTGTGTATCTAAAATGTTCCCTCACGTTTTCTCGCTGATCACAACATGCTGCTGACCGAATTGGATTGCATTTTCATCAGAAAAGTAATTCCACACAAAATCCATGAGAACTTGATAAGCCTCACTTTTTTCCGCTTTACTGTTTACCATCTTATCATTACTTGCTTTGTCCACAGTTTTATCAACACTTGTACCTAAGACAGATTTGGATTCCTTAGGACCAAAATCCACTACTCTTGCCCGAAGAGCAAAGGAACGCAAGAGAGCAGCACACTCAGTAGTTCCTATCCATTTTTTTGAACCGTAAACAACATGATCAAGTTGAGCAGCTCCTGGGGCATCAAAACCCTTTTCCCAAGCAACCTCAAGCCATCTTTGCAGTGAAGGGATATCAGGAACAAAGCCCGAACCACCAAACAAAGCCTCTCTTGCTTCCAGTCTTTGTGCTAGTAAGTGAGAACTAAGCATTTGAATGTTACGCCATCCACAACCCCATCCAGCATCCTCAGAATTAAGGCTCTGGAAATGATCAACATAACCGGACAAAATGCTTTTTGAATTCTCAGTTTCAGACTCCAAACAATTTCTCAACAAGTTCATCAAACCCAGTTCAACTTTGTAAAACTTGCTCCTTGCCTGTAAACCAATCAAGCAAGAGATTTTTTCGTCTATTTCGCATTCCCCATTATCTCTACTAGTCTCACCACCACCATACCAATAGTTACAATCTCCAGAAACTGCTCCATACCCAGAGCCACTGACTGATTGTTCACTCTGCAAAATATAGAATGTAAGATAATCTACAGTCTACAACACATACTAAATAGGATAGAATATGTTTTTCTCACGCGTTTCATCCGACTAGGCAAATAAATTATAGAATATGCATTAGATGTCAGAACTTATAATCTAAAGGAAAAGTGGTGAAAGGGAAAGGGGGAGAAAAGAGCAGTGGAAAAGATGCAAGTGAAAAGTTGGGGTTTAGCAGAAATTGTAAAGATGGTGGTAGATAAAAACTTTAGTAAACCTTAAATTTAGTTCCTAAACTATATCAAGTTCTCTCCTATTTGGTCCTGCACTATAGAGATATAATAAATAGTCTTTACTCTCTAAATTACCATTAATTTATCAAGTTAGTCTCTTTGCTACTTTCAAAATAAGAGAGAATGATGGTTCATAAACTAGCCGATAAATTAAGAATTTATTATATTTCTATAGTTGAGAGAATACTTTAGAGATCGTGTTTACTCTAATTTTCTTCAAAACCAGAAAAAAAAAAACCTTTCATCTTTACTGTTAGATATAGCTGGAACTTTGTTAAAGTTAGTTATAGGTTGATAAGTATTAGATGCAAATTAGTTAAGAATTGGTAGTTTAGTTAGAAATTAGAATCACCATATAAACTATAAAGTGTATCTTACTCTCAACGTATGTAATCAACTTTTCTCATTCTATCAATCAATTTTCAATAATCAATCCTTCTCTCAATGTATTTTTCTCTTTGTTGGTCACTATCATACTTCTCAACATGATATTTGTTCCGACCTCAAGTCTAGGCCCGCATTTACAAGGTATTATCCGCTATGGATTATGTGTGAGTCCTCACAATTTTGTCATTTATAAAAGGTGTCTAGATATTTTGCAGTAAATTGAAGAATTTAGTACCGTAGCTATGCATAGTCTTTAAAAAACTAAAACTATATCTAAACATGTTAAATTCGAAGCGTATCTTACATTAACTTGAAACGCGTATATAGGTTAATGAGAGAGAGAATATAGTGAAAATGAGAAAGATGAACCTGTTGCGGCAGCTTGTAATGAGCAATGTCGGGATCATCAAAATGGGCGTTGGCGTGGCTGCATAATGGGCAGAATCATATTGATATTAGTATCATCAATCACCGATATCAAGTGAAGACTGAACAAGAGGAAGAAGACAAACATACCGTTGGAGTTGAGATGAAGGAACAGGAAAATCGCAGAAGGGGCACGTGCTCCATGAATCCGGATTCATCTCGCCTTCGCTGTCACGATAATAACTAGACTATAACTAAATTAATAATTACTTCTCCATCTCGTTCCTTCCTTTTAAATGGATTTTTCTTCTTCTTTTGTCTATAAATAAAATTGTAAATCCTTTTGGTTTGAATTTAATATATAATTAATTTGATAACATCTATATTTTGTTAATTAAATTAAAATTTAAAAATCCTTTTTAATTGAACTTCTAATAATTTTAAAAAATAAAATAACTATGGGTATGGCTTCAACTTGTTACTTATAATTAGACTTTAAATTTGTTTTTTCAATTGCAGAAATTGAATTTCTAACGATCTCAATGAGCAGAGGAGCGACCAACGCTTGATGGAAGACTTAATTCATATCTGCCTGTTGGTTCTTCTGAACATGATAGAACAAAGTTATTTTTGAGGACTTCCAATGGCCACACACTCTAGTGCTTGTGATACACAACTTCAATATAAATATTAAGTCTACTTTGCTTATCATCCATCGTGTTTTTCATCATAGAGAGACTACATTAACCGCTACCGTCTGACGGGAAATTAGATCAAACTCAATCCTGAAAACCTTCATCAATTTTGTAATAAAAATAATCTTGTAAAATTGTGACATTTAGTTATTTATTTAATTTATAGAAAAAATATTATACAACATTTCATTTAAAATGATATATAAATAAAAATATTATTTTAAAATTTAATATATTTAATTTGAAATTTCTATTCCACACATCAATTATTTAAATATATTTTTATTTTATTCTGGAAAAATATTTACTTGAATATAAATAAAATATATATATATATAATGCATGAATTTAAACCGAATTTAATCTAAACACATTCCTTTTCAACAAAATATACGGAAAAAAAACATATGTATGTGAATCAAATTTAGTCCAAATTCATGACTTTTGTTTTTTACTTAATCGAGAGCATTGGTATTTTATTTCATTAAATATTTCTCTCCCGCCAGAAAGAATCCAACTCTCAAAAGATAGATTGAATTTAATACGTCAAAATGTACGACGAATTCTTAATATCGGGCTTCTAAAAAAATAAATCCTGGCCGTTGGATGGAAAATATAGGAAAGCATATGCGTCAGCAACATTGAACAGTTAAATTAAACAAGGAGGATGAAAACCAGGTTCATTGAACCTGGACACACCCAATTGTCATCTATTTATAACCACATCGCAACACCACATAACACATCTCAAAAACTCAAAACTTCTTCTTTCCACCGCATCTTTATTATCTCCAAATATTTATTTACTTTCAAATATAGAATTTAATTTTCTATGAGCATTTTTATCACACCGACGATGATGGCAGTGATCGGCACCGGCGCTAAGAAGGAAATTAAGAATGCGGTGTCGGAGTCAGAGCTAAAGAAGAGAAACGAGTTGTTGGAGAAGGAGTTGAAGGAAAGTAAAGAGAGGGAGGAACAAATGAGACGCCAGTTACAGAGCGCATGGGAGAGGCTGCGCGTGGCTGAGGAAGCCGAGGAGAGACTCTGCTCACAGCTCGGGGAGCTGGAAGCAGAAGCCGTTTATCAAGCGCGTGACTATCACGATCGCATAGTTTCGCTCATGGACCAGCTCTCACGCGCACAGAGCCTCCTCCACAAAGCGCTTCCTTCATCTTCCTCATGATTTGTGGCTTTGATGTAATTAGCTTTGTAACTGAAGCTAGCAATCAATGAATATTCATTCATTGTTGTTTGTTATATTAGTTATGTGTATTACACGATTTTGATGATTGGTTATCCATATTAGCGTGGATTCAATCTCTGTTATGTTGTAAACGTTTTTGTTAGTGTGATTGAGTTGATTGGTTTTAGAATTTCACACAAGAGGTTATTTGGTTTTTTTCATTTGAATTTTCTGGCGATTCAAGAACTGTCTCATTTTTCAAACGTGATAATAGTCAACGTAATTATTTAAGTAGTTAATCAATGGACAATGAGAACGCGTTGCACTCTTGATTGTTGGAAGCAAATATGGGGGATCTTTGACATTAGCGACTTTGAAATACTTTTGTTCAGATCTCATTTGATTTGAGGGCTACGTGTTTCTAACGTCAAACCAAACTCAATAGTGTAACCAAAAAAAAACTATCTAATAAGAATAAGAATAAGAAATATCGAATGCATCTTTGAATATATTTTTTTGTATCCATTGAAATTTAGATGAGTTTTATATAAATTATTGGGACTCATGCGAATTTTGATTAATAAAATAAGAGTATTGAAAGTGTGTTTGGAACAAAATTATTATTTAAATTATTATTTTTTGAATGGGGAAGAGTGTGTAGTTTAAACGTGTTGGTAACTCTTTTTAATTAAAAATTTTGATAAAAACGACGGCCAGTTGAAATCCAAACCTAGCTCAAACCATTCCCATTGAAATTTGTTTTATTTTTCTAACGAACTTTCCATGGCAATTTGTTCACGATACGTTTTGTTTTCTTACTATATCATTTATTACAGTTTTGTTTTTCTCGGAATTTATTAACGTGAGCTATGTTGGCGTCGATAAGTTACATACATCTCACTCCCTTATTTTTAAATGTTGTTTTAAGATTGGTTACGAAAAAATCTATTATTTTTAATGAAATTGGTTGTCTTTTGTTATAATAGTTTATTTATTGGTCATAACGTTTTATCTATTTTTCTTTTGCAATAAAGAATAAGTATTTGAAGATAATTTTCATAATTTTTTGTTGTTGTTCTTTTATCATTTTAAAACTTGTAACCATAACTTGATTAAAAGAAGTGTCTTATTGGGCAAACTTTTGTTGATCAAATGACCATATCATAATTAACATAATTTAAAGAAAAGTCAAACAAATTAAAAACATATAAAAATTTCTTAAAAAATCTGACACATCTAAACCGTCTTAAATTTTTTAGAGATTATGTTATAATTTTAATAATTAAAAAAATAAATTTTTAGTTTTATAAAAACTTATTTATAAAAAATTCTCAATTTTTTATTTATTCATATTTAGTCTCTATTTTATTTTTTCTTTTTGTAAAAAATTGATTTTTGAATTCTTAAAAACATTACTATAAAATTTAAATAAAAACTAAAAATAAATAAATTATTTTAAAAACTAAATTTAAAAAATCATAATTTTAAGACTAAAAACACATTTATTTTATTATATTACGTTAAAAAAATTGAAAGCCTTTGAATGGTAGTAAGATGATATGCAATTGATTGCTATATTATATAAAATATTGAAAACCCTGTATTAATAAAGTCTTCTACTAAACCCTAATCTATGGACATTTAAAAAAGAAATGTGGTGGTAGAGATTCACGCTTGAATTAATTAAATTGAAATCATGGGTTGACACACGCGAGTATTTTAATTCAGCCAACAATGTTGGAGTTGACACGTGTGAGAATATTCCCTCTCGCGCGTGTATGCATGTGTCTAGAGTGTAATATGTAGGACCAGCATTGAGCCTCAGCACCACAACGACAAAATAAGATAGTGACTGTGAGGAAAGCTTAACGTGTACATTTTGATCATTGAGCTTTCGTTAGCGGACATTTGGACCACTATCATATGTAAAAAGCATCATATAGTTTTTGCAAACTGCGATTAATCTTGTCATGGGAAATGGTTTTCCGTCGCCGTCCATACTTTATCCTCTACTTTTTCCATCTCAAATTAAAATTAAAATAAGTTCAAAAATAATATGTCTATTTAAAGTTTAAATAAATATATGTTAATTTTTTAATCTATTTTAGTTTAAATTTGAAATCCAAATGAGATATTTGTTTAGGATGATCGTTTAGACATTAACTTAAGAAAAATACATGGTTGAGTATAACGATTTTGTGTGTATGAAAAAATAAATATATTATTAGAAATTTACATATAATTATGAAATTTTAAATTTAAATTTAAAATATTATATCAAATATAATAATTTTAATATTTATTATTTAAACTAAGATTTAAATCAAATATAATATTATTATAATTTAAACAATTAAGATTTTGATCAAACACATCATTTAAATATATATATATAAAACACCATTTGAAAAATACATATTTTTTCTTTTTACTTTTTTTTAGGTGTCTAAGTAACATCATCAAATAATTGTCGTTGTGCAAAACTTTGATTGTCTAAGAAGATAAATAAAAAATTATTGCAATATCACTTGAAAATTAATAATCTCTCCTTAAAAGAATTTAGGTATATTAAATAAAATAAAATAAAATAAAATAAAAAAACAAAAAAAAGCTAAAGTGTGACCATAGAGAAACAATCAAGAGTCTAGATATAGAGTTAAAAAAAAGAATTTAAATATGGAGTTAAATATAATATGTTCTCACTCAACCATCAAATATTCACCGCTAGAATGAACTTATACTCACAGGTGGATCGTAATTAAAATTTAACAGTTTAAATTTTAAAATAAAATTTTATTTATTTTTAATTAAAAATTATAATTAAAAATCTAAACCACCCAATATTAATCAAATGGTTTTTAACATACTTGATTGCACTGCAGCGAAAGAAGGCCAACAACAGCAAATCTGGATCCCTACTTGCATATGCTAAGAATATCCATTTGCAAAGTGAAGTAAATAGTCTATTTGATGCGATGTCAACGATATTGATTACACGTTTTGATACAGACCTGTTTAATTGTCTCGTCCACTCATATAGGAAAAATGAAAGGAAAAAAAAAAACTGTATTTCTAAGATAAAAATATTGTCAAATTTCAAAATATACTAAAATTATTCAAATATTAGAGTGATTTTAGTAATTTGAAAGTCTAAGTTTTTTTTTTAATCAACATATGCTAGGCGCCTAATATGTAAGAAACGTATGCCCTTAAGGTTAGGATCTAAAATAGATCTATAGACCTCTCTTATCAAGAGAAACTTACATCGTAATTTAAGTTAGATTAGATTTTATTAATTTTTAAATAGATAAGATTGATATTTCTAAAAGAAAATATATTTAGTTAAAAATATTAGACAATAAATTATATAAAAATCTTTTAGATATTATTTAAATAAATATAAATAATATTTATTATTATTATTATAAATATTATATTAATTTTTTATTTTTTATTTAATATTAACCTTTTAGTATTTTAATATATTTAAATATATTTGTATAAAATGAAATTGAAAAAAATGTTATATAAATTTATATTCTTTAAAATATTACATTAAATATTAAAATAAATTTTATTTTATTAATATATTAATTTATTAATCAATTTAAAAATATGTATAATTAATTATTCAAATATATTAAAATGAAATAGATTTTTTTTTTCTTCCAGATTTAGTACACACACCTTGCAAAATTCATCCGGGCAAGGTATTATCTTCCCTACTCCAGGCATTAACAATAAAATCGGTGGAAAAAAAAAACTGTAAAAGGATCATTCAACTATAGAGCATGCTTAACAAAATTATTTGCCAAATAATATTATTCCTTCGAATATCTAGATTACATTCATGAGCAAACAGAAGAGTGGTCATGCAACCGTCTTCCAGGCTTCCAGCAGATCCAAGATGTTTTTTAGTCACTTCAAAAAATTATATGGCGAAATCCTTGACTGCATAACTTTAGACCAACGATAGATTCCTCAGAGCTCCGTCTCTACGACATAGCACCTACTCAAGCAACCCAATATGTGATCCTGATCCATCATAATAGACTAGGAGCCAACTTATATTAAGCGAGCAACAAATATTGGAAATGCTTTTATTCAATTTCTCATCTTGCATCCAACCACACCCAATGGTAATTGAGTTGAATAATGGTTCGTTGTAAAAAATATAAATTTTCATTGACCGAAAACTGAAGAAAAAAAAAAGATGCCAAAAACCCAAAAATGGCATGACAATCCAACAAATAAACTCTAAGTCTTCGACCTCTTCCGCCAACCCCGCAAATATTCAAGATCATCAAAGAAATCAACATGATTGTGATAGAAGTAGTAGATGTTTGAATTCTTCAACCTTATAGAAATGTCAATCACTTAAATAATCACATAAATGAATCTTGATTACCTTTGAAGAATGATTTTATACAAGTACGAGTGAAAGATACAAAATAATTCTATCATAGAAAAGTGAACAAATACAATTCTTGATTAACCACTAAACCAAATCAATTCTTGTTTCTCCGTTCATACAATCGTGTGTTTTTTACGTTCTCTTATTGATCAACTTCAAAAGATTTTCTGTCAATATCGTTTCGCCACCATTGTTAGTTTTAGGAGAATTATATAAAAACACACAAACGCAAAATTCACTTCCACTAACGGTTGCTAATGATATTGCTAAAAAGGTAGACATAACATTTGTTGCTATTTTCTCCCACACGGATTATCATCACCTGTGCTAATGATTGAATTCTCGCATAATCAGTCGTCAACAATTCTTCCACGAGGAAGCAATGCCTTTTTCTTATTTAAAGTTAACAAATTCATGCTCCGTAATTTACTCAAATTATATCAAGTACACTGCAACAACAATGGAACATAAAGCATAATAAACAAAAATGACAAAATTCATCTGCGATACAAACTCCCCTATACTATTCTTTTCACCACCACTTATAGTTCGAAGGCAGGAGACGATGCACACAAGTTAATTGTGGCTTCCTCGCTTCTCTCTGAAATCTTGGTCCCTGAAGATAGACTTTACCTTTAGCATTTAAGAGTATGGATAAGCATAGAACTATTACAATGTGAATACAAATAACATAATACCTACCTCTGGATATGGTCAAGAATCAAAAGTCTGGGTCCAGGAGGAATTTTCACATCTCTAAGAGCACTGAAGCACGTCATAGGAAAACAGTATTTTTCATTTAATAAATGGTAAACAGAATGAGTGAAAAAGAAAAAAAGTTGATACAATAAATTAAGCTTCCTACCTGTCTGTGAGTAAAGGCAAGGTGTTGTCTGACAATAAGCCTTTCTTAAAATTCTTTTCGTAATTCTGAAGACCAAGGTTGTGCAACATGTTTCTTGTTCTAGCGTAGTGAATATCTTCGGCAGGTGGTTGAGAAAACTTTTGTCCAATCTGCATGATTAATGCACAGTTTAATATATGATAGGGGGACACCAAAATAGAAACCTGCATTGCATAAATTACGGGAATCTACACAAGAATGTCACTTGGCCAGACCAATCATGTCCAAAAATTTACACCGTACCTGACGACCCAACAAAAATAAACCCAAATAATTTGTTTATAATTATCAGACTCACTGATGTCACCAACATGAAAAGTGCAACACAGGTCTCTAAAAACTGACTTACCATTTAAAAGTTTGCCGTGACTTGAAAACCTAATAAAAAGCCTATCATGCAATAAGGCTTTCAGTAAGTCCAATGGCTATTGCAAAATAAAAACTTAGATATAATGGTCACAGTGAGTATAAGATCTGATACATACTACAAATTTACATTATATATAGTAAAGTAATATTGAAGGTAACAATAAATACTTTCTATTTTACTTGACCAACCTAATACACATAAATGACTTTCTGGATGACCTAAAATCTGACCTTTATAACTAAATAGGCTTTTAAATAGTCATAGCCTAATTCATTTAGTAAATATAAGCCTTACTTGACCTAGATTTGACAAAAAGTAGGCTCTAGGACTCCTACAGAGACCCATATCAATTCCTAGTAGCGTTTTATTGTTACCGCTAACCAAATAGGGGTACAAAATAATTTTGGTTTACAAATATGCTAAAAAGATACACTTTTTTATGCCCACCTGGAAAAGTCCACCTTGAACAAGTGCAAAGAATAGTCCAGATGTGACTGCATTTGCTGCTTGATTTGGTCCGCCCATGCCACTTACCAATGAAAACATGGCCCCAGAACCAAAAGCGGCCGCCATGCTGCAATAAATAATTTTAGTGGCAACAACTGCTATAAGAACACAAATCGATGATAATAAGAATAACATAACAAATCAAAATACTGAGAGCATAAAGAAATAGGAAACAGAATAGAGCTGTGGTTGGGAAAAATATATATTCAAGGGTAACCCCCTAAAGCACCGTAAGAGACAATTCGTCTACACTAGTAGTGAATATCTATTAGTAAGATTCTCACAATACTGGCATCAGAAAGACCTTCAAATACATACATATGTTTCTTTAGAATTTTGATGACTTTCAGCCTAAAGTTAGAAATTTAATATTGAGGCTGCAACTAAGGATACTTCTTCATCTGATACCTTATATTAACTTATGAAATACTTCTACACCACAAGTGTATTAAAATATGTATCGTTATGGTGAACAGACAAGTAACATAAACAGTGATGACAACAACAAAAATAATAACAAAACCTTTTAGCACTAGTTTGGGTTGGCTGCATGAATCAAATGGCACTTTACATTGTTATGAATTATGTTCAAACCAAGAACACAAAAGACATTTCCCACATTATCATTATTTATTTGAACTTTCTGGTAACGTGCACTCCTATAGGTTTTGGCTCTGCCTAATAAGTTGAAATTTTACATCATCTTGGAAGCTTTGAACTTTTAAGTAACTGTTAGAATATCAAATGGTATCCCATAATATTGAGTGGCGAGTTTCATTTCTGAACTGTTAGGAGGGGCTTTCAGGTTTCATTATGTTTCCTTATTTTTAGGGTTTTTAGTCTTATATATTAGTGGGTTTGGGCATGTACTAGTACTACTTGGCCTAAAGTATTTTAGTATAAATATAATTATGGCCTTGCAACATATTTTTACAATCTTTTTCAAAGTTTATACCCTCTATCATGCTCCTTCCCTAACATACATAACATTGTTCAATGCAGACTAAGTGGTCTATCATTTTCTGTCTTTTTCAGAAAACAGAACTTTAATTAGTTGCAACTTGACAGTAGTCACACAACCTTAGTTGTTGTTGTTGCGGATTAAGTTTTTTTTTCAACAGTAGTTGTCATATTTTAAGAAATTGATAATTATTGTATGTGAAACTGATTTACGTTTGTTGTTTTTACCTGTGGTGGAGAAAATATAAAATAAATAAACATGCGCCAAAGAAACATTCGAGGAAAAAGTTTGACTCAGAAGTTGGGCACAACAAAGTAGAAAAAGTTTCAGCTATATGGGGGTTTGGTGAAAGGGACAGACAGATAGAGGGAGAGATAAATTGCATGACTAAAATTTCAAACTTTATTGATGGAAGAAGGCTAGATCTTTTTAAAAAAGTTCAATATCATAAGACACCGAAAAGGAAAAGACACCGAAGAACCAACTAAAACTAGTTGAATTTTTTACAGTAAACTCTCTTGAATTAATTAAGAAATTGACACTAATCTGAAGAAAGGTAGCAAAAACTATTTATTTCCCATTATATATCTATCTATAAATAGTTTAGGGTTAATGATTGGACAGAACAATAAATAATTAAGGGCAGAAAAAATTGTATGATTTCACCAACAAGAGTAGTTAATTTAGGCAACGAATATTACAAGTGAAAACAAGCATATAAGAAAAGCAAAATAGGTCATGAAATTCCACCTGGATTGAACATCTTCCTTTCCCCTTATCCTTTTCAAGACACATGTAATACCGGCATTCACTCCAGTCATAACAGCAAAGTTGCGAGCCTGAACTAGAGGGCCTCCAGCAAGAGCCTATAAAAGTAAATTAAATCACGCTCTAAGATTAATTATCACATTTTTCATATAAGCATGAAACCCTAACATTTTCCAATTGGACTTGAATTGCAAAATTAGGGTATTGTATATAACTGTAAGACAGAGAACTGGATGAAACCTGTGCTTGCTTGAGAGATGCCATGGCTTGAGGGTTAAGAGCAGCGTTAGGTGGAGGTGTTGGAAAAGCGGAGGGTGCGTCGGCGGTGAGAGTACCCATGATAGCACCAATAGCGCCACCTTGAGCAGCGCTGGTTGTGGTAACGACGGCGGCTTCAACGGCGATGGACTGTTTGGAGAGCCAAAGCTTGAAGCCATTCTCTAAGTGCTTGTAGCGTGCTTGAATTTGGTCAATTGGGTTCTGAAGTTGCGGTGGTAAACCCTTCAACACCATCACTCCTTGTTTCCCTTGTTCCATTTTTATTTTTTTTTTCAATTTCAACGCCGCAGTGAAATCGTCGTTGAAATGTATGGATATATTTTGTTTTGATAACGTTTCGTCTCGTTTCGTACTACGCCTTTTATAATTTGGATTTAGTTTATAGTAATTAGTATCAGTTAATTAATATTTAAATTAGAAAATATAATAATTAATCAGACAACCGGCCTTTCCAACTGGAAAGCCGAAGCGGTGCCATTTTTGTGCACTACACACCGGGTCGCTTTGAACTCGTTCATTAACTTATGTGCACAAACATCAATATCAAAATCAATTAGCATTTCAAAAATTGACATAAAAAATAAAAGAAAAAAATATTACATTGAAAATGTAAGAAAAATTGAGTATGTGTCAAAAAAATTACAGTGGGATAGAATTACATTTTAATGTATTAATATGAAGTGGGCAGTGGGCAGTGCGCAGGGCTGTTTTTGTTTATTTTGCATGTATTAGAAAAAAGAGAATAGATAAAACGATTTTTCAAATTTTCAGTCTTGATTAAATTAATATATAAATTTAATAAATTAACAAATACATATTTTTAATTATAAAATATTAATTAAAATATGTCATATTTAAATTTTTATAATTAGAAGTTATGATGTGACATGTTAATTGAATATGTGATAATCTACGATCAATGTCATCATAATATGAATTAATTCTTCTATAAAATTTAAATCTTTCATCGACTAATTTGTCAATAATTAATTTATGTACAATTACAATTACTTATAAATTATTTTTTAGATGACAAAAGTTCATTGACAAATTTACTTCCAAAAAGATGACACTAAGTGAGATATTCGTTGACAAGTTACTTATTCAAATTTTATTTTTGAATAAGCCAAATAGATATATTAAAAAAATTATCTAAAGCACATGGTGTAACAAAAACAACCAAATAAAGATACAAAGTTTCAAACAAAGGCCACACAAAACGACCTATGAAATCAATTAAAACAACTAGGAGCATTCATTTTTATGTAAGCTAATGGATTCGAACAAAGTTTCAACATTGGCAAAATTCTTAATTTTAACTTTGATCCAAGACTACTATAGTAGTTTATCACGTTCCATGATTCAAACCATTATATTATCTTGTTGCTTGAAAATACGACAATTGCACTCTTTTTAAATACTCCAAATGCAAGGTAGCCATATAACATAAATATTTTATTTTAATTTCTTGTTAGCATTGACTAAAGCCTCAAATTGTTGACATAAAAAAGTGTACAATTATAAAAAAAAACACTTTGGACTCCTAACCAAGCCACAATATGTAACCATACAATACCAAAAAATTGACATTGAAAGAATAAATGTGATAATGATTCCTCCGTTTATAGACTTTAAGAGGAACCATTTTATTTCAAACAAAGCCAAAAGAGGTTGAAGTTGTAACACTATCATCCTCCACCTAAAAAATTGAATGCGCCTCTCAAATAGTAATGATCACTAAGAATATTTCGCCAACTCCATTTATCCATGATATTTTCCCGCACAACAAAATTATCAAATAAAGCAATGCAATTTAAAACCAAATTATCTTCCCAAATAAATAAGTTTCTCCTATACCACATGCCTCACCACTAACCTCCCAACCAAGCCTAAACATTTCTGACACAAATACTTTTATCCCTCGCCAAACTAAATAGTCGACTAAATTTATCACACAATTGTTCGCTTCTAACCAAATATAACACCAAAAGGAAATATCTTTATTGTTACCAACCACTCGAAATAAATTATTAGATAATCAATTTACCCTTCCACCAAAATGTCCATCACAAACATGATTTAGATCATTCCACCAACTAGAATCCCTATTTGAAATTCTAGCCACAACACTACCCACCAAACCATCCCTTTCAGAAGGACTATTGTTCAACCCTCAATCTCCAAGTCCACTTACCTAATAAATCACATTTAAACTCTCTTATCCTACGCACACATAACCCACATTTCACCCGATTGTGGCACACCTTATCGCACTTAATCCAATTAATTTTTTGAGCATCCTTGCTCCCATTGCACATAAAAGATTTTAAAAAATAGTTAATATGAGAAATGATACTTGTTGGAGCTTTAAAGAAAGAAACAAAGTAGACTGATAATACGAACAAAATGACTTTACGAAGAATCATACGACCACCCATTAATAAATTATTATTCTTCCATCTCGAAAGCCTTTTTTCAGATCCGTTTGATCACATGTTTCTCGAATGACAAATTTTGTGGGTTTCTAGCAATAACAAACTCAAGTATTTAAAAAGAACTGATCCAACACTACAATTGAGAACCAAGACAACTTCTTCTAACCATATCTGATTTACATTAACTCCCACCAACAAACTTTTATGAATGTTAACCTTAAGACCCAACAATAGTTCAAACATTTTAACTTTGATAGCTCTAATATTGACCAAACATTTTTCTCCCGTTATAAATGTATTTTCCACAAAATTAAAATGAGACACCCTAAAATCATCTTCAAATCTCACATAAGCACCTTTCAATAACTCGACATGTACTGAAAAAACATAATAACAAATTAAGACCTTCAACTACTAACAGAAAAATAAATGCGGATAACGGACTTTCTAGTCTTCAACCACGACCTAACCTGAATTCATCTGTCGGACATCTATTCACAAGAACGGAGACAATTGATGATGATAAACACCCTGAGATCAACATCCTCCAACTTGGTGGAAAATTCATTTTTGTCATCACTACATCTAGGTATCCCCCTATTTTACCAAGTCATAAGCATTTTTGAAATCAACCTTAATTAATATAAGCTTTGTTTTTCTCCACTTATCCTCATCCATTATCTCATGAGCAATTAAGATATCATCAAAAAGTTTATGACCTTTTACAAAAGTAGCTTGAGTGTCAGCGCAACTTTACCACTCACATTCTTTAGCCTATTTGCAAGCGCTGTAGGAAACACCTTATAAATACACCCCGTCAAAGATATAGGTCTAAATTTAGACAACAATTAAGGATTAGCATTCTTAGGAATCAACACTATGAACTATGAAAATACAACTAGATCCCTTGACCAACCTACCAATAACATGAAACTCACTCAGAAACTCGCATAAAAGTCTATCTTAACCTCTTCCCAAAATTCTTTTTATAAATCCAAAATTCACCTCCATGTGTTCAGGGCTTTTAAAACTATCACAATCCTATACAACTGTTTTCGCCTCTTATTCACTAAACTCCCTTTCCAGAATAAGAATGTCATTATCATCGATAGTCGAGAAATTAAAATTCCCCATCCATAACTAGGAATTTTAACATATATAAAATGAGATGCAAAATGATTGTAAACTACTTGTCAAACACCATAAGCCTCTTCCACTTTAGAAACATTCACGTTAATACAAACTAACTCATTATGTCTCCTTCTATTAGCTACCAAACCATAAAAAACTTGATATTTGAATCACTCTCAGTTAACCATATGTTTCTAGATTTTAGCCATTGAATGCTACAATTCATTCTAGATAAAATAGTGTACATGTTTGAATAGAAAACAACGTTATATCCACGTCGATGCCATTTATAAGATCTATTATACCTTTTCTTTTGACCACGAATCTGATAGAGTTAAAACACACACAAATGCCACTCCTTGGATTTTTTTATTGCTTCCCCCAACTATAATCATAATTCTCTTTTCCCTTTAAAATCACATGAAGCGTAAGCATTTGCAATAAAGGCTAGAACACCCTCTAACTTCCACATCCCATAAACAACCAAACATGACAAACTTCTTGAAAACTCAGCCTCACATTACTATTCGACATAGTTAATAACCCACATGATCCCCCAACTTATGCATCAAAAGAAAAATCCACCTCCTTACCACCCTATAAATGTTCACAAAAAAATTGATTTATGAGACAATATTAAACCTTTGATCTCCTTCCTCTTAACTAAACCCCCTAAACCTCTTACTTTATAATTAATAATCTTCTTGATAAATGCACCACCCCTTATTAACATACCACGCCAACACTACGAGTCCTAATTACTAAGGACCTCCCTTCCGGTATTCATTCTATGTATTTTCTCCATATTGGCTAGCACATTATCGGTATGTGCTTAATCCCCTTCAAGATTTGGACCTACCATCTCGCCTACCTCCCTCACGTCCATAGCCACCACATTAGTACATTTTTTCAAGCATATCCACTTTTTCCAATCATCATTACTCAAGGATTTGCCAAATTTTGATGAAAAATATTTTGTTGTGACTGAACTAATGGGTGAAGCTTTACATGCTCTTTTGCTTCTTAGTTTCTTGTTTTCCATAACTACTTTGCAATACGTTCCTTTGATGGCATCCTCGTTAGATTTTTAATGTTGGTAACATTCTATTTAGAGCTGTCAAAAAAAAAAAAAAACCCACCTATAAAGCCATTTAACTTTTTTTTTCCTATTGTCTATTAATATTTTATTAATTTTGAGATTCTTTTTAGAAAAAATTAAAAAAATATATATTTTTTTTAAATAATTTGTGAGAAAAATAAAAAAAAAATCTCGAAAATTTTTTATCGGTGAAAAAATAAAAAAAAATTTGTTAAATTTAAGAGGCATTTAGTGTTGGAGGCTTTCTTTTTTGGGCCGTTTAAATTCTAAATTTTTTGGCCTCTCCAACATGTGGCTCGGGGTCAATAATTAATGGATTTGTCAAATTAACAGTTATAATTGTATTACATTTATTATTACACATATTCAATTATAATATTACATCAAAATATCTAATGATAAAATTTATTGATAAATTATTTTGTTTGATATTTTATAATTATCAAATAGTTTTGTGATATTTATCTTTAAACAACTAGTGAAAAAATATGAATAGATAATTAACAAGATATTTTCCAAAAAAAATGTCAATTTTTTAAAACTTAGTTAGAATATTAATTATTTGTTCGTTATATTATTATAGAATATTTATAGCTTAAACACAAAAAAGTGATAATAATAATAATAATAATGATGATGAAAAGAGAAAAATTTAATTGTAATTTTGATATTTTATTTTTAAAATTTGTAAAATTGATCTTTTATTTTAAAGTTTGGTAGTTTTTCTTC
>JBBPBR010000004.1:67373370-67383584 GCA_037974775.1 Cicer pinnatifidum | reverse complement strand
CATTTTTTGTCATCTTATTTCTACTTATTGTTGAAATTGGTCAATTTATTTTAAAAATATAATAATACGACGTGACATACAACTTGACGATATGAAGAGATCAACGTTTATGATATTTTAAAAAATTCTCTAAAAAATTTCATTTTCAACTTTATAAAGTATATATTTTTGTTTTTTAATTAATGACAAGTAAACATTTAATATATCTGAACTGTTCTATATTATTAAATTGTATGTCAAATTAATTAAAACATGTCACATTATTATTTTTATGTCTATAAATTTGAGAGATTGTTAAAATTTGAATAATTTAAAAATAAGGAACCAACATAAAATAATATGTAAAAATAAAGGAATCGAAATTATATTAAAGACTTTATTTTTTTCAATTAAAAAATAGGAGGTAGTGAACAACACTATTAAATTGTTAAATAGAAATTGATAAATATGTGAAAATAGGGGATAAAAAATTGCAATTAATGCAAAAAGAAAAGAAACCGAATTAGTATATACGACGTGTCGTTTGATGTTGTAAAATGCAGCATAGGACTCTGAAATCCGGGCTCCGACCCAATATATCTGGATCCGGAGTTCACTAGTTCCCTCTTCCCTCCTTCGTCAAGGTAATTACACCAAACGCGCCAATTATTGAATTTCATTTCATGTAGATTTGACACTTGAGATTTTTGTTTGGTTAGTTCACGATCTTCACACTTTCACTAAATATTAGTAATTGCCCTGTGTTTTGCTTGTGCCCACAACTTGTTCGATCATTTGCTTCACTCACCGCATCGCCTTATATATTTGTTTTATTCGTTCTTTCAGTGATCACCATAAAATGAGCAGCTCTGGTGATAGCTCCCCTGATTGGTTACGTTCTTTTCAGGTATCACCATAATTAATCCATAATTATGTGGTTTTGATGTTTTTATTCTATGCAATATTCACATTTAAATGAAGTGGAATAGAAAGAAATTGTATAGTTAGATTTCAAAAAATTAATATTATTTCATTTAATTTCACTTCATTCCACCCTATATCACCAATCTAAACATATCTTAGTATTAATTGTGCAAATCCTACACTATGGTCCTTATGCATTTTCCTGCTATTAGGCGCCCACTCATTCGCCTGTGACACTGTCCTCGGATTCTGGTCCTTTACACGACAGTGGTAGCTTTTCAGATGAGCATAGAATTGATGATGATGATGATGATGAAGAGTTAACTCCTAAGTCATCAAAGATTGCAAAGGTCAAAAAGAGCAAGAGTACTGCTATTGGTGGAAGCAGTGCCAAGTCCTCATCTAAAAAGACATTAGAAGCAACAAGTGTTAAAGTAGAAGATCAAGCACCATCCAGAAGAAAGAAATTAGACACACAGAAGGAGAAAAATGGTACACTTGATATTTGATTTGTATTTGGAGTTCTCTCAAGATGAATACATGGAATAGATATAGTAATATTTATGATCAACTCAATTGAGCAATACAAGGTGAGAGCCATTCTACAGTTTGATTTTTCATTGCACTGTCATTTGTCTTTTCTTACTATGATACAGGGAAGAAGGAGGAAAAGAAGATCACGGATGAATCAGACATCGACAAGCAAACAGAGCACAAGGTAAGTAACTAAAACACATTTCTGTTTACCCTTTTTTTGCCTTGTATCAATAATGTGTTTGGACTGCTACTTATATTGTGATTAGTGACAATATCAAATATTTTTTAATAGGAACCCATTCATTCGATTTGGGCATTGTCATCAGATTCTGAGTCATTCCATGATCATAGCCCTAAAACTGAAGATCATATTGATCAGGTGGAAACTTCTCAGCCCCAAATATCTCAACCCCTCGGTGAAGGAGAATGCGGGGATGGACTTCTCCATGACAATGATCAAAAGTATCCATCCAAAAAGGCTTCAGAAAAGAAGTCATCACAAAAACAAATAGATGTAGAAGGTTCCACACCAGTAAAAGAGAAGAAAACAAAGGGCAATACAAACGGGAAATGTATGGAATGGTTAATTTTTAACTATAAATAAAAGAATGCAAGATATTACTCTATCTTCATGCACCTTGTTTTGAAATAGGCATTTCCTTACCATTTTGTACATGTAGTATCTGAAAATGGGGCAGGTGGTGATGGAGATGTAGAAATTGAAGAGGAAGAAACTTTTGAAAAGCCTGTTGAACGAAATGTAAGAATTATATTGTTATAATGATTTCCTAAATATGTTTCACAGCAGGCCCGTTACTTTGAAACATGAATACATAATAGCTATCAAAGACTACACTCCCCCCCCTCCAAAAAAAAAAAACCTATCAAAGACCACATTGCTGCCTATCTAGTCTGGCAATCTGAGTGGTGTTTTGTATTTGTTGCAGGTTTCCTCCTCAATGTTGCCTTTGATGCTTTCTGAGAAAGTTCATCGTACAAAGGTCAGGTGTCAACTATATGCTGTAGATTTCCATTTGCTATATGTTTGGTTTTATAGTTGTGTAGGCCATGTTTAAATACTACCACAGGGACAATCAGATAAATAACATGTTTCACTTTCAAAAAGTTGCTAGTTTGGTTTATAACTTTGTTGAGTGGATATACTTAGGACACGTAGCTTTTTCCGTAAAAATAAGATCTGTTGAATTGATTTTTCCTTTTCCTTATTCATGAAAAAGTAAACTGTAAACAGGCCAATGACAAATGCTGCTCTGTTTTGCAGGCTCTTGTTGAGTGTCAAGGTGACTCCATAGATCTGAGTGGTGATATGGGAGCTGTTGGACGGATTATTATCTCAGACTCCCCATCTGGAGATCAAGAAATGTGCTTAGATTTGAAAGGTATCTTATGCACATGCTTTCTGATTAACAAACAGTGAGTTTATTGTTGTGTATAAATAAGGACACAGACACATAAATCTTGATGATAATTGCATATACATGCAGAACCATAATACATCTTAGCTAATGTAAGTGCTGTTCTGATTGTTACATGTTGATTTCTACTCCAAGTTATATGCTGTTGTAATGTGTCCATTATAAGTTTTCCACTTTCTAAGTTACGCAGTACCTTTGTATGATAATGGCTACCTGTATCTGATTGTTCAAATTTTAATATTCTTTTCAGGAACAATATACAAAACAACTATAGTTCCTTGCCGGACGTTTTGCGTTGTATGTCGTCTTGGACATAATCTTTAACATCACGGCCTTGAAAGTTTTATCTGGCCTTGTAGTTAGTTACTTCCATGATTAAGATATCTTACCTTTCAAAAAATTGATTTAATATGAGCTTGTTGTTTTTTCAGGTTAGTTTTGGGCAGTCCGAGGCAAAGGTCTGTTGTTATCTAGATTCTACTCATTTCCTCACTTTACCTAGTAAATATGTGTGAATTCATCTTGATTCGTACTTTATCTATTATCTACTTATTTGATATTTTCTCATTTACTTATTTTCAGATAGAGGCCATCATGAATGACTTCATACAGCTGAATCCGCAGTCTAATGTTTATGAAGCTGAAACAATGGTTGAAGGTGATTTGCATCCACCGAAAACTAACTGGGGCTTTTTTTTTTTCTGGTAGTGTTGCTCTATATGCATAAATTATTTGCCTGACACCTATTCATTTAATGTGAGAAGGGACATTGGATGGTTTCTCCTTTGACTCTGACGAGGAAGCTGGCAAGACGCAGAAAGCCACCCACCCAACTGATCAAAATGAGCATGCTGAAGAGCAGCCGCATGGTAAATCCAAACAGAAGGCAGACAAAACATCAGTAAGTTTCCCAGTTGCTTTTGGTTTTAGATTTGTCCTTACTAATAATTGAAAATGCTGGTGCATACATACTTAGTTGCTGAAATTTGGATGCAGGGTGCTGAAAAGAAAAGAGGTAGAAGTACTGGAGGAAAATCACAGCCAAAGATAGCAAAGAAAAAAGCTCCAACTGCCAAGAGGGCTAAGACTAAGAAATGAGTCAAAGAAACATTCTATAATTTCTTGTATATGCATGTACTAAAATAACTAATTCTTGAATTAAAAATACCGATGCTGAAACATTTTGCCAATGACAGAGAGGGTGAATCGGCGATATTAGATCAGTTGCTGTTAGATTTCGTACCAAACCCGAGCAGGAGAATTTAAGGAATATGGTCTGCTGCATGAGCTACTACCAATTCCTTCTTATTATAATTCTCATTATTAGGCCTGTTTCAATATATTCGTTGTGATTTATTTTTCAGTGAACGTTACTTCAATTTGTTTGTTATTTTTTCTTAGAATTTATCTGCATTAGCTGGCTACTATTATCCGAAGGGCCACATTGCTCATTAATTGTTTTCCGAGCATGTAGTATAGATATTTTAGAGTGAGATAATGGATTTGAGCATTCATATATTCGTATACATTGCAAATGGCCTGTTGTTTCCTTTCAAACGATTATTTTGCAGGTTATCTTGAGAAGCTGGTAGGTAGGCTTAGATTATGACTGTGTGGGTGTTATAATACTTAGTGCATGTTTGGTTGTGTAGTTGAAATTGTGTTTTCTCGTGCCTCGAAACAGATGCAACGTAGAGGCTATCTCTTGGAGCTTTAGTTTCACCGTGTATTGTATTTTGAAAATGCAGTAACAAACATATGCTTAGATGATTCTTTTGATATGCTCCTAACTTATTACAGCTTTGGAAGAGTATTTTCCAGTGGCAATCCAAAAATCATTTTTTGATGGGACATTAAATAGTATATATATTTTGATTAAAGAAAAATATTATTATCTTTTACAAAATATATAATGACTAAACATTTAAAATACAAAAGAGCTTATACAAATTACAATTGTCAAAGAGAAATGTGAACAAATGTTAAGTATAATTTTAACTTTTGTGAGTAGATAAGTGGTGAATGAATTTAAAACTATAAGATTTTATAGGGGATTAAAATAAAAATAACAGAAGTAGTATGAAAATAATATTTTTTATTTTTTCTAAGGGCAAGAGTCCCACTACCAATATACTGAATCTGCCCCTGGTATTTTCTGAATAATTTGTTTCAAAAGGGTCCGCAACTGTAATATCATGGCTGTTCATAATTTCCACCACATTAAGTGTTTTTTCCTCCCCTCCTTGTGAAATAATTTTTTTCCAGAGATCATATCACTGTCCTCATCTTACATGTTCCTAGAAAATAAGAATGGGAATAAAGATAAAATTTGGGACTGGATAGTGCAAGAGGAGTTATAGTGCATGTTTGATTACGATGAATCATGTGTGATTTTGCAAAAACTATAAGGAATAACTTCTTCATACTCACGGTGATTTTGATAAATTACCATGATATCAAACATACACTAATTAGTGATTAGTGGAGGAGAGGCACAGTTTGATTTTATCATCATGTAATGTAAATTAATGCTAGTTTCCAGTCAGGTTTGACTTGAAAGTATATAGTGAATCGCAAAAGAGGAAACGAATCAAAATGTGGGACATGATGTATCGTATTAAACATGGTTTCAGAAAACAACGTCATATTAAAAGCTTTGCTTGCAAGTGAAAGTGCCATCATCAAATGCATAGCTACAAACTCTTGGACGAGCTCTTTTGAAAATGGTTGAATAGTATGAAGGCTGGCATGGATGTGGGTTGGCAAATTCTCCACTGCATCAATACTTATCCAAGTATAACTTATATTTTTTTTTTATAAAGAAGTTACTATTTTTTTCTTTCGAAAAAGTATTATTCTTCAAACAAACCTTTAAAAAAAAAATCTATCAATATCAATTTTTTTATCAAAATGAAATATCTTAATATAATTATCATCTAGCTTCAAAGTGCTCAAACACATCCGTAAATTTAAGGTTTTAAAAATTAGTTCAGACGATTCAACTGATCAAAGTATGTATGTATTAAAGTTTTAAAGAATTAAATATATAAATTCTAAAATAGAATTTTTACATTTAGTATTTTAAAATGTATCCTTAGAACATAGGTTATAACATTTGCCAAATTATAAATGTTTTAGAGCTTTATAATTTTTAATCCTTATAAAATTTTACTATTTCATTTTTGATATTTATTTTTAGTTCCTTAAAATTTTTTATATTTACTTTTAGTCTTTGATTTTGAATCAATTCTCGTGTATCCTTTAAATTTTTAAATGATTTTTTGTAGTAATATTAAGGATATGTCTAACAACTTCTTTATAATTTTTTATTTTACAAACAATGAATTATATTTGGAAGCTTCCAATATTTAAAAATTCATATTTAAATTATCTTTTGTTAAAAAATTCTAAATTTTTGTGAAGAGATTTTTTATGATATCCTAAATATTATCGTAAAAATTCATTTAAAAATTTGAATAATATACTAGAGTTAATTTAAAATTAAGAATACAAAATTAAAACTAAAATTCTAATGGACTACAAGTTGAAGAAATTTTTTTTGTAGAGATTAAAAACAAAATAGTGAAATTTTATTAAATTAACCAAAAAAAAATAAAGTGTTAGATTATATTTCCGGTTGGTTAGAATTCACAAAGTCTATGTTTTCAACCCAATATCCCAATCATACACTTCGGGTTTGAAAAAGTTGTAAACTAAATTGAACAATAATTTGAACCAATGTGATTATTTTACATTGGATTTGTTAGAGTTGGTTGGATCATTAGGTTGATTTAGACGCGTGCCACCCCTACCAATTAGTATGAAATGACTCTCAATGAAACATGGGTAGATGTCAATTTGAAGGAAGTGATTCTTCACGAAACATGATTAAACACCAATTGAAATGATATGACTCTTCATGAAACATGAGTAGACACCCATTACATTAATAAGTCTTTTCATAAAGACACTCCATTTAAAATTATGCAAATCTCCATAAAAATACACTGATTTCTATAAGAATTTTCTTCAAAACCTTCTCATAATGGAATTTGATCAAATTTAATTTAGAAAATTAAATGAATAATATTAGACTACCCAATAACCAATATACCCACGTCCTAATTCAGTGATAAAAATAATGGATGATTACTCCCTACTTACTCCAAGAAACAGAGACAACAATGGACTCATTTTAATCAAAGAGTAGTTGGCTATCTTGGCTTCTTAATTTCATGCTAACATTAAAATACTATCACAACGTTTGGACAGCGACATGCTGAGCTGATTAACGTGTAACATGATGGAAGAGAAACTCAACGGGTCTAATATTTTTAAATTGGAATTGACTTGAACATGAATGAATAATTGAATTTACTTTTTCATCTTTCCATAATGGGTCTGCTATTCGAAGCCATCTAGCTAACGTTTCATCAAAACTTCAGCAGAGGCAAACTTGAGCATAAGTAGCAATGCTCAATTACCTACATCTAGAAATATAAGAGAGCGTATCAATGTTTCATCTGCTACCATAAGGCAACTCTATTGCAACACAAATGTTTTGAATGCTCCTATGTTAGAACATGCTCAAAAACCTGCATAAGTTACATAAAACTCACACAACACAGCCATCAGTCAAATCATGGGGAAAAAATAGAATGATAAGACTGATGAAAATGTGAACTATAAAATATCTCGCCTCTATTACGTCCAATAGAACTAGTAGTAGTTAGACAGCATCACTAGAAAACAATTTACAAACACTTTGTTCATACGAGGAACCAGAGAGGACCTGTGCTTCCAGAAGTCTACCAACATAACCCCAAATGAGTTATCAGCTTAAGAGACAACTTTTCTTATTGCGTGCTGTTTTAATGGAATTAAGGGGAAACAAAAGAACACCAATGTTGGAACATAGTAAAACACTATTCAGGTCCTAAATCAAACACAAAACATCATAAAGGATTAAAGAAATGCACCAGTAACCTGCAACAATATTCTTCCCACTAAGGTTAGCTAGAATCTGAAGTCAATTCAGCTTTCACATACATCTGAAAACTAAAAAGAGCCTACTCAAATCCACATTCATCACTTAAGCTACATTAACCACTACATTACATTGATATTAGAAATAAGGAGTTCGAACAATAGAAAAATGGACGTATATTGCGTCCACCAGTAAGTAATCCATAATTGTTCAAGTTCTGTTATTCATACTCATGTGATAAAAAGAAAAAACAAGAGAAAAACTTAAAGTCTTTCAGTTATGTATATCCATGCCATCTCCAACTTGGCTGCATATAGGACTAACAGCAGAAAAGGACTTCTCAAAAGGAGAAGGATGAAATTGGCCATCCCGTCTCCGCTTAAAACCGCAGCCATCAGTGGGCGAATTATCTGCATCAAGCTTCCTTCGAACACCTCTGGCTGCTTGTTCCTCTGTCGGTGTGAGGGGAAAAGTCTGACCACTAGCTCGGCAGAGAGAGCTGTGATTGTCATAAAGAATTCTCTGGTTACAGTTTTTATCACAGATGTGAGTCAGCCCTGTTAGCTTGCAGCGATATATGTTTCCACAAACATGTTCGTTTTTGCATTTCCAGTCGCATTTGTGACCAGGAATCGAACTGTCTCGGCCCAAAATACTTGACAGGTAAATAACATTGGCAGGACCTGCACCCACAGATTTTCCATATAGCTCCATTCCTTCACTGAAAACACAAACTCCTCTAAAGTAATCTTTCACACTCAAACTTCAAGGCCTTTCCTGAATTCGCTGCAATGCAAGACCCACCACAACAATAAAAATTCAGTCAAACTCAACATCAAATAGCTGCACAAATGAACAAACTTGTACTGTTCTAAAGGATCTCTGAATATTACAATCTTATGAAATTAATTAAGATACATTGACAATATAAAACAACTATACACTCTCATTCAATCAAAATAGTTCAATGTACCCCATTTTATTTTACTGTTTTTTAAAACAATTGCAGTTATCTAATTATTTTTTGTCACGAAGTGTTATTATTATTGGCCGTCAGTTTAAAGCAATTTTATACTAATAGTACATTTATTTTATTCTCATATATCTTATTCCATATTCACAAAAGCACCCAAGATTTGTTAAATGTTGAGAAACCCTAATTAAACGTGAACAAGATCATAAAACGCAAATTGAGAATTTAATTAACACAGGTCAAACTACAGATTGACACGTGACAAACAGGCACATGAGACAGATCAAAACCGAGCACAAGTGGGAATTAAATTTAATAATAAAATAAATAACAGATAATGCAATAATCAAATATCAACACATTAGTCAATAAAAAAAAAATCAACACACGCGCCTTTTACTGGTCGGAAAAAAAAAACGCACGCACGCGCTCTTTCAACAAGTAATAAACGACAAAATTCTGATGGTATTTAAATCCGCAAAAAATCTTACATGAAAATGAAAATTGATTTGCATATGAATGCTAATTGATACATGATTAAATAACGATGTGAAGAAGAAAAAGAAAGAAAAAAAAACTAACATGGTATTGAGCTAAGTGAAGCCCCCGAAAGAGATTGGTTATTTCGTCCTCAACAGTAGAGTACCTACAAAAACAAAAAAAGAAAGAAAGAGAAATATGTGTGTATCTATCTGAAAAACCTAATGCTAACTACGATATGAAAGTATAGAAAAGAATGCGAAACGAGTGGGGGTGTATTTATAGATTACAAACTTGATGCTTTGAATGAATGAATGAATGCTCGCTCGTAGTACTCGTGACTTTACACATGTGGGGTTGACGTACCACGTAGGACAAATCCAAATGCAACTCAAATTTCTCACAAATGTAATTTCACCCCCCCACCTTACCTATAATTTTGGATAAACTAACGGATCCAACGTTCTTTCGCATCTTTAGATTAAATTATTTCGTGATACTACTTTTTGGTACCTTCAAAGCAAAATAAAGAAGGAATTTTAATTTAATTCAATATAAAATATATATGACATTAAATTAAATTATTATAACTTGTATATTATATATGTCCAACAAAATTATGAGATACAAAAGTGTTCAACTCTTTCTTAACGTATCATCATTCAGTTAATAAAATAAAATGTCATAATCACATTTTCTTTTTAAATATTTTTTTGATTAAACTATAATCAAGTGAAATAATTTTGTAATGTTAGTAAAAATAATAATCGAACAATTGACATATTTAATTAAAAATTAAAATCAAATATTTTAACTTTTTTATTATCATTTTACTTATATTTTATTTTAAAATAGTAATTTAAAAATAATATAAAACAATTGATATCACATTAAAAAA
>JBBPBR010000004.1:67335509-67349006 GCA_037974775.1 Cicer pinnatifidum | reverse complement strand
TGTTTCTATTCCACTAAATTCAATTTTAATTGTGCAAAATTTTAATTTTATTTTTCAAAACATGTGTTTTTAAAAGAATATATTTTTTTTTTAATATTTCAATAAACACACTTGGATACTAGAAAATTTAAATTTTGCACTATACAAAGTTCAAATTTTTGATACACATCAATTCTAGAAATCATTTTTTTAATGAAGTAAAAAACAATTATTTTTTTTTTTTAAAAAAAGATAAAATAAATACTTTATATAATTTATATAAAAAAATAAATGTTGGGGTACCGGAGAAAGTTTTCTTTGATTTTGATTCTTTAATTGAGCATTGTTGGGTACTAATTGTCATAACTTTCACGTTGACTTCGCTTCTAGAGAAACAATTGTCTCTAAGTGTTCTGTTCTATTTAATATATATTCAATCTTTCACGGAGAAGACGATGATTTTACGATGATTTCTTTCCGATGATTAGGTTTTTCTTTTAATTTTATTTTTAATTGTATTTTTATAAATATTTCATAATTATTAAAATAATTTTTTTAAAATAAAACTTATTTTTTTTAATCAGAAATAATAAAATAATAACTTTATTCCATGTCAGCGTATGCCACATCAACAATTTATTGACACGTCATTAAAAATATGACAGCTCATGCTCAAATTCTGTTTGAGGACTAAAACTGGGGACAAACAAAATGGAGGGACTACTTTCAATTTTCACCTATAATAGGGGGACCAAAAGTGCAATTAAGCCAAAATAAAATGAACAATTATGTTGGAAAGTACTATCAGAACTTAGATAATTTGATATCTTATGACGATGAACAGAGTTCTTTTTATAAATTAATGATATAATTTATATACGATTTTTATGTAAAAAAATTATAATGTTTTTTTTCTTTTATTTTTATCTTTAAAAAAAAGATTGAATCATTAATAAATTACAACCATTAATATGTGTAATTTGTAAAATTAATTATAATTATAGTTAAAAATCAATTATTTTTAATAATAGGACGATTTGATTGTGATTAACATTATAAAAAGATGAGATGATTTGTATATATAAATTAAATCGTTTATCGGATATATTTATTTTTGCAAATGTAGTGCTTTGATTTTGTCACTAATAACTCAATTCCTTTAAGGTCTGTTTGTTTGAAACACCAAAGAAGCAGCAGAGACGAAGTAAATTGACATGAGCTCCACACCTTTTTTCTTCATCGCTAAACATCGAAGAAAGCTCCACAATTTCATTTTTTCATCTATGCCCCTCTCTTGCTGCAAAAAATAGTTCCACGGAAATTACCTAGTGGCTAAAGAAAGCTTTTGATGGCTAATACATGAAGAAAACTATTTTTTTTATACCTAGAAATTGCTTTCTATTGTCTTCGTAGTTTAGGGAGAGGAAACGTGTCTGGTTATAATAATCTGGTCCTTTAAATAATAAATAATAATTAATTAATACTATTAGTACTACTATATAAATAAACTTATGGAGCTAGAGAGGTGAAATGGTAAACAAACACATGCTTGTTAATCTGACAATTTGAATCAAATTTATGAGTTGATTTAATTAATTAATTAATTAATTAAAATTAACCTAATTAATTGAATTACTCTCCTAAACAAAATTGAATTGCTAATCAAATTAATTTTATTGAAGTTTTTAACATAAAGATATTTTAATCTTCTATCTTTTTCTTATTCCAACAATCAAATCAACTATATTTTATTTTTTTTATTATTTTTTTTTTTTAATATTTTGACACTCTCTCTCCACAACTAATCAGACCTTTATCGGGGAAATTTTGGTTTACTAAATAAATAAGATATTGGACAGGAAAAAAAGTTGGTCCATGTTAGATTTCAACGTGACGAGATTGAAAAAAAAAAACAAGGGAGCAAATAAATGTCAAATATTTTGTACTTTGCCAAATAACAGTGCAAAACGTTCATTTAAAAAAAAAATTACTATAAATAGTAACAATAATTGTTATTTTAAGAATATCTAATTCGAGATTTGAAGAGTCTCGAAATTGTCCATCCGCTCCCCGATTTTGTCCATCTGCCCCAGTACACTAGTAGAAATTAAGATTCGGGATGATTATGCTCTCTTTCTTTAGTGGTATAATTTATAAAGCTAAATCGTTACTAAAGCATGTACTAGTGCAGTTGAATCTACCGCTGCCAAACAATTGCATTTTTGGTAGAACTTTGGATCCCTAAAAAGGAATACCTGATGCTTAACCGGGGCAAATTACAAAAGAAATATCAAATTTAAATTTTTAGGATAAATCAAATCAGGGATTTCTTAGAAAAATAAACAAAAAACTTCACCCCAAAGGTAAACTACCAAAGAAAACATTATGTTACATGTGAATCCTTGCAAATACCGTCCAGTTTTGACATTTACCAGTGTCTTGTTGTCAAGTCGGGAAGCACTGCCCGTGTACAGTAACATGCTTACAACCATCTACTTTAAATAAAAATAAATTAAATTCAAGGGTAGCGGCACAATAAAAATGTGCACGCAAAATTTATTTATGGAAGAAAATACTAGCGGTATACATGAAAAAATGCAGAATACTCTTTTCTTTTCTTCCTCCACAAATTTATCAATTAGGAAGAAACAACTATAGTCTATGTGTCCAATCAAACTAGCAATATAAACTAAGTCCAATCAAACTCTTCTGCTTCCATCTCTCCGAACTCTGAACTCAATTTTCACAATAACATCCACAGATCAAAAAACAAATGAATTCATCAGAATGGCAAGTTCAGTAAAATCAAATACTACTCCCTATTTGGGGGGCTCTGAAGTGAAAATCCAGATTTTCCAGGATGATCTGGGATTCCTCTAGTGGTAGTAAGGGTTGTGGAGCTCTCATCTTTAACCTCACCAGAAGAATCATTTTCTTCTTCCTGTCCTGCTATTGAAGGGGGTGCGGTCCCACTATGCTTATTACTGGGAACATTACCAATCAGGCTTTTATACATAGTAAGGGCTTGAGCCATCATGTTAGCAGGATTGGATGGAGAGCTAGGAAGCAACATTGTAGTGCCCTGAGGAAAAGAAAATAACAAATGTAAAACAAACTTTTAAGTAGGCAAATTGTTCACCGCATAGACTTGCATATCAATCAGCTTGTAGGCTATTACCTCCTTGGCTATGTTACTAAAAGCTTGAATATATTGCTCTGCTATCCTTAAACTTGCTGCCTGCAAACCAAATGACAATAATGATTCATTCCCTGTTATTCCACGAGACACAATACAGATAAAACAGACGTCTGATTAAGAGGAAATTTTATATTCCAGATGTTGAAGTTATGGAGATTTAGACACGAGAAGAAAAAGGATGAAAACTTTCAATATGATAATGGTGCAATATGGGAATACCAAACTCCTATAATATAATTGAATAGAGAAATAAATCAAGAAATAACTAGATAACATGGAAACTAATCTTCCGAGATATTCTAACACGAGAAACTAATCCAAGGAGCTACTTCAAGATATGCAAATATAATCTTCAGACATATAGTATATTGGACGTATTATAACCTTTCTACCCTATTTAGTGTGTGTTTGGACAAGTATTAGCAAAATTGATTAACTTGATTTTGAAAGAAAAAAAATCGGTTATAGTGAAATTGAATATTAGTGATTTATGCTTTCAAATGCCCATCTCAAAAGTAAGTTTGTATTAAAACTTAGTGGGTGTTTGTTTCGTGGCCATAAAAACTATTCCCAAGAATATATAAGTTAGAAATATAGATTCTTGTGTTTGATACAGAGTTACAAAATTTATTCTCTGGTAGAAAATATTACCACAAATAAAATAACTACTACTTTCTCATGTTTTTATTCCTAAGAAAGGAGGTAAGGAAAAAAGCTTCCAAGAAAGTGTGAATAAAATTTGTTTAACTACCCATATACCTGACACTCCTACAAATAATGCCCAGGAATATATAAATATTGACCATACACTTTTTCTACAAACTACCCGAGAACCATTCATGAACCTGAAATAAACGCACCTTAGTGCAATTTTTTTTACCTCAAAGCAATGCAAAAACTACACTTATAACTTTTAATCAAACGTGCATTTATGAGCAAACTTGATTTTGGTATAATACAGCAAAACATAGGTTTGTAAACATAGTATGAGTAGGTTAAATGCTCCTCCAAACATGCAATTATATGATCTAGTATTGAATGTTTTCAAGGAGACAAAAATTACACAAGAAACAGTCAACCTGGTCCTGCCCTGAAACTGTGATAGTAATATAATCTGGTCTATATACAAACAGTCGCGCGTTTAGCCTATCTGGCTGGAATGCTAGCATATCCGAGGTTTCAAATTGCCAACGATTATTGACATACAAACAATAGAACTCTAAGCATAAGAAGTTTGCGTTCTATACATAATTTCCGGCCAACACATTGTACGACTTGTATGAAAATTTATAAAATTACAAAAATGCTGTGAACAAAAAATTGTAATAGAAATAACTGCATAACCTCACCTCTGGTCCTCCACTTTCTTTTAGGGAGTGCGACACAACAGCAAGTCCTTCAGCTGTTGCTTTTGCTCTGGCAAGGATGGCCTCAGCCTCACCTGAAAAGAATGTGTTAATTCTAATGTTTTGAAGATATCAAACAGAGGCAACAATGTTGGATGAAGAAAACAGACGATGACATCATGCTAAATTGAACACCAAATTTATGGCGGCATGTTACAGTCTAACTCAAGTCAATACTCAAGTAAGAATGGTTCAATCCATAATATATCATCTTTGTCATGCAGAAAATCATTCATCTAAAAAGAGACTCTACATATGAGCAAACGGATATAAATAAAAGATTCAAATTATAACATCAAGTCCAGCAGACATCAAAACTATCTTAGTGAATAATACTGTTGCAAAAGTGGAAGCTGGAAGAAATATATCAACATGTAATTCACCTTTCGCTCTGTTAACTTGATCCATCATAGCTGCTTCTGATGCTAAGATCACTGAACTCTTCTTTCCTTCAGCTCTGTTTATATGAGCTTGCCTCTCTCCTGATGAACACTATAGGTCGTCAAAGCCATAAACATAGAAACTACAACCATGAATGGCATGGGTGCTAAAACTAATTTCAGGATGATAAAAATGTAATGTCACCTAGGACATAGTAGAATTGGAACATTGAATTGATTACCTTCAGACTCAAGAATTTGAGCTCTCTTTTTCCGTTCTGCTTCTGCTTGCATTTCCATAGCTGCTTTCACTCCACGTGGAGGAGAGATATCCCCTGTACAGAGACAACAACAAAAGAAATTAGACAGATACGATCAAGTAAAAAATAAAGGATAATGTTCATACATCACCAAAAACTCACTTATTTCATATCGAAGGCACTCTAGACCCCAACTTTTTGCAGCCACATTAATGGATTCCTGCAACAATTTGGTCATAATTAATTAACCCATTATTAACTTTGGCTGCAGATGATGAACAATTGTTCTTTATATACTTCTTCAAGACAAACTTTAAAATTCTTAAGTGCATGTTTTACATTTGATACATTAAAACAAAATATAAGGTTGACACCTATGGAAGAGCAAGCCCATAGTTGTTGGTTCATGTTTGTTATCTACTGTCATTGCTATGTTCTAACATCTAAGCAGGTTTAAAAACCATGTCCAAATGGGAAAGGATGTGAAAAGAAAGAGCTATTGTAGATTGAGCTTTTAGTTTCTGCAAGTTATTTATGGTTTCAATGTCATAAATAGGGTTTCTGGTTTTTTATATTATTTATTGTTATTTTCTATTTTAAGATTTTATTCTATTTTAGATGATCATATTGCAACTTGGAATAAGCATAGCGTGTTAGCCTGTTTGGCTTTGTTAGGTCTATAAATGACGTAAGGTGCAATAGTTGAGATACTTTTGATTAATAAATAATGTTTTATTCGTTCACAGAGTATCTGATATGAGTAGCAGGAGCACTTTTTACCAAGAGAAGTACTTATAGGAGGATGAATAACCCAAGAAGATGCAGTGAGACAATCTTAAGGATTGATAGGGTCTGAGAAAGAGATAGCATGAACAACCGAATATTCTGAGGAACTTGATGTCAAGAAGTTGATTTAACGATTGAGAATAGGATGAAATAAGCTGCAAAGCAGTGGTTGTCATTCTGTTTACGAGAGAAGCTGTGAGAAAGGCACGATTCCAACAGGTGAATGAGGTGATTAATGGCTATGTTAGGTCAGTAATGGTCGAAATTGGATGTGGGCCTGAGGCGGTGAATGGCCTGATAGTTAGAAGTTCACAAGAGTTGAAATAAGGGTGTGTAGCAGGAAAAAGGGAATAGTAAGTTAGCAAGTCCATGTAAAGTGCTGCTGGATGTTAGAGGGGGGGAAATATATTTGTTTTGAAAGGTGTTTTGCAGAGGCTGAGAGATCACCTCTCTTTGTAAGGGCTTAGTCCTGTGAGGGTATTTCCGAGAACCATTCTGGGTGGTCGTTTCTTTTCTGGTTCAATTGTAGCTAGCTGCTGCTCTATATTACTGCTGTATCTAGATGAGATTTATAACACCTGGTGGTTTCGTGCCCTTTGTGCATCTTTTTTTATCAGTGGTCTAATACTTAATAAAGTCAAGTTGCTGAAATGAATTAGCTAGATCCTATCCAAAGCACCAACTGGATTCAGTATTATCATCAGTTAAGGACTTAACATCTGATAATAGGAAGAAAGGAGTCAATACCCCTACAACCAACAAAAAGTATTCAACTTTAGCTCGTCTCATTCCTTTCTATTTTTTTTTCTTACTTTTAGATAATTGGATTCAAAAAGGACTATAAAATTATAAATTAGACAGGTTACCCTTCTACCAAGTCCCTACATGCTCCACCTAAACAAACACATTCTTTTCATAACTTAACTATGCTACTTATTCGAGATTTCCACCCACAAGATTTTTAAATATGGCTTAAAACTGAAATACCAAAATGCTTCCATAAAAAGAATGAACCAATGCTATAATGACAACATTAGAACAAACAACCAGTTGAATGAACTAAACTCACCACAATCTGTTCATTGAGTGTGTCCCTTTCTGCAAAGGTCTTATCAAGCGTAATCTTACCGAGTTCACTACGCATGGTGGTTTGAGCCAGCTGAATAACAGCATAAAGAGGATTCTCAACACCATAAGAAGCAAGTTTAGGATCCACAATCTGCACTCAGGAAAAAAATCAACAGTTAAAAAAATCAACAAGAATGAAAAAGCAAAATCCGGGATTATAAACAGAAGAATAGAGAAACCTTGACATAAAGTACACCGTCGATAAGAATGGTGACATTATCTTTGGTGATAGCAGATTGATCAGGAATACTGATAGCTTCTTCCTTTAACGAATGCACATAAGCAATTCTATCAACAAACGGAATCAAAAAATGGATTCCAGAGGGAAGAGTCTTAACGTATTTTCCGAATCGCTCAATAACAAACGCTTTCTTCTCCGGTACAATACGAATCCCCCAGTTCATAGGAGGAATAATTTCATAATTCCTAAAAAGAAATTGAATAAAATTAAAATAAAAAAAATGGAATCAGTGTAGCGAAAGTTCGTTACTGGAAATGAAATTAACCTAGAGATAGGATCTCGACCACTGCGAAGATATCGGACGGAGGAGAGTCGATAGGGAAGGGAAGAGGTTTGGTTAGTAACTGTAGTTGATGTCGCCGCCAAGGATTGGGTGATAGAACGAAGTGCGATTCTTGCTGAATTGCTTTTCCAAATGGTCGCCATTTTCGTGGTTTGGACTTGTCTGCAACACAAACCCCTTTTCTTCTTCTTCTTTCGTGTTCATCAATTTTATGTGCGCATTTAATTCTCAATTCTAAATTGCCGGTTGCTTTAACTAAAGCCCTAGTAAAACCTCCTACCCCAATTATTTATTTAATTATTTATTTATCATGATTTTCTTGCGTTTTGTAAGACTAATTCATTTATTATTTGATGTGAATCTATTCTAAAAAATCAACTAAATTCAGAAAACATGTATAAAAATGCATTTTAATAGGTCTTGGTTTGTTTTCATATTGAGAATACTTTACTGTATATGGTAAAGTAGAACTTCAACTTTTTGTAGCTTGATTGTGCAAAGTGGATGCAGTTTCAAACTCACTCTTAAATTCATTTAAATATTAACTCTTTGATTATTTTTAATTTATCATGTTCAATAAGTTAAGTGTAAACTTTCATCCTGCATGCGCAACATATTCACATTTTTTTCTTTAAAAGAAAAATGTTACATACTAGTATGTAATATTGTGATATTAAGTGCACACTGTATCACACGTAAACAATATATTCGCAATAGTTGTTAGTAATTCAAACTATATAAATGTAAATTAATAGTAAAATGCATTATATGTTCGTTTAAGTTATTTAATAAAATGAAATTAGTCGTTTACTTTTTTTTATTCTATAGAGATATTTGTTTTATTACATTCTACTACAGAAATATAGAAATATCGTAGTCGAAATGAGAATGACGATTTATCATGTATACACTCCTTTCTCATATTTGATGTGTATCTTTTGCCCATTTTAAATTTATGTTATGAATTTTGGTAATTGTGGACTATGAATTCCTTACATTGAATGATGAATATCTTTAAGGTTACGCAACATATTACCCCTCTTACTTTACTACAATATTTTGTTTAAATTGTTAATCTATTTTTAAAATGAATAAGAGATATACAAAGCTGATTAGAAATGAATGATCAACCTCGTTTAAGTCATCTATTTGAAAAGAGCTACATCAATTTTTTTTCAAAAGATAGATGAATTTGTTTGTCTATTATATATATCTATATATAGAGAGAGAGTCTACTATCAATAAGTGCAATCACATAATTGACATATAACCTCTATTTACAGTGTCCCAAAAAAAAAATTAGTGTACCCTAACCTTTGAAAGATTGCATTGATATCTTCATTTTGTATATTTAAAATTCTAAAATTTTATATTTACACCATATGCCTACTATCACTATCACTGTGAATATGTGACAACGGCTACAACCTACTGGACAACACCACCTATCATCAAATGTGTTAGAATTTTGTAATTTTAGAAGACTAATTTTTAAATTCGAACAAGACCTCAACATTGCGACAGCCCTATAGGTGTCCTGGATACATTAACCAAAAAATAAGAGATTTCAAAACTAAATTATGATATATCTAAAAGTTAAAGACATCTCAAACATCTACAAATTATAATTGCTCCATGTCTTACTTTAAAATTGTTGTATGATTATTTTAATTTCAACACTATCAAAAATATCTATTTACAAATATGTGATAAAATAATCATTCAACAATTCATTCCTTACAAATTTTTTTTACAGAAACTACAATTCATATTTATTTATAAAAGATATACTGTGGGTTGAGTGAATTATGCAGAAACATCTAAATCATTACTTGGATGCATAACATATATAAGCAACAGGATTCAAAAATAGCAACCAAAATTTAAGTGTCATTGCATTTAAATTGTTGAAAAGAGTTCGATTATCTTAGATGACACTTAAGATAGGGCTATTATCGAACTTGTCAAAAGACTCGTTCATTGCAATATGGTCAGGAATAATTATATGAGCTTAATTAAGATAGGACTAAATGAGCGAAGTGGTCAGGAATAAAAATTAACCACAATTTCAATAATTAAATATAGTCGATACAACTAAAAATGTTCAAGGGTAAACGTAGACTTCAAATTGAACTAGATAATTGTTCTTAAAAGGTTATGTTTATTCAATAAAAAAGTTAATTGGAAGTGGCTCTTTAATGTCCCACACAGTAAATTTTAAAGATAATTACGAGGTAAATAAAAAATTAACGATATGTTAGTACTGAAACTATTATTTAGGGTTTCAAAAAAAATAAGACAAGTATTGTGTAAATATATCAAAATTTCAAATTATAAGTGGTTGAATGCAGAACTCCCAAGATTAAATTTCTAATAAAATGCCTTAAGGACACTTGTTAGCATATCCCTTTTTAAGAAGGGTGCTTTTATTTGAGATATTATTGATTGATAAATCAAATTTCTAAAACAGAATAAAAATTATCCTGCATTGTAACGCCAAATCAAATCAAAGGATGTAGCTATTGCACTTTTCGCAAAAAGATTAATTCATCTAACAACCTGTTCTTTCATGTTATCTGGACTCCTCACACACAAGAGTGATAGGGGATAAGTGTGAAATATTGAGTGACTAATAGGAATGAAGCATACATAAGGAAAATAAAGGCGATAATTTTAAACAAGATATTCCAAAACATAAAATTTTGATAACAAAAATAATCCAAACTCAACCAGCAAAGCAAAGGTAAACTGTGTCCAAGTACTCGCCACACAACAGTACAAGAGAAGCTTTGAATCAAACTACAAAAAGTTGGTTTCAGTATCACCATCTATTCATCAGCTACTGTTCCCCTCTCACTAACATAAATACCATCAAGAAACTTCCTGATATCCTTGTTTTTAACATGGCATTTCTGTTCCAAAACATACACAAAAAACACTTAGAAATCTAAGTATAAAAGCAAAATAATCAACAACAAATCATATGGTATATGTAGATAGACCAAGAGAAAGAGTGTACCTGGTTAATAAGAGCACATGATCTAGAAACAAGTTCAATGTCATTTCCATCCAAAACAACTTCGTCTTTCACCTTCTCAGATCGAACAATGGTAACACCATCAAGCAAATCTACTTTCCTCACCTATTACATATTCAATTCAACGCACAAATTCTCATACTAGTAAATCACACAATAATTAAGCATATAATAAATGAGAAAAAATCATTAATTAAAGCATTTGAATTGATAATCCAACACAAATATTAATGATCACATTGTAAGGAAATCATGACAAAATGATCTAATTACAAGTTCGAATGAAACTAGGGTTCTAAAAAATAAAAAATAAATTAAACAATTCAATATAAACATTGATACTTGTGATATATCCAAAGACGAAATGATACGGTTCTCAAAATTGAAAAAATGAAAAGATTTAAAAGCCATTAATTGCGTACCTTCTTCTCGCCAAGGAAGTTTCTGATCTCGATGGCCTTGCTATCATTAGTAATGCTAGCGTTGATTGGAAAGTGAGCATAAACAAACCTCATCTTGTAGCGGAAACCCTTGGTGACGCCAGTGATGAGATTCTCGACGTGACTGAGGGCGGTGCGGATGGAGGCAGAGGTTTTCCTGGAACCGAACCAGGCGTCGATCTTGAGCTTCTTCTTACCGTCCTCATCGGTGATGAGATCGAAATCAAGGTTGAGATGCTTGAAATCACGGACAAGCTTACCACGAGGACCTTCGACTTCGATGATCTTGGCGTTAACCTTGATGCTAACGCCGTCAGGGATGTTCATGGTTTCGGAAGAAAGAATGGTCTTCATTTTAGCGACTAACTGTGTCTCCTTCTACGGCCTCTGTGTCTGCGATTCACCGCTCTCCAGAATGCAAAACTTAAACCCTAGTTTGATATATAGTGCTAATTTTATTCGGCGGGTCTTATACGGGTTGTGGGCTTTACATTACATCCGACGTATGAAGGTTTGGTCCAGCCCAATATACCCTTTTCCCCGAAACATATATATATAACTAATTTCTATCTGCAGCCTTTCATTTACTTAACGACTCACCCTCCCTTTTTTTTTCCTTCAGCCGCGGTTCATGTGGTTTTTTCTATTATATGGTTTCAGATTTTCAAAAACTAAAATGTGATAGTTTTCCTCGGTTTTCATTTTTTATTTTTAGTTATGACTTAATTTTTAGTATTTATTTTTTAGTATAAAAACATATTATTGAGAGAATTATATTGACTATATTTAAGACTTTTATGATTCATGAATCTTGTCACATCCGATGAAATCTACAGTATTATTTTTTGTTATTTAAAAAATAAAATAATTTAAAAAATGTATATTTATAATTTATTTATTTAGCTATCATTTGTGATTGAATGTAGTGATTGTATGCAGTAATATGCGACTGTTAAGATGTTGATTGACGATCGTGATGGTATTGACGTAGGAGGGAATAATAATTCTTCTTACAATGGTTAGCAGAGTTAGAGTAGTCAAAAGCGTTGTCAAAATCATAGACTAAAGTGGTGATTTAAGAGGTTGCAACCAAAAGTCAAAGCGGTGTCCAATAAACATTAGAGTTGGAGTGATTAGAGTGGTGGTTGGTAGCGATCAAAGGTGATTAGAATGGTGATCATCGATGGTTAATACGATAGTCAACAATAATTAGAGTGATTGTTGATTGTTGTTTGATTGGTGGTTGACAATAGTCAGAGTGGTAGCCAACGAAACTAAAGTGGCCAAACGTGGTGGCCAGAATAACGAATGAAGGTGATTGAAGAGGTGATCGTTAATGACAAGTTAAATTTAAAATAAAGACAAAAATAGTAATTATAAAACTTTTTTATTGGTTTGAGGTTTAAAAAAAAAAATTAATCTCAAATTAAGTGAAAACCCAATTTAACCGTATTTTTTTCAAACATCTTTTGTTTTTAAAATTAATTTTAAAAATCAAACATTCATAAAATACCCCTAAACGAGGCCTAATATGGTATTTTGAAGACAATTTGCAACGGTGGGGAGTCTCTCATGTGGTGTAGTATCATTCAGAAGCAACAATATACGCTGATTTGATTTTAAGTTGCATCTTGTATTGCCAAATATTGCCTCAGAATGAGAAAAAATGATATGATATTTTCATTTACAACAACTTTTTGGTTTGGGAGTTTCTAAAGGTTTGTTTGGTTCGATAAATAAAAAAAGTGGAAATGAATTTTAATGCATTAGTTTGTCCAGAGCATCACGTTTTCAAAGTGAGTATTTGGAAGACTAACAAAGCACGACATCATGACATATTCAATCAACTATACTACCATTTATTGTTTCAATATTTTCTCATGTTGGTCTGACAATGGAACTAGAAAATATTGAGCAACACCCATCCAAAGACGCTGTAAGTCGATCTCACTACAAAAGCTATTATGCTCTGAAAAATATGGTTCAGCCGTCAATATTTCATCATTAGAATATATTTTAAATATTTCGTGCATAAAAGTTGGAGAAATATTATAATATATTTTACTGTATAAAATATAATATATTAAGCAATAACCCAACTTAAAAAAAGTTATTAATTTGTTATTGTTTTGATAATCTTAAAGATTATTTGAGAAAAATGTTGATTTTTTATACATAAATATGTATGAGAAGATATTAAACACATTAAGAATTACACTTATTTAATAATATTATACGATACATATTAGATAAATATTTTTTAAACTGAATCATTGAATTAAAATTTACATTTATATAGGTTATATTCATATATTTAAATTACATTTATATAGGTTATATTCATATATTTAAACATTA